>JAQFVV010000113.1:3279271-3372507 GCA_028023455.1 Epiperipatus broadwayi
GAAATTTGAAAAAAAAAAAAGTTTACTATGACTTCTTTTTTATGAGAAAAGTGTTAAACAGAATTAAATATGAAAACATACAAATGAAGATACAGCAGAATTGGATTATATTTTAGCTAAATGAAAATATATATTTCAAGATTGAACTGTTCTTAATACATTAAACTCTGGAAGTAATTGCCGATTAGTAAAATATAAAAAAAATGCTTGTTAGTGGAAAACTAAAACTAAAAGATTAAAAACTATTAAAAAACACTATTAAGAGCTGATATTTCTAATCTTTAAAAGCACTCTAATTAATTTAAAACTTTCTAATCATTTTAAAATATTGGCACAGATTGAAGATAGTTCAAAAAAGATAAATAATAATTTACTAAGAATTATAGGAATAATCACTGATACAAAAAAGCAGCAATCTTCCAGTAAATTAAGACAATTTATGAAAAAACAAGAACATACAAATATTTTAAAATTAGGTACTAAGAAGAATTGAATATCCGGAGTCCTATAAAATAGTATGAAAAAAGTTAATAATGATATAAGAAAATGATACTGTGGATTGATATGGAAAGTTATAGAGGCATACAAAGTTTCAAAAGCATAAAACAGAGATATTTGAAGAAAACTGTTTCATTAATAGAAATACAAGATAAAACTATTACTAAATGAGAAACAACATCATGAAATATATGGAAGAATTTTACACAGAATTATGTGGTAATAAAAAACAAGATAAAGTAATCACTACAACTATAATATTTTTTGAATTGCCAAGCATTTTAAATAAAGAGATAACGCATGTAGTTAAATCCATGAAAAAATCCAGAAAATGATTGAATCATTATTGATATCTCAAACAATAGGTAAATAGAAAAAGTGCTGACAAAACTGTATCAAATATTTATATGACAAAAAGGTGCTAGATATTTAAGAAATGTGATATAAAGATGACATTAGAAATTATAGACCTATCAGTGTTCTATCTGTTTTATACAAACCTTTACTAAGATAATTACAACTCATCTATAACAAACTTTGGATTCAAAAGAAAAAATTTGACTTGAAAACCAATTATTGAGAGATTTATAAAAAAGACCAAAAAATATTAATTGCCATTATGCTTCATATTTGTAGAATATGAAAAGGTATTTACTTTTATAAAGATTTCTAGTGATTAAAGCTTTAAATGTTCAAAATATATAGCCAAAATATTGTTAGATTTTTAAAAATACTTATCAAAATGCTAACATAGAAAGCTATGAAAGTAAAAGCAAACAGAGATTATGTAAGTCTTTTAGATTGTGAAGATGATATTTTGTTTTTGTAAATAGTTCTTCAGAGCTTCAGGAAATGTTGCAAGAATTGTCAGATGAAAGTAAAAAAAAAATGGGAAGAAAGATCAACACTAAAAGACTACAATAATATTCAATGAATTTCCTCAGAAGAAGAATATGAAGATTGATAATTATAAATTAGAAGTTAATGATTTCAAATATCTTCTTCAGTTTATTAATACAAATGACAATATAATGGATGCAATTAATCATAGAATTAAACTTAGATGGGAGTGCTTTTGATAAAAATAACTAGCATTAAATGAAAATATCCATATGCATTTGAAAAGAAAGGGTGTTTTACCAGTTTTTAACTATGGATATAATACTAGGGCACTTAACAGAAGAACAGTACAGAGATTTCAGACCACTCAACAAAGTAATGGAGAAGTGTATGTTAGAAGTAACAATAAAGGATTAAAAATTAAATCCTTGAATGAGAAAACTACTAGGTAACTTTGACTTATCACTGACAAAAAAATACTGAAACAGAGCATATATTTTTAAATATATTTATCTATTTTTTCTTCTGTTTGTTGTTGAATAATGATACCAGCTGATGGTTATGTATTATAATTTTTTACAAGTTCTACAGCTAGCAGAAATGTAGAAATTTTAAGTATACGTACATAAATATAAAATTACATGATATAAATTTTTTTTCCAGCCAAAGTAGCAGTATGATAGGAATATCAAATAAATACTAAATTATTAATATATATTTAATAACTGAAATACAGGCTTACACATGAGCACAGACTTTTACAGCACCCACCACTCGCCTCACTATCTCATATTTAAATATTTCGTCAATTACATCCGTTAAAAAAATTATTAAATTACATATGTATAACATTCATATCTTAATGCAAATTAAAGCTGACTAATCAATATCTTAATAAGAAATCAATCTACCGTATCTTGAAATATATTATACATTAAAATACTATAATTGCCTGTAAGCAGCAGTGAATATTTTTATCGTTTAAAATTAGACCGACTTAATTAATTTTTGTAATGACATCTTTTTTTCCAGTTAACTGTCATTGTTTATATATAGTTGCATATTCATTAATTTAGACAATAAAAAGAGGGACGAATTTTCCTTCTATTTGTTGAATAATAATACCGGTAGGTGGTTATAAGTATTGTAATTTAAGTTCTGCAGTTAATGCTAGTGTGGAAGTTTTATGTATACATACATAATTATAAATTACCATGAAATAATTTTTTTCGGCCAAAGTGGCAATATCCCAGAAATATCTAGTAAAAATCAAAATTATTAACAGATATTTATCAATTTAAATATATACATTTACTTACGATATAAACTATGATTTTACAATAGAAATTTTCCATCTATTAAGCTAAAATAAACTTAAGATTTGTTCTATTTTAATACAAGAAAAAATGTCCTTATAATATTAATGATTACATATATATATTCTGGATTTATTTATGTGTTAGCAGCAGTAATTTTGTACTGACATTTTGGGTGGACCCTATCTAACATTGTCAGAGTAACAAATGTTATTTTTAAAAACCCACTGTAGAAATACTGCAAGCAACTTTGAAAACAAGATTAAATGTTTATACAGTTATAATTATTTATTAAGCACTCAGGAAATATATGTAAATACTTTTAAGACAGGCTTTAACCTGTATCAAATGTGTCTTGAAATTTATAATAGTCAAGCAATATCTTTATTTTGCCAGTATAGGGACCTCTCAAACCATGATACAAGATCATGACTTTTATAAAGACAAGAGCAGCCATCTTATCTTTAACCTAACTTTCCACTATGTAGATAGTCTAATGGATTTTAAAACTTTTCTTATAGGAAGTATCTCAAGTGTATTATCTCTTATGAAACCAGTCTATATTAACAAATAAAATGATGTTTTCCATTTGGAAAAAAATTTAAAGTCTCTTAATCAAAACAACTGTTAATTTTATATCAGATTATTCATCTTCTATCGCCTCTGTCCCGTACAGATTTAAAAATTTTATTAGATAGATATATAAACTTATTGTATGTGCTACTTATATTATGACTACAATGTTTTTAAAACAAGTCTTTATCCAAACAATGGCAAGGATAAAATGCCAATAAATATTACAATTAATTTTAATTTATATAGAGACAAATCTTGAGATACATTTTTTTTCATGTATCATAGTATTATCCAAGAAGTGAACCCGATAACCCGGGACAACTACTAGTAAGGCAGCTGTGCTGACCACTCAACCACCAACATTTACATCATAAAAACCATTTTATCATGCAATGTATTGGTAAGGATTGGAAATGATGGTGATCAAGAAGTGAACCCGATAACCGGGACAACTACTAGTAAGGCAGCTGTGCTGACCACTCGACCACCGACATTTACATCATAAAAACCATTTTATCATGCAATGTATTGGTAAGAATTGGAAATGATGGTGATAGTGATATATATATAAAGAAAGAGAGAAATAAAAAGCAAGTAAAATAAAAAATTCCATACCTTATTGATCCAACAAAAAATGAAGAAAAGCATTGAAAAAAAACAAAAAACAATATATAAATAAGATGATAAATATAATTATTAGACAAAAATACTAATATTATGTATAACTATAATACTAATAGCAATGATACAGAGAATGTAAACAACTTACATTTTTGTTTATGAAATATAATAACAATTTATTGTTTTTCCAAAGAATTGGAGAAAATTAAATTAAATTTGTTAAAAAAATAATATTAACTATAATAGTTAGATAAGATTATTTTTTAAAATAAATATTTAATCATTAATTTTGTTATAAAAAGTAATTTAAAACCATGAAAACATCACATGATCGTCATTTCATATGCTTACTCATGCCTTTAATAAGAGTACCAAACTCTCATATAATAGGGCTACCAAGTATAAGTCTCTGTTGTCAATGGATGCAGGAAGGTTTGTGCATGAAATCTCTACCTAGTGTCTATTTACCCAACTTCCCTAGATTACTTTCTAGCTGGTGGCTTTTATCAGTGAGGAGCTTTACATTTGAGAGCACTGCACTAGATTTTAGGATTTAATGCAACCCTCCAGTAGCCACCTTTTACCTATTTTGTTAACTATAAAGCTAGGATCCCAAGATAAAAACACCATAATGTTTCCAACCCAATCTCATTTGCTTATATAATCATATAGATCTTAATTCAGTTCAGCTTTTTCAAAAACCATAGCCACCGCTATCATATGGGCAGGATAGGTATAAAACCATCAAAACATTACATGATAACCATTTCACATACTTACACATACTGTTAATCAGAGTACCAAACTCTCCATACAATAGTGCCACCAAGTGCACACCTTTGTGATCAATGGATGAAAGCCAAAAGCTAGAAACTAGTCTGGAAATGCTGAATTGGTAAGCATTAAATGGGGATTTTATGCACAAACCTTTCTTTCACCCACTGATTACAAAGGCTTGCACTTGGTGGCACTACTGTATAGAGAGTTTGTTACTCATTAAAAAAAAATTTATTTTACTATAGGTAGAATACTATTAATTTAAATACCTGTTAATCAAAAACTTCTTTAAGCCAAACAAACTTTCAGTGGTGACTTAATATTTTACAATAAATAAACTAATTTGTGCACATATTTACAAACAAAATTAAATTCAAATATCAGCCTTTCAAACTAATTGTGCATGTGTTTTTTTGTGAGTGTTAATAATAAATGAATACTTTCCTTTCCAATACAAGATATAGTATTTATGCAGGAATAAAATGAATCCACTTATTCCTACAACTCAAATGCTTATATATGAGCAAATCTGAAGTACTGGCAAGGAAAGCGCTATATAAAAATAAATGCTTATTTACAAACAAAATTAAAAAAAAAGTATTCCATAAATATCTATAAATGAATAAATCTAATTGAGGATGAGCTGCCTATTTATATATAACTAAGCAGAGTTTGGATTTACAATGACGAGGTAAAAGATCTACATTTGAAAAAAAAAATGTATTTTTGATTATTAATGTTTCACCAGTATTTTCTTTTTTTTTTTTTAAAAAAAAAAAGATATTTATTCGATATGGACAAATTTTATACTTTAGTTAAACTCAAAAATATACAATATTTATTGGTAAGACTTTAAAAAAAAAAAAAAAAAAACTCTCTTTTTAAAAAAGGAGCAAGTAAATTTCAGAATTGAAGTTTTTTATTTAAATTTCTAATTTATGAAAAGTCAATGGAAATTTTTTTTCTGAATTATAATTCCTGCAGAATGTGATTTATCAATGGAGAACAATGACATCATCAAAAAATAATGCATACTTCCATAACGCTAATTTTGTGATCAGAGAACGCAGTTGATGGATATAAAAAAATGATATATTCATAAATGATAGATTAAGAGTTCATCGCAATTTAATTTTTTATTACAGTTTTCAAATTAAATGTTAAATATAGTTAACTTCCAATTTCATTAATAACTGATTAAGTAAAGAATTTTTAAATCAAAAGCTATCAAATATATGTGACAAAGACTCTAATGACAGTTTTATGCTTAGTTTTAACCCAATAAGTGACAGCTGCTTTACAAGCAGTTATCCTGGGTTAATGGGTTCGCTTCCCGGTTGATGCTATGACACATGAGAAAAAAAAAATAAGGGGAATTTGCATTGCATTTATCCAATGACTTCTTCTATTCATATTATGCAATATAAATTTTCAACAATCTAATGTTTTGAAGCCATATCTGTTTGCTTGTCCCATCAGTTCAGTTACTAAATATTTTAGTGACTTTAGTCATTATCAAACTGCAGACATATTTCACTTGTATGTACAAAAATCTTTTATAAATATTTAAGCATTATTTGATGCATAGGATGCTATAGTAAAAGCATCTTTTTATTATATTGTTCGCAAACAAATCACTGAAGCTGCTTAATGTAATTAGAAACTTCTTAATTTTTTGAACATTATTTACTTATTGACAAGACCAACATAAATATAAAAAAATGAAATGTTGATTATCCAAAGAATTGTAATGATAACAGTGTTTTTTTTTAGTTATATGATGGTTTATTTCCATCATATATTTTTTCATATGTCAAAGCATCAGCCGGGGAGTGAACCCTCGACAACTGTCTGCAAGCAACTACTTGCTTGCAAGGTCGCTGCACTGACCTCTCGGCTATTAAAACTTTATCAATACAATATTTAAAGTGATATATATTAAAGCTATAACCTTAAGACTATGCACCTGAAAAAATGACAGTAGGGACCTCTGCAAATCTTTAACAAAAGATTCATTTAAAAGAAAAAATATTGTGTTAAAGATTTGCAGAGGTCCTTATTGTCGTTTTTTCAGGTGCACAGACTTAATATATATTACTTTATGTAATGAATATGCACTTTACAAAATTAATTATTACAACTTAATAATATTTAAAATGGTATTCTCTTTTTTTCAGAAGTTGCTTGTCTGACCAGTGACTGTAGTAACATTTTGACATTTGATGACAAGTGTTGCTCCCACCCAAATTAATTCCAAAAGTGACTACTTCAGTTCTTGGACATTCAACATCTATGAAAAGTATTACATACACATCTTATTTTTAAAAAACTTCCCACTTCTGTTATATATAATTAAAGAGATTCTATTAACATAAAATGAGTTGACTATCCATAAGCATTTTACCCAATAAATAGAATTGTCACAAAATAAACATAAATATTCAAATGGCATTATTTCTCAGAAGTTCATAAGATGTTTGAATGCTGAAAGTAATAAAATTGGTTATGGTCCATGGACTTTAAGTTTCAGAATTACCATTCTACTACTGCACCAAACTGTGTAGAACACATTCTTTTAATATTTGGCAGTGCCGTTCTCTAAGTAGTTATTAAGTCCTAAACTGGATTTCATTTTCACTGTCCTATTAATGCTGAAAATACCAATTTTCACAAGTAGATAGTAATAAATGTAAAAATAACCAAAGTTCTGTGTCAATTGCTTTTTAAAAAAAAGAATTTGTTTCTAGAAAAGTAACACATTCAGTGCCTAATAGTAAATGTTATTGCCCAATATATTGCATTTTAAATATTATAATACAAGACGGTACTTGGCCCATGGAAAAAACATGCATTTTAATTGGTTGCTTTAACAAGTTTTTTTATTAGATTTTAATCCAATAAACATCACATGATCACCATTTCTTATGCTTGCTTATAACTGTTATTAAAACAGGCAAAACTCTCTATACATATTACCACTCAATGCAAGCCAGAGTAAGATCTAGGTGCAGTGCTCTCAGATTCAAGGCTTCTCACTAATGAAGACCTCAAGCCAGAAACTAGTCTGGGGATATTGAATGAGTAGGTACTAGATGGGGATTTTATGCACTGGCATCCATTGATTACTCTGGCTTGCATTGAGTGGCAATACGTATAGAAAGTTTTGCCTATTTTAATAAAAGATTTTAATATTATGTAAATATGACGAATGTACCCAGTCCAAAAGGCTGTTATTTTTGTAATGTTTTTTTTTAATTGATTGCTTTAATAATTTTTTTTAAGATTTAATGTAAATTAAACAAATGATTTTAAAAAAGGTGAAAAATTAACAATTGAAAAAAAATGGTTGAAACAAACCAGCCTGTTTGGTACACTTCAGAAATATGCTTGGTGAGGTATTAATAAAGTTATATTTATTTTTTTAAATCAATCTGTTATATTTGACATGTGAATTTGACAATGTTAGGAACAATTGCAAAAAATTACAGTTTGTTAATGGTGGAGTTACTTCCATTGCATAAAATTCATTTCATAACAAAAATTGCAGATTATTAAATTAAAAATGTGAATTACTTCCGTTGCATAAATTGCTCATAATATAAATTACAGTTTAGTTAGGTATAGTTACTTGTTTATAAAAACAAATTTAAAGCTATTTTTTATTTTTCAATTTATGAATTTGGCAACATGAACAAATATAATAGTTTTTTTTAATTCATTATGAATTTGACACATGACAATGTTATGGACAAACATACATTCACAGTAAACATGTAATAGCCTTACAAACAAACATTCAAATAAATTTTATATTTATCAAACATTAATTCAGAACAACACAACTCTTAAAAATTGCAATATATTTATATTTTATAAGATTTATTTATTTATTTACAAAAAATATTTTACAATGTGAAGATGTAAACAAAAATAAAGTCATTATAAAAAATATCAAATACAACTCAGTCCTTTTATTATATAGCTCAATGCATACATAATTAAGACAAACAAGTCACTCTTTCTCAGACTATGAATAAATAGCACTCTCTATATTTAGAAAGGATCAATAATAAGACCCATCTATTCTTTAAACTTTTGATGTGTATAAACTTATGTCTGATAACACTGGTAGAAATTCTGAATGAACTTAATAGATCAACTACTAAAAATATTCCATTAGTATTTAGCATGTTTGTTCCTCTTAATTACATATACTTAAAGTAATGCTAATTTTATGCTTACAATTATTAACTTTTGCTTAATTATTAAAAAAGGTTATAAAATTTAGATTACTTTCACCCTTCCATATTTTTATCTGACTGATATATTAATTTTATTCTGAAATTTCATTAATGTTAGCAAGAATACGTTTATAAACATCAAAATGTAATGTCTTTTTCTAGCAGCATAAATGCAGTGCATTGTGGGAATACCTCAATCCAGCTTGAATTAATTCTCTCAGCTGTCTTGTGTGCAAGCTTTGCTTCAGTTTTCTGATAAAAACTAGACAACAGTTTTATTGACTTAATTAAAATAAAAATCTGAAAATGGAAGCATCACAGAGAGCAACTAATATAATTTATCTGACAATGATGCTGATTGGTGAATCCTTTTCTCAGGCTAGCACACTTACAAATGCTCTTCTTTTGTTTTATTTTTAAAAAATTATATATTTTCCATAGTTCATTTATATACTTATGATTATTTTAGCAAAATATTTGTAAAATATTTAAGACAAAAAACTTATGATTACAGTCAGATTTTATTTGATAATGTTTGTTTTTAAGAAGACAAATCAAGTGGGAATATAATTATGGTAAAACAGAAATTATGATTGGGTGAAAAATTGAATATTTTAACAAACACTGTAGCAGTTAATTTTTGTCATTTTTTTAAAAATTACAAAAGAAATTTTAAATTTTAAAAAGCATTTTGTTGCTTTATGATATTTTAACAAGAATCCATTAGGGTTTTCAAAATCATGTAAAGATAAATTTTCTTTTCTTACTTTAATATTTTATTGATGAATGCAAAAAAAAAGTCATTCTTCAGTCTATGTATTTCAGTTTATTATTTTTGTCTATATTTGCACAGCTGAAGTATTATTTTTAACACTAATTTTCTATTGTAAACTTACATATTAAAGAAAAATATTAAATTTATAAAAATATAATAAAGATTAATTCATTAAAAATAAACAATTGAAAATTTAATGCAGACAAGCTGCTAAAGAGTGCCAAAAAGGTTATAATGAACAAGTAAAAAAAATAGGTGAGTGTATTCTATCTACACTTGATTCTTGCTAAGCATACCTTATGCTATTCATACATAGCCTGGGGGAGAATATTAAATATACATTAAGCTATACTATTTTCATGTTTACAATTATTAACTGCTGCATGAATATTAAAAGTTATCTTATTAACACTTACATTATGACTACATCATTCTCTAGTTAATTATTAATTTGACAATTCCTATGAAGTGGTTCTTTACTGTATCCAAGTCTAAACTTTCTTTATATGACAACAATAGATTTTGTTTCAGCCAACTAAAGAACACAGTTTTTTTTTTCAGTTGAAGCCAAGGATCATGTAATCTTGAAAAGGAGGTATTTTTAAAGTTTCAAAAAATTAATAAATTATTGTGTTGAAAAGTTATTAAATAATTTTACTTAAAACTAGGTACATTAAGCTTTTTAATACTTTTTACAGATTTTTTTCTATCACAAATACTAATAAAATTATAATTTTTTAAACTTGTACATGAACTCTATGAACTATAAAAATATGTATGCATATAAAAAAATTAATTATATCTGTGACCTCAACTTTAGATGAAGCTTGCTAGGTATGAATCTTCTTAAACAATAGAAAGTAATATACTGTGTAGGCTTACACACACCTGCACATATATAATGTAATATATAAGGGATTGGACCTCAGACTTTTGCACGACCCTCAACTCTCCATGCCATCTCATATTGCGTACCCACCTGATCACACACATGTTGAAAAGATAAATAATCACCAATATACATATTTCATGCTCAACCAGCAATCATCAGTTGGTCCAGATTACTATCTCTACACATATATACAATTAGTGCTTAGCTTTATATTAAGATAGCCAATCTTCATACTTTAATGGACATGCTAACTTGAAGCAAAATCACTTCCAAAATAAACAAATCAAATGAATTTAAGATACACAAATATATGAAATAATATATGCCAATAATTCAAATAAAACTGAGCAAGATCATAAATGAAGAAATATTTTTCTTTTTACATTTCGTTTTTCATAGAATAAGTTAAATTATTCTTTTATCAGTTAAAACATAGATAATTTAGTAATATTAATGAATACAGCAAACTAAGAACTATTTTAAGGTTTATAATAAAAGTAATTTGGAAATAGAGAATATTCTAAATGAAATTAAATTTACATGTGGCAGTTTTGTAAATTTATGTTGAAAGTTCTACTCAGTGTATAATGATTATACATTTTCATCTTTACTAACTGAGTTATATGACAAACTCATATTATTTAATGACCTACATATTTTTCACGCTGATTTACTTTAATATTTTTAACTAATGATGATATAAATATTATAATATGACTTAAAAAGTGAGTTAATGTAATTATGTAAATGTGTAAATTAAAAAGGAACATGTAGATCATGCAATATGAAATGATAATTTCCTTTATATAATTATTGCGAAATTTATTTTCTAAAGAATTTGAGTGAAAATTGAGCAAATTATATTTTTTTTATTATAATATTAACTTTTGATAGAATAATGTATTAATAAATATTTTAAAGTTAATTGTATAAATATGTTGTTTTACTCTCATATATTGTATTATATTTATATAGTACAACAAACATACATTCTATAAAATACACACATATATATATATATATTACATAATGAGTGTTAATACTTCTTAACCATCTTTTCTGAATATTCCTATTCCCAGACCGGTTTCTAGCTGTTGGCTGACATCAGTGAGGCATTAGGATATTTAGACATTAGATCTAAAAATACCAGCTCAAGTCCACCATTTATCTAATAGTTAACTATTAAGTAGAAAATCTGAAAATTTCAGATATCTATATATCTTCAAATCTATCTATCTAACTTAAATAGCCATATGGAACTGAACTAAGTTCAGATACACCATATATTAATAGCTTTACCAATATAACATTGCCAAAGCCTCATTATATAACATTTATAGTACAAACTTATTAAATTAAGTCACATGATGTATGACTTGATTTCCTTGCAATATATATGTAAATAATAACTCAGATTATATATAACTGAACAGGAAGTAACTGAAATTTCCAATGAATTATATAACCTAAATACATTGTCCAAAAGGCAGATGACACCACCTGTCTCTTAACAATTGTTTTTATATATGTTTAATTTATTTGCATAATTTTAAATGAGGGAGTAAATTCAATCTATTGATTATATATATTTATAGAATAAATAATAAGAATCACCATTTAAATATTTAGCGGGTCAAGGCCAAGCTTTAGTTTAACCAACCCCTAAACATTAAATGAAAACTCTGTTTTAATATCTGTAAATAATAAATAACTCAGATTGTTTGTAACTGAACAGGAAGTAACTGAAGCTTCCAGTGAGATATATAAACATAAATAAACTGTCCAAAATACAGATGATGCCACCTGTCTCTTAGCACTTGTTTTTATGTATATACTTAGTTCATTTACATAATTTTTTTTCCATATGTTACAGCATCAGCCGGGAAGCAAACCCCAACAACTGTCTGCAACCAATTGTGTGCTTGCAAGGCAGCTACGCTGACTTCTCGGCTAACAATGCTTGACACATATTTTTAAATGAAGCAATAAATTTTATTGTAAGCTTCAGTTATTTCCTGTTCAGTAATTATTTATTATTTACAGATATTAAAACTGAGTTTTCATTTTATATTTAAGGGTTGTTTAAACTGACTCTCAGCTTTGATCCTCTAAATATTTAAATGATGATTCTTACCTTTTGTTCTATAACTATATATATGATCAATGAATTGAGTTCAGTCCCTCATTTAAAATTATGCAAATAGACTAAGAATATATAAAAACAAAAACTAAGAGACAGATAATATCATCAGTCTTTTGGGAAGTTTATTTATGTTATATAATGCATTGGAAGTTTCAGTTACTCCCTGTTTAGGTATATATATCAGATTATTAATGTAGATGAACACAGAATGGATAAAATTGATGATAGAATTAAACATGGATCAAGTGGTTTGGTTAGAAGTAACTTGATATTAGAAGAAAATATGCCTATTTGTTTCAAAAGAAAGGTTTTCTTTTAAATAAATGTGCTTTACCAGTTCTTACTTATCGATCTGAGACTTGGACATTTAACAGAAGGGCAAAACAAAGATTTCAGATCATTCAACAAAATAAAGAAAGATGTATATTAGTAGTAACAAAAAGAGGTCAAAACTAAAATAATGGGATAACAGAACAAATAGGTATTAAGAACATCATTGAGAAAGTGATGTCATTGAAATAGAATTGGAGTAGACATATTTCTGGAAGAAATGATAATAGACATGGCAGTTGAAGTTTTAAATTGTATTCTAATAAATTATAAAAGACCTAGAAAGAATCCACATATGAGATAGAGAGAGTAAAATAAGGATGTTTTCTGGTTTGCAAAAAAAAGAAGCTGATTAAAATTGGAAGACCATCCTGCAGTTAGTTAATAACAGTTGAAAATAATTCTGTTGTATGTGCATGAAACATTTTGAATTCATTCATGTATGCATTAATCTATTCTATTATTAATATTAGATATTATACCAATGTTATAAAATTATCATCGAATGTTTTATTACCTGGTTGATGTTGGTGTGATCCAATTGAAGCATTAGTGTAATGCAAACATTAGTAACAGGCAAATGTATAGATAAATAAATCCAAAGCTGATTACATATTTTATTTATTAAAATCTTCATTTTAATATATTTATACAACAATTTTCATGAGTATCTATATTATATTCTTTCTTTTATCTTATAACTCCTTTATTTATTGATAAATTTATAAAACAAATAATTAAATATATCTTACATTAATCAGTTTAACAATGCTCAATTTTATTTTTTATTCAATTAATCTAACTATTTTGACTAAGCAGCAATCTTCTTCAGAGCCATCATATATATATATATATATAAGGGTAAATGAATATATAAAAAATAATTTATAATTAATACAATAAAATATAAAAGAAGTTAAATTTATAATTCACAATAATCTTTGATTGAAAAAAAAAATAAATTGAACATTAAACAGGCAAAACTCTCCATATCGTAGTGCCACCTTGTGCCTGTTTAATAAGTTATTTGCTAGCATGAAATGGTGATCATGTGATGTTTAGTGATTTAAATTGAACATTGTTAAAGTGAGTATGGAAAGGTGGATCTATTTATTTGATGTATTTCTAAACAGGTCAGATTATAAAAGATGGGAATTTTTAAGTTTATGATTATTCATAAATAAATAAATATTTAACACTAGTGAGAGATATATGTATAAAACTTATATATATATATTTCATAAATTAAAATATATATATATATATGACCAGCTTTATTAAGAAAGAAAAAAAAAACAAGAATAGTGAAAAGTAATCATCATTTTAGAAGTAGTTTTAAAGTACAACTTTGTAAAATAAAAAGATTGCGTTATATTGTTTTTTTAAAATAGAATAAAACTTTTATTGCAAACAGATGGGTGCAAATCTAAAATAAAGAGTTTTAAAATGGATTCTCTCCTCTTTATAAATTAAAAAAGTAAAATGTATAAAAATAAGAAATCAGAATAAAATTGGTAAAAGAAAACTTTTGAAAATGTAATTAGTTTTAAAAGATTGCTGGCTGATAAAGAAAAAGTAAAATTAACAATTGAATTAATTAAAAATTTATGTAAACTATTTCATAAAAGCAATAATAGATTAATCTAAGAAAAGATTAGATTAAAGCAAAGTAAAAATCAATTAGATAAAACAAAATGTAAAAATTAATTTAAAAAAAGACATATTCAAGATAATGATAAGAAATTAAAACAATGAAAGAGAAGAGTATTTAAAGTCACCACCATTTATTGTTATTGATTTTGGCCTTCATTTTGCGATAAAATTATTCCTCTCTTGAGTGTGAGTCAGTCTGGTCTTCGTTTTGTGCTGTTACATTATTCATTGCTACAGAGATCCAGAAATCTAAGGACAGATATGGAGAATATCATTGCAGAAGCCACATATATAGCAAAATCTATTGCTAGATCATTTTAGAAGTGTTCAACTGGGTTTCAGGCCCCAAAAGTTCACAATGCAACTGTCCCTGCCTGAAACCTCACTAGAAACTGATGCCAAAATGGTGAAATAAATGCTGCCACAAACTCCCTCTCTCCCATTGTGAAGACAAAGAAATGGAAAACAAGCCTTGAAACCATTGATGGAGGCCAAAAAGCCAACCCAGTTGGAAAGTAACACTGATGCAAACTAAAACCAAATGAGCTATATCATCTCAATCATGAGAACCCAGAATAAAGATATTTTAATACTTGTCTATAGACACTTTATATTTATTTTAAATGAATTTTAATTAATGAAGGACTATTATAAAATTTAGTCTAAAACTAATCCTTTATATTTCTTTATGTAAAATATTATATTGTTATATTATGTTAGTCATGTGTGTGCTTGAATAAATATTAATGTTTGCTCAACTATTATTTGGTCTCTTCTCTCTCTCTCTTGTTACTGCATCACCATTTATTTAAAGAGATAAATGTTGTATGTGTTAAGTAAATATGCTGGACTCTGGTTAAAAGTATGAGCTAGCCTGGAATATTTCAGGTGCTAGATTGTGTGCCTGTCATTTTTAGTATGCTGGCTATATAATATGGTCAATTGGAACCTGAGTTTGATTCTCAAAACAAATAAAATGCTTTGGATGGCAGGGTTTGAATCCAGCAGTCAAATTGGGCCATGGTCCGGAAATGTGATCATGTTATGTTTTGCATAGCCCAATCTGTCTATGGGTATCATTGATGGCTATGCTATCAATGGTATTCTCCCCACTGCTTGAAAGGCTGGGCCGTTCCGGTAGTATTAAGGATATAAAAAAATAATTACCAACAAGCTATATATTGAGCTTAATAATAAGTTTACTAAAGTTTAGATATTAAACTTAGTTAAAAGCAAGATATAAACTAGTTAAATTCAAAAGATATTAAATCTATATGTTAAAAAGTATTTAAACCCAGCAAGAATAAGCATTTATTCGGCAGATCTTTAAAACAATTTTTAAAAATCATTAAAAAAATAATTCCCTAAATATGCATACTGTTGTAATTATTCACTTTTAACAAGCCAAATGATTGATAACAATGGTCAGGGGCATCTGCAGAGAGGGTTAAACAGGGCACTACCCTTCCCTTTGAATGAAAAATTTCTCAAATTATAATCTACACATATATATATATTTTTTACATAGCAAATTTATATATGTTATGCATGTGTCTTGTATTGATGCAATATAATTTTATATTCTATTACCTACTTGTGAGAAAAAAATTAAATTATTAAAAAAAAATTTATTGATGTAATTATATGTCTTCAAGCGTTGCTCCCTACCTTGGAAAATTTCTGCGGATGCTTCTGAATATAGCTTATATGTGATTATATATGAGTTAACATGGCATTAATAATTTTCCAGGAATCTCACATAAATGCAAAGGTTAAAAAACAGCCTTTATGAATAGTCCATTAGAAGAAAGGCTTTTTCATCATCCCTCTAAAGAAGATTAAAGGAAACATATATATACGATCATATATTTGGGATTTGCTCGTGTATACATTTGCAAGTTAACTGTCCTATCTTTGAAAAAATGGTTGGCGGGGTCCAGTCGAAACATTATTATAATGCTAATTAATACTGTGTTGCAGTAACAAGGACTAATGCGAAATATATTTCTAGTTCAAAACTTTTACGAACGAAAGTCTTTGTTTTAATACATGTATATATTAAAAAGAAACTTCAGCTGTTGTTGGTTTTTTTTTTAACATCTTTATAGAAAACTGACTTAAATAATTTATAACAAATTAATATCTTCTTATTTTGTACTTTTAGAAAGTTTTTTTATTAAATAAAACTATGGATGATTTTTTTTAAAAAAAAACTTTAAATTGCCAGTTATTTATTTATATAAGACAACTTGTTTAAAGAAAAAAAAATGCTGGGTACGTAAAAAAAAAAAAAAAACAATTGATTTTCTCCCTTTTCTTTTTTTGTCATTAAAATAAAGAATATCATATCTGTAGATGTATTTATTTGAAACTAAAGTTCTCAACTTAAATAATATAAAGTCTTTAGATTTATCGAGCATTGATCAGCATTTATATTATCAGAGAACAATTTATGTTTTGTGTCATCTTTATTGATTCATGAAAAGATTTGAAAATAAGAAAGGAATTCCATGTCAGAATATTTTGATAACACTTTCTTTCTCTTTTATTCTAAAGTGTTTTTTTTTTATATATATAACTGAGTTGTTTAATTTAAAATCTCTTACAATACAAAAAGAAAAAAAAGAATAATGTCTAGAATATAAATTAATATAATCAACAATTGATAGATCCACCCTCATATATTGATAAGATATAGAATGTAGAATAAAGGTATAATGAAAGACACGGAAGTTTACCTCATTCAAAACTTATCAGAGAATATTTAAAATAATTAAAATCAATAAAAAACAATATACTAACTCTTAATTTTAATTAATTATATTTACCGTATTAATAAAAGCAAATTGTTCATACACTTACATTAAGTTAACAAAATAAAGATTTAAACAGGCAAAACTCTCCATACAGTAGTGCCACTCAGTGCAAGCCAGAGTAATCAATGAATGCCAGAAGGCTTGTTCATAAAATCCCTATCTAGTGCCTACTCATCCAATATCCCCAGATTAGTTTCTGGTTTGTGGCCTTTGTAAGTGAAGAGCTTTGGATCTGAGAGCACTGCACCTAGATCTTAGGATCTAATGCAACCCTCCAGAAGCCACCTTTTATCTCCACTTAACTACAAAACTAAGAGAATAAAATTGAAAACACATTAATATTTTCAATCCAAGCTCATTAGCTTAAATAGTCATATAGGTCTGCAGTGCTCTCAGATCCAAAGCTCCTCACTGACGAAAGCCACAAGCCAGAAACTAGTCTGGGGATATTGGATGAATAGACACTAGATAGAGATTTTATGCACATGCCTTCTGGCATCCATTGATTACTCTGGCTTGCACTGAGTGACACTACTGTATGGAGAGTTTTGCCTGTTTAATAACAGTTATGAGCAAGCATAAGAAACAGTGATCATGTGATGTTTAGTGGTTTAAAATAAAGATTTCTTAGCAGGAATGATTATTTTGGGGAAAAATAATAGGCTTAAATGCAAGCATCACACATTCTGTTATAACTTAATCAAACTTAACTAACGCAATCAAATTCTTACATATTAATATAATAATATTATTAATCAGCTGGTTTAAAATGGTATTAACTTATAAATGTATTAAAATTTGAGAATTAGATTATTTCTGTGTTTCAGCTTTTATTCCATTAATTATAATTTTATATCAAACTTTAACTTTTTTTTTTCATATTTAAAATAATTATTCAACTTACACTTCTTTCATGCTCAAATTTAAAAACAGATATTCAGTTATTCAGTCCGACTTTTTCACAATTTAAATATTTTATGTTGTCAGCTTTTCTAAAAGATCTCCCTAACTGTATAAACATTACATCATTAACTTTGAAATAATAATAATAATAATAATAACACCATCAACAATATTTTATATATATATAAAAAATCAATGGCAGTTGTTTGGAAGATTGTATGATGTTTGAATAATATTTCTGTAATGTATTTGGTTCAGCACAAAATGTGCATCTTGGGGGTCATACATCTTTCCATATGTCTTTGGTCATATGTTTATGATTACAACACTCATAAAATATTAAAAGTATATAGAAACCAGTCCCTACTTTGTGTAAGAGTGGTGTAGTAAAAAATACACTACAGAAATATTATTCATTAAGTGGATAATCTCTAGTCAAATTAATAGCTGATAAAAATTATTAATAAACTTTCATTAAGTGGTTTGTGGTAAAGTTGTGAGAGAAGTAACTTTGACTCTTAAACTGTAGTAATTGACTATATATATATACTGAACAATTATAAAGGTATGTGAAAGAGAGATCTGGGCCAACTGATGAGTGCTGGTTCTACACAAAATGTGCATCTTGGTAATCAAACATCTTTTCATTTGTCTTTGGTCATACGTGTATGATTACACCATTCTACAATGTTTTAAAAGTGGATAGAAACCAGTCCCTACTTTGTGTAAGTGTGGTATAGTAAAAAATACACTACATAAATATTTATTAAGAGGATAATCTCTAGTTTAATGAATGACTAAATGTTTAAATTTGGAAGTGGAAATGTGAATTCTGATCAGATTGTTTTAATTTTACAGTCCATTATGCGTCCTTTGTATATGAATATATTTTTACATATATGAAAAAAATAATAAATTTTAAAATTAACAATAAATTGATAATTATATTTAACATATCTAATGCATCATGGAAGACATAAAATTAAATACATATCTAAAACAATATATACCTAAATATTTAAATAAATGTCTATCAACAAAGTCCATTTCATTTAATTATAATTCCCTTGTCTCTTCAAATAGACTTTCAAATTGAAGGTCAAATATAGTAAGAAAAGTTTATAAATATTATATATATAATCTTTCAAACATATTGATAATTGATGATATTATAAATAGAAAATTTAATTAATAAAAATTTCAACAAGATTTTTAAAATGTGAAAGCATACAATAAAATATCCTTTGCTAACTAACTATATATTTAATGATTTTGTATACTTATTTACATAATGATTTAAATCATACTATTAGTTTATTTTAAAAAGCCCTGAGAGACACTCCTCCCGTTGACCTTTTTAGAATTTGTTTACCCTCCCTTTGATCATAACAATATATGAAAAAATAATATATAAGTTGCGTTTTCCAGTCTTGCATTGGTGGTCGAGAGGTCAGTGCGACTGCCTTGCACTTGCAGGCAGTTGCCCGGGTTGCGGGTTCGCGTCCCGGCCGATGCTATGACATTAAAAAAAAAAAAGTTGCGTTTTCCAATTTCAACAAAGCCGTGATAATTTTTTCATTCATAAATTTTCAATTAAATAATTTTCTACTAAAAGTACACATATTCAAATAAAAACTGAATGAATATTGATTTTCTTATTAAAATACAAATACAGTTTAATGTATATAATTAACCTAGATCTATTTAAAGGGAATTTGAACCCAGACTTTCAAGCTCCCTACAGTCATCTATTTTATCCAGTACAATCTATACACATGACCACATATATGTGAAAAAGATAAATGATCTCCAATATACATAATTCATGCTGAACCAGCACTCATCAATTAGTCTGTCCTGAAGAATTGAAGAGGATTAAAGCCTGTCCATTAAAGTATATAGATTTGCAATCTTAATATAAACCAAACACTGATTATATATATATATTGGAGATGATGATCCAGACCAACAGATGAGTGCTGGTTCAGCATGAAATTCAAATATTGAAGATCATTTATCCTTTTTCACATGTATGGGTATCGGTTATATTGGATAGAGTGGATGACGATAGAGTGGATGACTGAAGGAATCTTGAAAGTCTGGGTTCAAATTCCCTTTAATTATTACAATATTATAATAAATAAATTATGTGTAAGGTGACATTTTCATTTTCCAAAAGCAAATGTCCATTTCTGAAAAACCAAAATTGTCCATGTATTATGAATATATTCTATCTTTTTTGTAAGGATGAGATTTTTAATTTTTCTGAATTGACTTTTCACATGTTTTGCTGTCAAATATGTGAAAACCATTAAATAAATGCTATAGGTAGTCCATGTCCCTTGGAAATGTGATTATGCACTTAAAATGTTCCATGCTTCAGCTATGTTGAATATTGAAAAGATTAACTTTCTTTAAGTGTATATATATAAGATATGATATCTATTTTCTATCTAAAAAAGACCTGCATAATAACCATAACATCTGATATCCCCATTAACATGTATATATATCACAATATTTACTTCAGCATTTTATAAAAAAAAATAGTCTTTAAATTACTCATTATAGAGGAATGGCTTGTCATCTATGGAGAAAACATGAAGAAAATGGCATTTTTAAGTGGGCTTAGTAACATTCAAAAAATTTTCATTGTTGTTTTTACTCATTAACTCAGAATTGTCAACTTCCCATTTACCAACCAATTTTAGTTGGTTACCTTAATGACTATGGGTTGGTTATTAGATAAAATAAAAAAATCTAATTCCAATAGGAACTTGAAAAAGTTTTAATCAGTTAAGAGTCAATCCAGGCATTAAAAGAAATCTATAATTAATTATAATATATTACATCTTTCATCCGTGATATTTTTTTCTACAGATGCTGTTTTCATTGTTTACTACAATTTTTTGGAGTTCTCATGCGTGTGCGTGTGTGCTTTAGTAAATGGTATTAACATTTTCCAAGAATAATATTATAAACTTGTTTATAAGCATGATTTATATTTTTCTAATGAGCTTTTCTTACATGAATTCCTTAAGTCTCCTAAAATTAATTTGATATTTGTCTTATGTTAATATTGTATTTTATAATATCAGAATATTTTTCATATTTGAGTAATAATATATTGGATTTTTTTTAATATTATTTCATTCAAGTTACAGATATTTTGAAACATCTATAGATTTCCTTCAAAATTATATGCACATACAAAGAAAGATTAAGGATCATTCTTAAAGCAAGTATGTAACTAATCAAATTAATTCTCGGCATTTTTAAGTTGCACTACATAATTTCATAAGCTATCAAACTGATATACTTTTTTCACTATATATTAATCAAATTAATCTCCATTGTTTGAATCACGAGTTCACCTGAAGAATGGAAATTTATTTCATGAAATATGTAATTAGAAGAATTAGTTTGATAATTTTTTCATAAGTTTGACAGTTTGTAAGAGTATGGAATGTAATGTGGAAGTGCTAAAAATATAAAAACTTCCCACTAAACATATCGCCTTCCTACACAATTTTCTAGATTGCTCACACTCAAGCCAGCTGTAATGCAGTCTACTACGAAGAATCACATGACAGCCTTCCAATAAGATTGTCCCAACATCAACATTTCTACAAAAGGTTCAAAAGCAATCCAGAACACTAATTTATATTTCTGAAATATCAAAACACATTTGGCCAAACATTTGAGCCTATATCAGCCAACATAGTGTGCATTGAATGAAAAAATTCCAAGCACAAGATAAAGGGAACATGGTATATCACTAATAACTCGAAATCCATAAATAAAAAGAAATCCTGCTTTTCCCTTTTTAAAAAGTAGGCTATCTAATTCATTTGTATACATATTCATAAATTTACATCCTATTTATACCCATCACTTTTTGTCCACTATTCATTGCTATGGATATGATATCATAACCAAGATATCGAAAGCGATTAGCTCAATTTAAGACATGCCTATCCTGAGGCTTTTCTTATTTAATGTTCATAGCACTTAGAATTTAATAACATCAATTACTATTTATTGAAATTTTAATAACTGTAAATTTGCCAATGATTAATTTAAAAGCAAACCAATATTTATTATTCAACTGTTATTAATTTTCTTTTCTGAGCCATAGTAATATCTTGTAATTAATGAATATATTCACAGAAAGGTAGTTTTTTAATATTCAGCTTTATTACTGCTTAGCATGCTTTTACTATATTCAATATATCATATTCATGGTGTATAATGGTGTGATTACAAGTTCTTTGTATCAGACTTTAATTATTGTCTATTAAGCTATTCAACATATTCAAATTTAAATTCAAATTTAAATGTATTCAAATCACCCATTTCTATGATATGGGTATGCTTTCTTCCTTTCTCTTGGTAGAAAAGTGCAAAGCCAAGGGCCAACCTGCCAACAAGACTTGCCAAACATAGATATTTGTATAACAAAGCCCTCCGAGATAAAGAACATAAGCCAATATTTACAGACCATGAGCAGAAAACTGCTCACAGATTTGAGCTAACAAAAACAGAAACAGTTTGCACACACAGAGAGAGAAAGAGGACAAAAAGTGGAAGATTAAAGAAGCATGTGCAATAGCAAGTAACCATTTTTCTATCAAAAGAAAAGAAGTATACATACCCATATGAAAGAAATGGGTAATTTGAATAAATCTAAATTAGAATGTAAATTTGAATACGTTGAATAAATTATTAGATAATAATTAAACACTTATACAAAGAACTTGTAATCACACCATTATATGCCATGAATATAATATATTGGATATAGTGAAAGCATGCTAGATCAGTAATAAAGCTAAATATTAAAAAACTACCTTTTCTGTGAGTATTTTCAAACACCAATATTTAATAAACAAATGCTTCTGTCAATAATTGAAATCATCAATAGTCTGGAAACTATATGAGATTCCACCAAATATAGCAATGCAATTTCTGCTTAACTTTAATTGCAGTGTTCAGTTTGAAATAATGTTTATTACTGACGCAAATAGATGTCCATCAGAGATTGATTGATTTTTTTCACCAAACATTATGCGTGAAATGTCATTAAAAAAAATTATAAATGGCTTAAGTTAAATTAAAATTATTTTAAATTATTCTACATTTCGGTGGATTTTAATCAGTTTTTTTTATATATTTGAAAAACTTCTTTAAATACCCTACTGTTTTAACCAAATAAATAAAAACATTAGAAAAAGTCAAATAATTCCCAAGATGCATTTCTGCTGAATTAACTTCATTGGTTGAATAGATCACGCCACCCTCTCAAATATTTTATCATTGTTTATTATTTTGTTGTGACTTCGTGTATAAGTGTACAACTTTCTCAGAATCTTAATAATTTGTTGACTTTCTAGAAAAAATATTTCACTGTTATTAATAATTATTTATTACGTTAAAGATTTTCGTATTATTATTAGCTTATATATAGTATTAGGGCTCAACATTTATGAACTACGAAACCCAAAGACTTGTCATTGCTCATATTTCCTTGCTATTGATGTGGTCGTTCTATAGATCTTTGCAATATATTTTATAATTCTATTTCTAATATCATACTGATAAAATATATATTTCTGTCAAATGGCCCCAAATATTAATAAAATAAATGAAAGACCACAATTTGTTTTTGTTTTTTATTACTTAAATAACAATTAATGTAGCATATTAAATTTTGCTATATAACAAAGTAATACTCACTTGACATAAATCATGCCATACTATCTACATGGGTGAGTGTTTATATATACATGTACATGTGTGTTTGTAAAGTTGAATATTTATTTTATTGTGATCTTTTTAAGATAAAGTTTAAATCTGTTAAAATTAAAGAGTAGTTGATTTTACAGCTGTGTTTCTCGGTTCTCATAATCTAATCATTTCACACAAAAGTTTCACTTCTAATTTAATAAAAGAATGGGTAAGATAATAAAAGATAGCAGACAATCAATCAACAAATAAAATGGTCAAGAGACAAAAGACAATCTCTGAAGTGAATTGGTAGAGCTTACAACAAATTATTGTTTCCATTTTCATTCAAGCATTATCCAAGTCAGGAGGCATAAATGGAGTTACTCTCAGAACCTATGAGGTATTTAATCATTTTTATCAACTAGGTACAAATTTGTTTTCAATTTATTTTTCTCATTAAAGAAATAAATTTTTAAAAACACTCTCAAGTTACAATCTACTTCAAAAAAAGTATAGCATTAGGTAATGTAAAATATTTTAAGAACGTAATGAAATGATAAATAACGAAAACCGATAAAGTTAAAAAATCTTCCCATTAAAGTTAAAATAATATTGATATTTTAATATTGTAATGCATAAAATTTTAAAAGTACTTAAAAATATTATAACAAATATGTACATTGTGTTATATATATATTTAAAAATAAATTTAAAAAATCATTCAAACGCGTGAAGTTAATTCACAATAAAATATGTCGATTATGCTAAAGAGTGGAAATCAATAATTAACTCCTAGTGCGCATGATCAAATACTATCGATTAGTAAAAGTACCATAGTTCTAGTTCCTACCCAGGCAGAGAACATGATATACGTACATATATCATCAAGGGAGCCTGCATTCCTAAAAGAATTAACTTTGAAGAACTGATAAGAAATCTTAAGAATAATAGCTTGATTAAAATTTTAACGGAGGTTAGTATTGAGACTATTACGTCACCAAGTAGCATCAGCATCTGCAGACTTTTTATTTTTGAGATTACAAAAATCTGTTTTGAGTTTATTAATCTTTTTTATTATTATTATGAGAGCTTTGGGATGGTGATATGTATGAATATTTATCAGTCACAAGATGACTTGAAATAACATTTGGATGATCTATATGTAGATATTTGTATTCATATTTTTATGAGAAACTATTTTAATAAAATGACAATCTAGATTTCAGTTTTCATTTTTGTACTTAGATGTCAAGAGTTATTATACTCTAAAGTACAAATGACAAACAAAAGGCTACAATTTTTTACATTTTATTTGTAAAGCAAAAAAATTCTTAATATTTTTTTTTATTTCAAGATTATTTTATTTTTATAATTATATCATGCTTTTAGAAAGATACTAACATTAGGGGGAAAAAATGTCATTCTTGCTAACATAAAAAAAAATGCTTAAGAAATGTTGCTTTTAATATTTTTTGGTTATTTTAGTTATATTTAAAATCAATAATAATAAAAATTATGTTAGAAAATAATTGAATAATTCTATTTGAACTGAAGTTCGCATATGTGAACAATTAAATTGGCAAAATTAGCCATGGTTATAATTAATTCATTCTTCAAAGAAGTGATCGAACTGGAGTATTTTTAAAAAATAACACCAGAAGATTAAGTGGTAATTACTATATAATAATTAATCTACAAGTATAATATACATACTGAACATTTAGATGTAATTAGAATGAATTTGAACACAGACTTTCAAGCTCCCTTCAGCTATGCACTTCATCTTACATAAGCAATACGCATGATCACATATATGTAAAAAAAATAAATGATCTTGAATATGCTCAGTTGGTCCAGATCATCATCTCCCACACATTTATATAACCAATGCTCAATTTATATTAAGATCACTAATCTTCAACTTTTAATGGTAGCCTTCAATCTTATCCAGCCTCCAACTCTTCAGCCATCCATATTATTAAAAATTTAATGAACAAATGCTCAATTTCCTTATTGAATAATATTCAGATTTTCAATAATATGGATGGTTGAAGAGTTGGAGGCTGGAGAAGATTGAAGTCTGTCCATTAAAATTTGAAGATTTGCTATCTAAGTATAAAGTGAGCATTGATTATATATGTGTGTGGGGGAGATGGTGGTCTGGATCAACTGATAAGTGCTGGTTTAGCATGAAATACATATATTGGAGATCATTTATCTTTTCCATATGTATGTGGTTATGTTTGTATCGATTATATAAGAAGAAGTGGATAGCTGAAGGGAGTTTGAAAGTCTGTGTTCAAATCCATTCTAATTACTATATAAAAATATAACCTATTGATTTATTAAAAATGTGATATGAAGAGTTCAGTGATCAAAAAATATCTAATGTGACTATAGTCTGGAAATGATTGTACTACATCTTCGTTACATTTTTAATCAACCAATCCTTTTTAAAACTTTTTGTCAAGTTGTTAATTTCTCATGTTAAATTTCTATATTTCCTTTTTCACAAAGTATATCATGAACCTATCTTTCTTTACGCATTGATAAGATTATAAAAAAACAAATGAATTCATCTGAATAATAAAGAGGAACTCTGAGAAAGACTTCTGGACAATTGAAACTGTCAAATGATTTAATTTTAATAAAATACGCATTGGAAATTTTTAAAGAAGGTGAATGTGTTTGATTTTTTCCTGTATTCTCTGTGAAACTGTATATTAATTTTATTTTTTTGTTAAATAAAGATGGGGACATGGTTTCTTTTAATGAAGTCACTAATAATACAATACAATCTCTGTCAGAATATAGGTGAAATTGATTTTTAAGTGAACACAAGAATAAGATTTCTTTTATCCACAAAACATTCTTTAAGAGAATTCTATGCCTCCATGATAAATTTGAAAATTACAATTGGTGATTTTGATTAATAGCTATTGAAATGTAGCATGAGAAGGACTTATTTTGTAAAGAATGAATCATTTATTCTGCAATATGTTTGAAATATAATGTAATTTTATTGCAAGTATTATTTTTACCTAAGGCATAATAATTTAATACCTGTAGGAATTGGTAACATGATTTCATATGATATTGATAATTCTTACATTCCAATTGGCAATTCCATAAGATGCCATTGTTTTTATTGTGAATGCTTCCAAACACGTTTATAATGATTTTTGTGCATGACAGGTGTGTGTTAACTATGGAGAAAAATATATTAAATTATGACCACTAACTTCATAATCTAATCAATTGTTGAAACATTAAGATATGGCACAAAATACAATTGTTTTGAAGATTTTATCTTCTCTTTAACTCTGATAGTTTCAAATGGTATCATTCATAAATTTTAATAGTTTTCCCTATCAGCTGAATTGTAGCATTGATTCCCGGTGGTATTATGTTTACCTTCAGCTTACTTTAACTTTCTTTTATCTATCTACAGTATTCATGTTTCAGTTTTGCATTTATTTGATGACAGAAACTGAAACTAAAATACATATTGGATTTATTAACTAAAGACATCAGTACCATATAAAGAACCTAATGCAAATATAGCACTGATAGATTGATATTTTTGTTCTCAGACCCACTTGCAAAAGTTATCGAGAAGGTTATTTCTTTGTATTACTTTTTTAATAAAAGTATATATTTTTCATAATTTATTTATGTAAATGAGATATTTATTTATACAGTGTGATGTATATAAATTGTAATAAACTAAAAATCAGCATTTCAAGCTAATATACATGCGCTTTTTTATGAATGTTAATAATAAATGAATACTTTCATTTCCAACACAAGATAAAGTCTTTGTGAAAGAATAGAATGAATCCACCTATTCTTTCAACCCAAATGCTTAAGTATGAGCAAATCTTAAGCACTGGAAATGAAAGCGTGAAGATAAACCAATCACTTTAAATTACTCTTTACCATGTCTGAATGAATGACGCCTATGAAATTTTCTAGAATTTACAACACGTCATTCTTAAATGAAACTAAACATATATAAATGAGATATTTATTTATATAATTTCATTTAAGAATGATGTGTCATAAATTCTAGAAAATTTTGTAGGCATCATTCATTCAGACATGGTAAAGAGTAATTTAAAGTTGTTTATCTTCACGCTTTCATTTCCAGTGCTTAAGATTTGCCCATACTTAAGCATTTGGGTTGAAAGAATAGGTGGATTCATTTTATTCTTTCGCAAAGACTTTATCTTGTGTTGGAAATGAAAGTATTCATTTATTATTAACATTCATAAAAAAGCGCATGTACATTAGTTTGAAATGCTGATCTTTAGTTTATTATAATTTATTTATATATTTTGATTATTTTTCATAAATATTTTACAAATATTTATTTTAAGACAAAGATATTTATGATTAAACTCGGATTTCATTACGAAATGTTTGATTTAAAACAAGATACGTCAAAAGAATTTTAAAATTGTTAAACAAGTTATGATTGGCTGTGGAAGTAAGCATTATTATTATTATCATCATCATTATAATTATCACCATCATTATTATTATTACTACTATTACTATTATTATTGTTGTTGTTGATGTTGTTATAATAATTATTTTTTTGTAATATTTTAATAATTATAAATGAAATTTTAAATTTTAAAAAAGAATTTCATTGCTTTATTATGTTTTAATGATAATTCAATCAGATATTAGAAATGGAGATCAAATAAATATTTTGTTTAATATATTTTAAATCAACAATAGAATGTGATTATATGCTTCTGTTTTTTTTTTTTATTTGCAGCATTCAAATATTATTTTTTTAAATGTTTTTCATTCGCAAACTTATATTTGTAATAAATAAATTAAGAATTATGAAAAAAACATTATAAAATAAATGTTTGATTGTTAAAGTAAAAAGTTACAGAAATATAACCCAAACAGCCACTAGAAATTGTCAAAAAACATGTAGTAGCAGTTTATTAATAAAATTGTTAATGTGAAAGAGTTTATTAAAAGGAATTGTTTATGATTATAGTAAACTAATAGTGAAACTTAATTATACATATAATTTGAGTATTATATATAACATAATTATTAAAAAGACCTCAATTGTTAAATGAATTATCTATAAAGTAAAATATGAAATAATATTTGGAATTAGATCACCAAATGTCTTTCCATGCTTTCATTTTAATTTTTTTTCTGTGAATCAGACATGATGTTTTTTGGGGGAAAAAATCATTGTTGGATATTTGCCAAATTACTTGTATTACATGTTTATTGTTTGAACTTTAATGGTTTTGTAACTAAAAGGAAAAGCGAATATATAATGCTCTAGATAGGAACTGCAATTAGTCAATATTAGGACTTTCATTGTATTAAATATTTCCTCAAAAGCTGTAACAAACTTATGAAAGATATAGGAAAATGATACTTTGGGATTATCACTGCTATGATATAATCATCTGCCCATAATTATTCTAATGTTTCAAATTATTCTAGGATTTTAAGTTTTCTTTGCTGCCTGCACTTGTGACAGCAGAAGAATGCCATAATTGTGATAGAATAATTCACAAAAATAGAATAATTATGATCAGATGATTACATCATGGCAGTGCTAATCCCAAAGTACCAGAAAAAATATACATTTTTATTACTATGATGAATTACTTTAATGCTTTTGGACATATATATTAAACAATTTGCTTAAGTAATTATCATTTTCTTCTTTTCTGACCATATAATCTAAGCCAGTATGTAAGATCTGCTTGCAATCTTGAAAAATTTTAATCGATTTGTCAAATGACATTTGAAAACTGCCTATAAATTAAAAAAGCTGATAAAGGAGAACTGAAGATTCCAGCCAAATTAAAACAAAACTGCAATCCATAAGTCTCAACCAAAAAATAAATCAAATATTATTATTGAGTGCTCATAAATGTAAGCCTTATTGTGTATATTCCATACCGGTAAAAAATGCTTAAGTAATTTGAATTTTCCTATATTATTTTTTATTATACTTGTAATCCTTACTTGTTTAGTATTGAAGATATATACATATTTTACCTATAGTTTTAATATTTTAATATTGTTAAAAAATGGTGTGCATATATTAATCAATTTAATATCAAATTTCTATGAATTAAGTAGATATGGAAATAGAGAGTGAATATTTTTATTATGTGTGGTAGCATATTTCCCCCACAAATATGCATTATTTGCAATGATTTTATCTTAACATTTTTTTTAATAATATCCATAATATGAAACAGCATTTAAATAGCTCACTTCAAGACAAAGGCTTTCAACAGCCTTATAAAGAATACTGAAAGAGAAGATAGAACTGACTATTCTTATAAATTTCTGGTTGACAAATATTTCTAAGGTTTTTATTTTTATTTTATCTTCTAAGGTAGCTAGATAGCTATTTTCTGACCACGATTGAATCATTAGCTACTAGAATTAAAAAAACAAACCTATTTATGTTAAAAAAGTGACTTTACTCCGCCTAGATTTGAATGTAGGTTATATGAATGTTTGGTAAATGTGTTATTATTGTACAAAAAGTCATTATTATAATATTTCAATAAAAAGTTTACATGCAAAACAAATGCAAATACTGTTTTCAAGATCACCAGTGTGTGATTTATTGCTATTATTTTTGCAGCCCTGATATTTTGGCTGTACATAGTCATTATCTGGGTACAATGAATGGCATAATAGCTATTGCAATAACAACAGCTACTGCAGACTTACATTATCCAGTAATAAAATTGAGATCCAGAAGAAATGCCAGTACCATAATATTAATAACAAGCAATCACATGCACATGGTTGAATCTGAAACAATATTCTAGCATATATACACACACTTAAACTACTTACTAAAGCAAATAAAGTAACTAAAATTGAAGTTAACCCTAGAATTTACTCTACAAAATTATGGAAAGTATCAACTCCCATAATTACAATTTTGAGTTTGAACCCAGCATCACTTGGCTTACTTAAAATAAAAATTGTGACATTAAGTCTGCTCTCAGTGTTCTCATTTCATTGCTCCATAGCCGAAACTGACATTCATTAACTTTCTGACGTATATCATAGTATATTATCATAATAAAGCTTTTGATCATTAGATTAAATAAGATTTAAGACTAAATTCAAATTTAAAATAAGAGTGAAAAAAGAATGAAGAAATTTTAACTTTAAAATTTTATTTAATTAAAATAAGTGAATAGAATGTAATACTGCAAAGATCTTTCTTTTTAAGTAAACGTGCTTTTTAATTGTATAATAAACTAATTTTCAATTACATATTTAGAAATATAAAATAGCATTTGTCGTTTCAGTGTTTTTATTAGAATATAAAAGCTATCTCTAGGCAATAGCTGAACAAGAGAAAAAAGCAAATGCATCTTTCCAATAAAAAGCTATCAGTTTATTCCTATTTATCAGTTCTTTCTTTAAAATTAATTGGCATTCACAACATAAATCCTATTTTAAAGCGCTGCGATGTTAGGCAGATAGGTAGCATAATGAAGTAAGATTATCACCCGTAATGGAAGCAGCAGACAGTTTCTTCATAATCCACCAGAGATGAGATTCCTTCTGCGTAAATTATTAGATCAAACACTAAATTTTGTTTAATGGTAAAGCAGCATTCAGGTAAAAAGAAAAATAACATAAAAATGGATTTATACGATAAGTACGAGCAATAAAAAAAAGGGAAATGAAATAGCAACATTTCTAATAAAAAGTGATATATAAGTAATAAAGCGAAAGCAATTTCACTTCATTTTTAAAATTATTTTGTAGTATTTTTAAATAATAGCATTCCTAGTTTCTCCACAAGGTTAAGGGAGAAAAAAAATAATTACATAAAATTGTTTAAAACGAATTTAATTTAAGGCAAAAAACTAGTAATAAAAAAAAAGGCAATATTATATATATAAAAAAAAAATTAAGTCACGTGATATATGACTAACTTTTTTTTGCTATGATTTTTTTTTTTCTACAGTACAGGCTTTTTCATACCTGCACATATATAAAATGCAAAATATAAGATGCTTTAGTTTGTGTGTGCATTATTAAATTATTGGAAATATCAAGAACGCGTGAACAAAAAAAAGATATATATCCTATCAAGATATTTTATAGCAAAAGCACGTCTTGCCCATAACCTGAAATTTAAAATTGAGTGAAACTTAGTTACAAGCAGGCTTAAAAGTTTTTGTTTCAAACATCAGTCCAAAAATAATTTATTCAAACATGATTAATAATATACATTTTACATTATTATGAACCACCAATATATCTTCATATAGAAATACTGGTATATTAATCAGTATATTTAATATTTTGTAATGCTATCTTTTAATGTCTTCTACAACAATTTTTTCTTTTCGAAAGACTTCAACAGTTTGTCTAATTGATATCCGCCGTATTCTATTTTTAATCACATCTTAATCAGTGAAAGCAACCAATATTTTCAAATAACCTTCAAAATATTAACAGAATTGTCTCTCCCTTAAAACCATGCTCAAATTGATCATAAAATACATTTTTAGCAAATCTTGCATTATTCATTAATTTCACAGGTTCAATCCAATAGAGAGATAATTTCACAGTAGTACAAAATATCCAACAGCTAAAGAATATATGGTCTTATGATCTTACTTTATTCTTAGAATTTTACACAGCATTCTTGAATTGCATTTTTCTAATGGCTCTATATTATGATTGATAGACAAACCAAAGGCTCAATTTCATACAATAAAATAAGTTTTCTAAGCTAGACTAATTTATTTTCAGTACTTCTATCACTACAAGGAAATGATCTCTACCTTTTCACTTTTTAAAAGTAGCAGCAGATAAGTAAAATAAAAAGGACCTGAATTTATTTAAGAGAACTTTTCAATTTTTTAAAATATTTAGCTCTGCACCAGATCAGAGCTCAGGTCATACAAATATTAGGTGGATTAAATTAAAAATTATGGAATGACTTTATTGTTCAAGAGTTCATAAGATATTTATTTGATGGTCAGAAATACCAGAATTAGAATTGATCCAAGGATCTTACTCTCTAAAGGTTGCTTTCCACCACTGCACCATTCAGGGCATCATATACTCATTAATTATTATTTGGTTAACATAAATTACAAATATACACACATATAAATCATTTTACTTTTTTGAATTTTAAATAACCAATTTTAAATAAAAAAATTATATTTAAGCATAGAATTGATACAGGTGCTTTTAATGTCTAAAATATGCCGATGTCCTACTGTTCTAAACAGTATAAAATATTAATGTTTTCATATAATGATAAAATAATTTACAAAATAAAATTCAAGCGTTGTTAGCCAAGAGGTCATCACAGCCACCTTACAAGCAAGTAGTTGGTTGCAGATGGTTGTGGGTTCGCGTCCCGGCCGATGCTATGACATATGAGAAAAAAATAAAGAAATAAAATTTTCATATGTTACTTTTATAATTTTAAAGTATCATCAAACTGCACTTCAAAAACATAACATAAGTCAATAAAAAAAGTACGCTTGTTATTTAATTCACATACTAAATTGAATATATAGGATTAAAAATTATTAGTAAATTAAATTAAACATAATTCATACTTCATTGCAGAATAAAAAGCAATGAACCTAAAAAGCAAACATTTGGAATAATAATAATAATTATTATTATTGTTATTACTATCATTATAATAATAATTTTTATTATTATCTATTCAATAAATTATCAATTTTCTTTGCAATTGTAATTTTTGACATTTATTTTTTTTTAAAAAAGTAAATATATGTAGTTTTAAAAATTGGCTTTATTCATGTTAAGCATGTTTTCATTATGTTGTATATCATAATTATAGTTCTTTTATATTTTTATTGTTGGTCATATTTATGTATACTTGCTTATATTTTAAACCCATTTTAATTTACTGTGTAGTTATGTAATTTTTTAAAATTTTCTTAGAGATCCTATTTCATCAAGATAGGAGTGCCAGTGTCTTTTTTATTTATCATGAATTGATCTTTGGCTATAGTTCAACCCTCTTCAATTTTTATCTTTCTATCCTCCCTCTCAGTACAAACAATTCTAGCTTTAGATAATGGATATTGTTCATGTTCAGTGAAAGTGGAGGAATATTTTTTACTTCTTTTAGCTCTATTGTAGAGATACTTGTGCTAGGCCAATCTTGATAATAGATTGGTTTTTGATTCACTGTAATAAGTATATTGGCAGTTGACTTTATTGCAAGAGATTTTGTAAATTATTTAATGGGCCGATTTGGTTGACAATTTATGGGGGAGTTTTATATTAAATTTATCTGAACAAATTCTCTTTTTAATTTGCTAGAAATTTTTGGCACAGATGGTAAACTTATCCATTTCTTAGTATCTTCAAATTTTGGCTAGTTTTTTTCCATTTTGTTGTAGAATCTATCACTCGTACTATAAATTTTATTGATATTGTATCCCGTATTTTGTAGACCCTTGATATGCACATTTGTGTTGGTTTTTTGATCAATTTCAAATTTACACAATTTTGCATTCCTATGTAGAAGCCTTTAAGACCAAATTTGTGGGCTATGAATGTTTCTTGATTTTGGGGTGGTTTTAGTATCATTTTATAGTTTAATTAATGTGGCTGTCTTTGAACATAAAAATCCAAGAATTTGATACCTTGGTTATCTTCTTTATCAATAGTCCAGATTAACAAAGATGCCTGTTCCAATTTATGAGTAATGTTTATGATTTGCATGTCAGTAGCACATAACATTGTGTCATCTACATATCTAAATTAAAGTATGTTGGAAAACAGGTATGCAATTTTCAATGTTTGATAAGTATAGGCTACATATGCTACTGAACAGAAGGTCCATTGGGCATCCTTATTGCATCTGATATTTCCCACTAGCCACTGTGATGATATCATCATTGATCCATTTCCATGTTTCTATTATAAACCCTTTATTATGTGCCTTATAATTGACATTTTGTAGCATTTCATGGATATATTCTATAGATGGAAATGAGGAATGAATCCATAAAACTCTTTAACATCTAAGGATGCTATTCTGTAGATATTGTCATATTTTAAAAACTCTTTATTAAATTATGTATTTTAATTTATAATTTTCCCACATGTAAATTGGTACTTATTTATACAGAAATCACGATAGCTAAAAAAAAGATAAAAAAAATTACACAGTTCTTCCATGTGGGTCACAAGATTAGTATATTTACATCTTGATCACTAACATGAATTTTATTACAATACTGTTCTTCTTTGATAAAACCAGGAGAAATAATATGTCATGTTAAAGTATGGGGTTCACATTTGTGACCCAGTGTCAATATAAATATTTTGTTCTAAAACCTTTTAATCCTTTGACTTTTAATTTCCAGATTATTTGTAAATATATTTGGATGTGTTCTTAGATTAGTGTTATATATAAAAATGTATATCATGCAATATAGAACAAAAACTATCCTTGGCAAAAATCCCTTGGAGGTAATTGAAATCAGTTTTTTGTCCTGAAATAATACTAACATTACCCCCAGGTTACTTATTGTATCCTAAATGTGTCCATGGCATTTATATTTCATTGCCATTCTATGTTTTATTTTGTGAATAATTTATAATAAATGTTTGGCATTAATTAATGTCTCTGAAATGTTTATGTTTGTTCTATTGGAGGCTTGTTAGTGTGTGGCTCTTTTTATTGTGAAAGGTTAAACTGTGAATGTTTTAATTACACTTGGCATATATTATAGTTAGTTTAAATAATATGTTAGCTAGCTGCCCTGAATCTGGAAATTTCAATACCAAATCCTGGAAAACACTTATAATTAAAGATGTGATCATATTTTTCTTGCTCTTTTATAACCTAAAAGCTCAGCTACTACTTATCATTTCCTCAAATAAACAAGAAAACTGACTCCTCTAAAACTCAACTGATATGGATCTGTTTTTTTAAATCAGACTGTAAAGAGGAAATACAAAAGTTTAGTGAACTTTTATTATTATTTTTAAAAAGATAATATTTATAGCTATGCAAAATATTATTTAGTGTAATAAATATTCACCAAAACATCACATGATTACCATATTCTGTCCGTACACAAGCTGTTATTATCAGTAGCAAACTCTTCATACAGCAGTGCCATCCAGTGCAAGATTTAGTAATCAATGGATGCAGAAAGGTGCGTAAAATCCACAGTTACTGTCTAGTCATTCAATATCCACAGACTAGATGGGGATATTATGCACAAACTTTCCTGCATCCATTGATTAGTAAGGCTTTCACTAAGTGGTGCTACTATATGGAGAATTTGCTACTGCTAATAACAGATTGTGTAAGCATAGGAACTGGTGATCATGTGATGTTTTGGTGGTGTTAGCCCATTCCTGTTTATGGGATGATGGTGACTGTGGTTTTTGATAAACCAAGGACTCCAAAATGAATAGATTCTGAACTGGGTTCAGATCTATATGACTATACAGATGAATAAACTTGAATTGAAAACATTAATGTGTTTTCATTTTGAGCTCCTAGCTTTATAGTTAGCTAAATGGGTAAAAGGTGGCTGCTGTAGGGCTGCATAAGATCCTAAGATCTAGGTGTAGTGCTCTCAGATCCAAACAAAGCTCCTTACTGATGAAAGTCACAAGTTAGAAACTAGGTTGGGGATATTGGATGAATAGGCATTATATAAGGATCTTATGCACAAACCTTCCTGCATCCTTTGATTATTAAGGCTTGCACTTGGTAGCACTGCTGTATGGAGAATTTGCTACTACTAAACATTTTCACCACGGAACTTTATTTACATATTCTAACTAAAATTTGAAACTGAGTTCATTTGGAGTGTATGATTATAAATATTACCTGTATGTGCAATTATAATAAATTTTGAATATTTCTATTACTAATATTATTGTAATTTACTGAGACTGATGATGATTTATAAAGAATTATTTATAAATAAAATATCATGAACGAGCCAATATAAATAAAGTACATTTTTAAAAATTTCATTCACATTTTCAATATAATCACTAATGATTACAATCACTCTTAGTCTATTATTCTGAAAATGATTTTAATTGTACATTAAAATGTCATTAGTTTGCAATCCCTAGTTTCATTGCTTTTTGGAATTTATGAAGTTTTCCAATTTTAAAAATAGATATTTGCTCTCTTAATGTAAATTTAAATTCTGCTAAAAAATGTATATCTATAGTCTGTTTTGTTTATACGTAAATATTTTCTGTATAATGTATAAATTTACTTAATAACACAAATATAAAATTCTAAAGCACAATTTATGCTTATTTTTATTAAAATACACAATTTTTTTATACCAATAATTAAAAGAATAAATATATTTGCTTTTACTGATTAACCCTTTTTTTTAATTCCTTGCTTAAAATACAGAATAATTTTCTTTATAGCAATTGAATGTAGTTTTTTAAAATCAAGATTTTGAAAACATTTTCCCATCATAATTTCCTACTCTTTCTTCTTAGCAGTATTAAGAAATCTTTTTTAAAGATTAATTATTGCATTCACCTTCAAATGAATAGACTTACTGGATTTGATAAAAGTATTTACTGAACTTTAGTTTTATTTTGTTGAACATATGTGGATATATTAACTCATTTATTATAAAAGGATTAAATATCACCTCTTAAATCCTCTTTAAGCAATAAAAATTTTAACCAATAGGTATTTGTACTAATGTTTTTACCTATACTAATAACTATTCAAATGGAAGTCAATCTTCAATAATGCACTATTTTTTAAGTATAAATTTCTACGCACTCACCCGCCAGTAAGAGTTTAAAAAACTTAGATGAATCACTTAAGTTTAGAGTATACATTCTATATACACCAACTCTTACAAGTTTAGAGCATACATTCTATATACACCAATTCTTACAGATTATGCTTAAATCCGGGCTTGAATCTATTGTGTGCCTGATGTTATAATCAAATACTCAAATTGTATAAATCTATTTAAACCATCACAGGAGAAAGACAGTTTCTCATTTTTAACCATCTACAATTAGACAAACATGACTTATAAATGTAAATCTATTACTATAAAGGGCTGAAAACATTGAAATTATTCAAATGGAAATCAATCTCTGATAATGAGCTATTTCTTAAAAATAAATTTCCATGCACTTGCCCACCGAAAATTTATATTTAAGAAATAGCGCATTATCAGAGATTGACTTCCATTTGAATAATTTCAAAGTTTTCAGTGCTTTATAATAATAGATTTACATTTATAAGTCATGTTTGTCTAATCATAGGTGGTTAAAAATGAGACACTGTCTTTCTCCTGTGATGGTTTAAATAGATTTGTACAATGTGAATATTTGATTATAACATCAGGCACACAATAGATTCAAACCCTGATTTAAGCATGGTCTGTAAGAGTTAGTGTATATAGAATGTACACTCTAAACTTAAGTGATTTACTAATAGTAATATTAGCGATTAAGCCATTGCACATGCGCTTTAAAGATAAATTATAAATGAATACTCAATTTTTCTAGACACAAGATATAGTATTTTAGAAAAAATGGAGTGAATCACCCATTCTTTTGATCCAAATGTTTATGGATGGGCAAATCTTAAGTGTGTGGACAATCTCGTGTCTGGAAAAATTGAGTATTTATTTATAATTTATCTTTAAAGCACATGTGCATTGGCTTAATCGCTAATATTACTATTACATAAAAAATATAGCACTATATAAAATAATATCTCATTAAGTGATTTACTTAAGTTTTTTAAACTCTTACCAGCGGGCGAGTGCATGGAAATTTATATTTAAGAAATAACGCATTGTCAGAGATTGACTGCCATTTGAATAATTTCAAAGTTTTCATCACCTTATAATAATAGATTTACATTTATAAGTCATGTTTGTCTAATCATAGGTGGTTAAAAATAAGACACTGTATTTCTCCTGCAATGGTTCAAATAGATTTGTACAATTGAATATTTTATTATAACATCAGGCACCCAATAGATTCAAGCCCTGATTTAAGCATAGTCTGTAAGAGTTGGTATATATAGAATGTACACTCTAAACTTAAGTGATTCACTTAAGTTTTTTAAATTCTTACCGGTGGGCAAGTGTGTGGAAGTAGTGCATTATCAGAGATTGACTTTCATTTGAATAATTTCAAAGTTTTCAGCACTTTATAATAATATATCTATACTGATAACACAAATATCTTGATTACATATTTAATCTTAGCTTCCAAAAAGAAAAGAAAATTTAGATATCAAACTTTATATACTCCCACTTGCTCATTATTATTCTAAAATATTTTGCCCTGATTCAAACCAATGGTAATCATGTAAAAACATGTTAGTTCCTAAAATACTGGTGAGTGCGAAAATGCCAATAGCATTAGAAAGACTAAAATAAATCCTGTTTGTTTTTTCAATTTGAACATATGGTTGGCTTCATTTATCCAGTCATAAAAATATTAATATTACTCAATAATGGTTAGGTTATAATCATTGGGAAAGTTTGTGTGAGTGATAATATTGAAATTCAGACATAATCATTTCTCGTCTATAAAAGAATTGTTTCTGCCTTTGTTTGAATGGTGGAAAAATTTAATAAATGACACCTTCTTTCCTAAAGAATGTCATAATCATGTCAATCAACACTTCTATTCAATTTCCTGATGTCAACTTATTCAGCTCAGTTGATCAATAAGCTCATATTTACTGAATTGTATGTGAAAAACTAATGTTTTGTTTTTATGAATGTTTCTCGCATTTATTAATTATGATTTATTATATTGAATATTAATTTGTATCATTTTTAAATTTATTGTTTAAATACCATTGAAAAAATTTACTGGAAAATACTTATCTAATGGGAAAAAATATTTAAAAAATATTTTAATATGAAATAAACAATTTATTCTTATTTTTTATTACGGAAGAAAATGTCAAACAACAACTTCTCGCTAATGATTAAGATTAATAATAAATTAATAATCACATAGATAGATTCTTAGAAATATAAAAGTGAAAGTCTGATCCTAATAGTTCTATTCATCTGATCAATCCTGAGTTATGCTTCACTTCTCTCAACTAGAAATCAATCTAGAAACTGGCAGAAGTTTCATACTCTAATCACAATGATATATTGAAACAGGCAAAACTCTCCATACAGTAGTGCCACTCAGTGCCAACCAGAGTAATCAATGAATGCCAGAAGGCCAGCAAAACTCTCCTAACAGTAGTGCCACTCAGTGCCAACCAGAGTAATCAATGGATGCCAGAAGGAACTGAGTGACACTACTGTATGGAGAGTTTTGCCTGTTTTAATAACAGTTTTGTGCTAGCATAAGAAATAATGATCATGCAATGATATATTGGTAAGAGAAATGCTAATGAAAATGCTTTACTAAATCAGAAAGTGTTAATTTAATAAATCATAATGTTTTAACCATATCTTATTAATACATACAATTTGAAATAAAAGCTCAATAGTATAAAGTAATTTGGGGTGTGGGTGAATAATATCTGATGTTTTGATGAGATAACATCCATCATTGTCAAAGTCAAGTTTTTAAAGAAAATCATTAGATCTCAGAAGGAATTACGGAGTAAAAAACAATGACAATTATGCATATTTGATAGTTGATTATTCAGAATACATGGATTAACAAAATGTTTATTTGCTTCAGTTTCACCATTAATTGATTCAAGTTTATATTAGAAAAAAGAGATAAAATAAGTGGTTTCCACAAATCTGGAATATGTTGTGCTTCATCAGCTTTATTTAAATCACTTAGGCATATTTCAGTAGACTATCTCATGGTTTTCAAATCATATTTTCCAAATTAGCAAGTATTTTAGCATTATCACAATCAGGTTTGTGACCATTTTCTAAAAAGTGGGAAATAAAAGCTGATGCATTTAACTTTTGATTGAAAGTATTTTTATCTTCTTCAACTTTCACATTAATTCATCTATTGGATTGACTTACATGAGTTTTTGAGCAATGTGAACATAAAATTTTATAGACACCCTGGTATCCCAAAAGCACTGTCTTTAGATTTACGGGGGAAAATGACTATTTTGGGGGTGGGGGAGTAGTCTTTATATTAAAATTACATAGTGTTCTATTGAACTTATCAGCGACTCCTTTAATATAAAGTAAAACTATTCTATAATCAGTTGAATTATCAATTTTATTTTATTTTTATTTTAAGAATGAATGTTATATAAATCTGTGTATGTGATGTTTTTATTATAATCATCAGCAAGTAGAATATTTTTTATTAGTTCTATTTCTTGAGTAAGATGATCTTTATCAGATATATTACTAGTTCTTATCAAAAAAATATTTACTACATAAAATATTTGAGCAGGATAATGGTGAGAATTAAAATTAAGATATCTGTTTGTGTGGGTAGACTTTCTGTAAATTGAAATTCATAAGGAGTCATCGCATTTTCTTGCAAACAAAACATCTAAAAAAAGGGGGGGTTTATTATTTTCCACATCCATAGAAATCTTAATATTAGAATGCCAATCATTAAGAAAAACAAGAAAAGAATTTAAAGCATCAGTGCCATAAGGCCATATAACAAATGTATCATCCACATACCTATGCCAGATAGAAAGTTTCTTCCTAGCTGCATTTAATGGATTTTAAAATTATTCATGAAAAGATCAGCAATTACAGGTGACAATCAACTTCAAATCAATTAATGATGAAATTGAAGAAGATAAACGTTTTGTTAATCTGGTATTCTGAATAATTAATTATCGAATGAGTGATCTTTTTTACTTCACGCTCAATCTCGTTACTATTTGAGATCTAATGGGTTTTTTTTTTAAAAAAAAAAAGCTTGACCTTGTCAGATAATATTGCATGAGACATTGGAAATTATTAAAAAATAATACATGGTTTGCCCCCAAAATATCTTATTTACATCATATAATCATAAAAACAATATTGACATTATGTTGAAGTCTAAAAAGACATCAAACATGATTTTGAATATATAAGTATAAAGATAGCTCAAGCGTTGTTAGCCGAGAGGTCAGCGCAGCTGCCTCCGGCCGATGCTATGACATATAAAAAAAAAAAAGATAGCTCACAAGCATATATATATATAATGTTTTTGAAATCAAGTATAAGAATTTAGGGGCATAAGAGTTAAATTTTTATTATTTAACAATCCGTATCCAGTTTTCCAAAATGACTTTTTTCTCCCTGCAGGAAAAAAAATAATAAATCCATTTTTTCTTTCTTCTTTCAATTTGTAAATAATTTATACTGTACTTACATTTTTAAATTCATCAAATATTAAAACACTTCTTTCAAATTGTTGAACTACCAGTTCCAATATCATTAAAAATGACAAAAAAAAGCCCTTAAGAAATATTATAGATATAATATGATACTGTCTTTTTAATTTAATATCCATTTCAATAACCTTCTACTTAAATTACTTACATTAAAATATAACCGTACTTATAGTTTTAAATTTTAACATTTTAAAATTAATATCCGTGCATTACTGATGAACTTTACTGTTATAAGAGTAAGAAACACTTTTTAAAAAAAAATTTTTTTTTGTTTTCTTAATCATTTTTTTCCTTGTAATAATATATTAAGAATTACAATCTCCTATAAAAATATAACTTTTGTTATTTATATAAATATAGGTTTATCATTGTAGGTCAAAGACCTCTACAATATCTTTCTACAAAGAAACAGTAAAGTTTTTTTTTCTCTCATGTGCCATAGCATCAGCTGGGAAGCGAACCCGCTAACCCGGGACAACTGCTTGTAAAGCGGCTGTCGCTGACCTCTCGACCACCAATGCTTGACAAGAAATAGTAAAGTTTAAGTTAAAAATTACCAACTTTCTCAAATATTAAGTGAAGAGAATTTAAAATTTACTCTATCTAAAATTATTGAAATAAGTCTATAACTGTCTTTTTTGTATAAAATGTTTAATAACACCTGATTTGTTTAATTACAATATAAATGGAAAATATTACAAATAAATTTCACGCTTAGAATACAAAAGAACTGCATTAAATTAATTATCCAATTATTGCTAGTATGATTTAGAGAACAGATGTTTCTAGCTTTAATATACCTAGTGGAACTAGCAGTTTAAATTAAGTAAAATACTTATATTTTGAGAGCTCGGATTGATTATTTTATTTATCATAAAAGTAGTTATAGTCAAGATATACTGAATTATAAATTTATTCCGATTTTAGAGCGTTAGGTATTGCTCCAATTATTTATTATAATTATTTCTTGTACATTTATTATAACTATGTATTTTAGCATGTGAATACAATATATACCAAGTGATTAATGTCTTTAAAGAATAATTATCATGTAGAAATGTACTAATATATAACATACATGTATAAACACTCTCAAACATGTATTGTCTATTATATTTGACGATGTACTAAAAATCCTCTTAATAGAAACATTTCACATTATTTAATTGTAATAATATCAACATTTTATAATTACACTTTCTGAAACTTAAATATCTCAACTATAGATAGGATATACATGTATGTTTATATTAAAACCATACAATTCAGACCCATCATGATCTTGGTGTCAATAAGATGGAGAAGACCGTTTGAGATGACTAAGGTTGATAATGTGGAAAGAGGTTTGACTACTATCTTTCACTTGGCGTGCACTTTGCTATGCATATAAGTTTCTATATATTTCCACATAAATTAAAACTATTCTATACTTTGATAAGATTCACATTTACTAAAATAATGAATAAATTTCTGAGATTTATAATAATATATGTACTCTTAATCTTATTCTATTTAATAATAAAAATCCTTATAAGTATATTATTTGTTTCTATAAGCACTAACTAAGAGTAACTTAATCTGTGTTTTAAAACTGAGGCCAGCAATTTAAATATAAAGTTGATTAATGATTTATCTCAGGGTTATATAAAATAAGAAAATAAATGCATGGATACAAAGTGTGTTTATGCATTTTAGGATATGACAATGTAAAAGAAATTTTATGTATATCATCCTACTCAATACTTTTGTATTTCAGATAGAATCAACACATTAATAATATATTTAATCCAGATAGATTTTAGGTATAATCTAATATTTCAAATATAATCTTTTATATCATGAATATGCAGTGACAATGTTTTTTTTAATAATGACAAAAGAGTTATTAAAACAATTAACAATTACTCTATTACATAATATAAAATAAATGATAGAAACGAGTAATAATAAGAACAATACCAAAAATTATGCTCTTTACGCTTGTTAGAGAAGCTATGTCTATCAATTATTATTTGTTTCCTAAATCTAATTTGAATTTGGGATATGAAAAATGTGTTTATCAGACAATGTTGTAAAGACACTAATGTTATATAGAAATAGGTTGTTTATTATTTCAAAATAATTCTTAATTTAAATACTGAAGGATAATAATTATCACCATAATCCTAAAAGATAAATGTTTTATAATCATCCGTAATTAGTTTGGTTTCACTAACTAATCAATTATTAATCAACTTCACTTAATAATGCTGGAGAAGTTTTCACTCTTTTAAGAGAAGCAAATACAAATTATTGCTTAGTAGATCTATATGATATTTACCATATTGGGCTTATTTATTTTGCCTCAAGATCCTTAACTGGATTTAATTGCAGGTTTAAATGTTAGGAATGCTATTCCACTAACAAAATATAACTAGATCACTAGAATGTCTTGTCACAATAGTACATGACAGTAAAAAATTAATACTAACATGTCAGAGTGATGCATAAAATATTCCTTACAGATTTACTCATCTATAAGAATAATAAACTTCATTTTAACTTTGAGGTTGAATTTAAGAACCCATAATTCATACACAGTTTTATATAAGTTTACCAATTACATTTATACAACCTAAACGCAAGGTTTATTGGATGATATAAGAAATGGGAAGACTTATGTGGAATTGAAGAAATGGGCAGTGAAGAGAATGGAATAGAAGAATGGATGAATTGATATTATGACTACTCTCTTGGATCTGTCTATTGGACAGAATACTATTGATTGACTGATTGAAACCTAAGGTAAATCATATACATTCCCATTCAATATTATTAATAATAATGTTAAATAAAATATTTGTACATGGCATAGTAATATCTGACAAACTTTATTATATTAATAATAATAATATTAACTAACTAAGAAAGAAACAATTATGAGAAAATGCTTATTATTTGGATAGTCATCATATTTAATATTTGCTTAGCCAATCCACAATTAAAGAGTGGCATTTAAATACTTTGCTTTCCTAATTCATTATTTATTAAATGTTATTTAAATATTTGGCATTGATAATCCATAATGCAATTCCCTAAGCACTGACTACAAATTCAAATGTTTATTTTAGTTTATTCCAAGCAGGGATTTAATTCATTTGAACAGATAATATAATTTTATCCAAAAGATTAGTGTTCATTGCTTCTTTAATATAACACATAAAGTTAATCTATTCATTTATAGATCTTTAATCAATGGCCAGTAATTCTGATTATATCTCTGATAAAGCAAATAGTTTAACATCCATAGCAAAACGATTTTCATTAGTTTTTAAATCGCAGTTTGTTTCTCTTAAGCTACAAGTTTTTAGAGGGATATTTGAGTTAAAAAATTTATTGTTTAAAGTTTTTTCCTTACATAATTAAAGATGAGCCAATTCACAACATTGAGACGAATAGGCAGGCATTCTTTCTTGTAGTGTAGAAAATAATTATTTTTACAATAATTTGAAAATAAACATCAGCTACTTATTTGAAGTTAATAAATATAATGTTTCAAATCTATCAGCTATTTACCATTATTTTCAATACATTTAATCAGCCATTCAAGTTATTGTGCACTTTTTACGAGTGTTAAATAATAAATGAGTACTTTTACTTCCAACACAAGATATAGTATTTAGGAAAGAGTAAAATGAATCACTTATTCTATCCAACCCAAATGCTTATATATGGGCAAATATTAAGTACTGTAAGTGAAAGTGTGAGGATAGATCCCTCACTTTAAACCACTGTTTACGATATCTGAATGAATGATGTCGACGAAATTATCTAGAATTTACTAGACATCACTCACAAATGAAACCTTAAACATATGTAAATAAACATTTATATTTAGCGCTGTTTCTAATTGTAATACGAGTGTTAAATAATAAATGAGCACAATAGCTTGAATGGCTGATTAAATGTATTACAATTAGAAACAGTGCTAAATATAAATGTTTATTTACATATGTTTAAAGTTTCATTTGTGAGTGACATCTAGTAAATTCTAGATAATTTCGTTGACGTCATTCATGCAGATATCGTAAACAGTGGTTTAAAGTGAGTGGTCTATCCTCACGCTTTCACTTACAGTACTTAAGATTTGCCCATATATAAGCATTTGGGTTGGATAGAATAAGTGATTCATTTTATTCTTTCCTAAATACTATATCTTGTGTTGGAAGTGAAAGTACTCATTTATTATTTAACACTCGTAAAAGGCGCACAATAGCTTGAATGGCTGATTAAATGTATTACAATTAGAAACAGCACTAAATATAAATGTTCATTATTTTCAATTGAAAAAATCCAGTGAATTATTGTTGAAATTATGAAACCACATTCTATAAGTCAATTTATCCATTTTTCCATTAACAGCTGTAATAAATGTGATTTGTTGAAATAAAAAATTAATGAATTAATTAGTGATGGATTTATTTGTTGTTATCTATGTTTTTCATGTGCCAAAACATCGGCCAGGAAGTGAACCCACAAACCCGGAACAACTGCTTGTAAGGCGGCTATGCTGACCACTCGACCACCATAGAATGATGAAAAGAAGTTATTTGCCTAACAAAGGCAAAGCCTAGCTGTAAATTTAGTTGGTCATCATGTAGATGGCAAACCAAATGGCTAAATAAAAAATTGAATCTTTTAAGGTCCTGACTGCAATAAGAATTTATGATGACTGGCTAGATTTTCCAAACTCAGCTTTTATTCCAGTTATCACATGATGTCTGGAATGCAGAATTTTTTCCATCATGTATTGGGTTTTTTTTATTTGTCCATGAAATATTGGAAGAGGTCACTATAGTTACTGACAGGCAAAATATTACAGTTACAATTTTTTGAATCAAGGCAGTAAAGTTTTAGAAACAGCATTCAAAAATGAAGAAAGGAAAGAAAATAATTTCAATTTTTCAATTGTTTCACTTTTATTTCTGGGTTTTTGAAATCATCTTACAAATATTTATTTAAAATAAATAAATTATAAAGTTCTCAGATGTTTATTCCAATTAAATTTTTAATTAACTTTTTAATGAATATGATTAAATAAATATTCTATCAAACTAAATCAGTCTTTGCTATGTACAAATCTAAACCCACAAGCTTCCATTTGCAAACAAAATATAAACTGTAGAACTGTTTGTTCTATCCCTTATTAGAAATGTAATATGAAATATAATTGCTTTACTTTAAAATATTTTAGTGTTGTAATGTTGGATTTATAATTCTACTTTATAATTCTAGTTTTGAATTATTTGTTTGATGTGTCTGAGCATTTCTTTTGATTTATCCAATTCGATAACTTTATTCCTTATTAAGAATAACAATGAAATGTGAGCGTATTTTCTTTATACAAATATAGAAGTCGATTTAAAACATCTGCTTGGAAAGTCATTTAAAAATGCTTTCTAAAATTATATATTTCTCATAAAAATTAGTATGAGACTATTAAACATGATAATGATTATATTTTAGGCTAGAACCAATGACAGTGATGAATATATTTGCTTAACTATAAAAAAAGTAATTCCAGTAACATTTGTACAATTTTAAACTTATAATAGCCAATTTACAGTAATATAAGATTACAATATATATATAAAGCCAGAGCTAGAAACTGATCTGAGGATAAGGATATTCTGAAAAGCTTGTTAAGAGCTATTGGAACACTCATTATATAATATAGATGTACACACACACAAAGAGAAATACAAATATGTTATAATAGAGAATATTTACTTATTAACAATGATAAAAATTCAAATTATAAAAAATATTGGCAATTCCAAAATAAGTAGCAAAAAAATGGTTATTAAAGATAATTTACATTTTTGTTCCAAACATTTCTCATAATTTAAAAATATTTGATGAATTACTTTCTAATAATCTTTAAAAAAAAATTTGCAAAAATATAAAATGAAGCTAAAAAAAGAAATGTCTTTGTCATATATCCAATTATTTCTCATTATATTTAAGATTCTTTCAGAATTAAATGCAAAAGTATCAAAAATATGCCAATAGCTTATTTGCATACTATTTTGAATATCTCCAAATTTGATGCCTTTTGCTCTATTCTTAAAATATTGATCCCTTTCTTAAAGTCACACATCAATTTGTTCATATTTTCCAATTTATCTCACATTTTAATAATAAAGAAATCTCATTAAAATTTATTATCTAATTTAAATATTACAAGAAACTATGTTGGGTCCAATGGCACAATATCAAATTACTACAATTATTTGGTAGTAATATTCTTTTATGCCAATAAACATCACATGATTACCTCCTCTTATGCTTGTGTATAACTGTTGTTAAAACAGGCAAAACTCACTATATATATATTGTCACACACAGCAAGCTAGAGTAATAAATGGATGCCAGAAGGCTTGTGCATAAAATCCCCATTTAGTGCCTAGTCATCCAATATCCCCAGACTAGTTTCTGGCTTATGGCCTTCATCAGTGAGGAGCCTTGGATCTGAGAGCATTACATCTAGATCTTAGGATCTGATGCAACCCTCCAGCAACTACCTTTTATCTCAATTTAACTACAAAACTATGAGTCTTAAACTGAAAACGCCTTAATATTGCATTAGATCCTAAGATCTAGATGGAGTGCTCTCAGATCCAAGGCTCCTCACTGACGAAGACCATAAGCCAGAAACTATATATATATATATATATAGTGAGTTTTGCCGAAGACCATAAGCCAGAAACTATATATATATATATATATAGTGAGTTTTGCCTGTTTTAATATTCTTTTATCCAGTTATCTCCACCAGTATTTGTAAAAAACAAAATTGATCATTAAGATTTGACTATTTCTTTTAACATATCCTACTTTTTATCACATCTGTTTTTCTCTATCTTTTCATGTAATTAGAACTATCTAGTTTTTTTATCAAATATTTATAATAGCTTATATACTTTGTCCTGTCTACCCACATCTTCAGCCATTTTGTCCATATAAGCTCTACATGAGCCATATTCCAATAAAATATTTTTATTAAGTAGTCCATAAAATAATTTTATTTTTTAATCAAAAAGTTCAACTTTTGGTTTTTCATTCCAATTTCCAGTCCATTATATCTGTCTTAAATTATAAAACTCTGGAATAGTTGGAATTCAAATAAATGAATCAATGTTTACATACAGAATTGGATTTTTACATGATTAATGAAAACTAACATTTTAAAGTTATATGTGAAGATAATATTTAGGTATATGATTTTATTTATAAAATAAATTAGTCACATTTTTTGTCTGACTTAGTGACAATTTGAGACAAAAGATCAAATTTTATTTTAGTTTTTAAATTTTTATTCTATAATTAAATTCAATAAATTTGACTTGGTTTATTAGAAATCTGAATTTACAAGTGAAAAATATTCCAAAAAAATCACATTTGAATCTTTAAAAAAAGAATAATGATAATATGTGCTACATTAAAATCACATGATTTTTTTTTTATCAACTATCCTAAAACCAAGAAGAAAATATATTAGTGAAATCTTTGTTGATTGAAGTTTGATCACAGAATCTGAACAAATAATCATAAAATATTCACAAATCTACCAATTATTGTTTTAAAATTAAAAATTGTATTTATAGTTATTAAATTACCACCAAAGAACAATACATCTGAATTTTGACAACTAACAAATGTATATTTATGGTTCTCAAAAAATATAAATATAAATGTAATGGATTTATTTTTTATTGATCATTATGGACATATTTTATAAATTCAATTAAAAATATTTAAATAAAATCCAGGAAACTGCTGTTTCTATGTAATTTAATCAGAACAATGAGGGGAGCTTATCGTAGTTTGTTTACACCCTTAAGAAAAAATGGGCCAATCAGATAATGAATAAAATATGGCATTTTCTTTGAAATTTGCTCTGTGAGCTACTGATATCTTCAGATTTTTTTAAACCAATGGCTTAATATTTACATTAATTTATGTTTTATTGGCAAATTGAAGGGAGAATTAAAAATGTCTGAAAGAAAGTGTTCTTAAAAAAATGCATTCAGCTCCACCACAGTAAATGGTAAAAGTGTGGCTGTGTTAAAAGTGATTGTGATTCAACAAAATAAAAGTATAGATTTTTAAAGCTTACAAAATTAATTATAAATAAGTTTGTACTTGACTCTATATAGAATACAATTTGATTCATCACTCATCAATTTTTAACCATTATCATTCCACTGCAGAATGAAGGTCTCTCCAAGTTCTATCCATTTTCTGTGATCTTTAGTCTTTCTTCTCCATATCACTCCATCACACTTCTTCATTTCAACTATCCATCTGACATGGTATTTTTCTAGATCTTCTACAATTACTTGGAATCCAGTTTAAGATTTCAACTGTCCATCTAATACCATCTCTTCTATCAATATGTCTTGCCCAACTGCACTTCAGTCTCTTAATTTTGTCAGTGTTGTCAATAGTACTTTATTTGTTCTCTCACCCATGTATTTCACGTTCAATCTCTTCTTTATTCTTAACATGCATCTCCATATTTTGTTGAGTGATCTAAAGTCTCTGTATTGCTCTTTTGTTAAGTGTCACTACAGAAACTTCAGACAACTCAACAAAGTATAGAGAGATGCATTTGTTTTTATTTTTTCAATTCTGATTACTTTCCATAATTTAATTACTTTCTAATAAATATTTTTCAAATAAAAATTAGGCCACTGTGTAAAGCATTTCAAAAGATTTATAAACACTCAATATGAAATAGAAAAATGATGATATATTATAATAAATAAATCTATTAAATTTTTAAGTTAAAAATTGTTTGTTTGTGTGAATCAGATTTATTTTTAACATAAGTACAAATAGGTTGTAATAATCTAACACTGAAATCAAATTAAAGTGACTCCTCAATAAAATTACATTGAAGTAAAGTTTTATCAGTCAATAAAAGCAAACAAATAATTAGATTAATAAAGTATTACAAATAGTTACCACATAAAAAAAGAATATCGAGATTAAAATGAAAGAAAATTGCAATATTGATGTAAGGGATCTAAAGTTGAAAAGCCAAAATAAATTATTATAAATATTTAATAAGCAACGATTACTAACAATTATTAAAAAAATATCATTTGATGGTTGCATCTTATAGCATCTATATATATAATCCAGGTGAATGTTTGTCCATAAGGCTATAATGTGTTTCCATGTGAATCTTTGTCCATGAAGCTGTCATGTGTCAATTTTATAACCAATTAAAAAAAACTGTTACATTTGTCTTTTAACACTGTCAAATTCACAATTCAAAAATAAATAAAAAATTTAAATTTCTTTTATAAATAAATAATTATATCTAATTTAATCATAATTTATATTATGAGAATTTTATGCAAAAAAGGTAATTCCACCCATTATATTCAATAATCCATAATTTTTATTATGAAGAATATTTTGTACAAAGAGAGTAATTACATCATTAATAAACTTTCTTTTTTACAAAGCAGTTGCCCATTACACTATCAAGTTTACATAGCAAATATAAAAGATATATTTAAAAATTTTAATTTTAATTTACTTTATTATAATTTAAATTTTAATTTATCTTGTTCGATACATTACTGAAGTGTACCAAATTGGTCAGGTTGTTCTAAATAATTTTTTTTCAATTTTTCTATTCTGAATTTTTCACATTTATTTATATAATATTAAAATCTTTTGTTTAATTTACATGAAATCTTAAAAAAAATTGTTAAAGCAACCAATTTTAAAAAAAAATTACTGCCTTTACATAAACCAAATATATCTGGTATTTATATAATAAACAAAGTTATATTGGTTTTTCCCTTCATTTGCATTTGTAGTTCAAATTTGCATACATTTGTTTATTTGCATAATGAAATGGTTTCTTTCATCTTTATAATCTAAAGCTGAGTGCAATGCAAGAATAATTACATTACAGTTCAAATAAAGCAACAACAATAATGAATTTATGAGAGCTATGATTATGGTGAACTTCACCAAAAGTGCATTCAGCTTTAGATTATAAAAAAGAAGGAAACCACTTTGTTATGCAGATAAACAAACATATGCAAATTTGAATAGTAAACAAAGTCTAAGTTCTCAGAATAATACTGAAAAATGTTGAAGCTTGTGAGAGTGAAAAATAATTGAAATCTGAGATAGTCAAATAACTCTACAAGAAAAAATCTTAAAATTTAATGCCACAGCCTAGTTTAAGAATTATTGGAACATAACTTTAAAATATTTATATTTTCTATTATTTCCCAATAATCAATAAAATTGTTTTGTCTTGTCCTGTACATATTCTCCACAAAATATGGCTAATATTAACATCATTTAGCTCTTTATTACTTTTGTATTGCTTTTTACAACCCACTATTGTCGATTTTCATTGTCCCAACAATTCTAAAGAAGATTGCTGGGGCAATTGAAACCATCAATAGTGCTTTGTAAAAAGCATTATAAAAAGTAATAAAGAATATAAATGATATTAATATTATATGGATTTGGCAATGCAATAAGAAATATAAAATACTTCATAAAATATGGCTAATGAATAAAGTTGAGTTATCACATAATTATATTCTTATTCTTCTCCTTCACTTTCTTTGCATATCTTCATATAATCATATATATTGCTTATAACACTTCTTTCATATACACTTTAATGCAACAAATTTTTTTAAAAACTTCTTTGTTTTTCTTACAGTTTCGACTGTCCAGCAGTCTTCATCAGAGCTCTATCTTCTTCTTTGCTTTTGTAATTAAAGCAAAGAAGAAGATAGAGCTCTGATGAAGACTGCTGGACAATCGAAACTGTAAGGAAAATAAAGAAGTTTTTAAGAAAATTTGTTGCATTAAAGTGTATATGAAAGAAGTGTTATAAGCAATATATATTATCACATAATTACCAGTTTAAAGATTTTAAATGATAGTTTACAAACTAAAATTTTAAAAAATTAATGTAGACAGTAAAGATTTTAAATTAAACAAGAAAAATATGTGTGTTAAAAAGTCCCAAAGTCTGATAGTTTTGGTTACTGACATATATTTCATTTGCCTATGTATTTATATGATTATTAAGCAACATGACTGTTCTGCATTGTGAGATATAGGAATATATAAGGGAGACCATCTTCTCAAACCACACAATTCTTGGAATTCAAAATTTATAATACGTTCTACATGAATAAATTGTTTGCCATCAGTGATAATATTGATGACAAGATGACTTCCTAGTAGAACCACAATATAAAATATCCCAACAAAAGTCATATAAGTGAATTATTAAAGAACTTGAGCACATATTTTCACGCTCACTTCAGCTATACACTCCATCTTATATAACCAATACCCATGACCACATACATGTAAGAAAGATAAGTGATCTCTAATATACATATTTTGTACTGAACTAGCACTCATCAGTTGGTCCAGATCATTATCTCTCACACATATATAATCAATGCTCAGTTTATATTAAGATAGCAGATCTTCAAATTGTAATGGACAGGCTTCAATCTTCACCATTTAACTTCTCAGCTGAAGGGAGCTAAAAATCTGGGTTAAAATCCTCTCTTATTACATTTACAATCAGTATATACATTATACCTGTATCCAAAAGTGAATTATATTAAAAATACAAGACCAATTTGAGCAGAAAGATTCCTTCTAATATATTCCAATTTATTAAAGAAATAATGCAGTAAACAATTTTTATTTATCAAAAATCTTAAAAGTCATCTAACCAACATTAAAGAATAGGCATGAGTCTATTGCTTAGGAGTTCATAAGAAACTCAACTGACAGATCTATAAGTGCTGGAATCAATTCTGTAACCTCTCAATTCCAAGTTGGACACTCTGCCTACTGTGCCAGACTGTGTATGGCTAAACAACTTACACTGATAGATTATCCAAATTGATTTTAAATAATTTTTAATTATGCCAACTAGCATAGACTAATCTCTCAAATATTACAAATGTTATAATAACTGCCTTATAATACAAACTTAATTTTAAACTTTGCATGTTTGGTTAATGTTCTGAAATTCAATACAAGCATTATAAGTGCATAAACACAAAGCTAATACTTAATGTTTATTAAACCATAGGCTGAATGCTTTCGAGAGTCATGGCTCTCATAATCATAGCTCTTTGTAAAGTAACTGGTTGTCTAATGTTATGCAAATCTATGCAAAGTTCAAGTATTCCATTTCCTGGATATAGAGTAACACATTTCCTTTCTTTAATGGCATTGCTGTCTATTGCAATAAAGCAGGCCTCTTTCATCTTTCTTCTCAAATCGTTTCTCTCTTTGCAGACTAAGCTGATTATTTGTGGTTTGCATGGATGTCCTGCAAGCTTTTGGTGCTATGCAACAATGGAATTGTATGCTGCATTGGATTGTGGCTTAGAATACGAGTATTTATATTGAGATGCATAGATTTGCATAACATTAGACAATCAGTTACTTCACAAAGAGCTATGATTATGAGAGCCGTGACTTTCAAAAGTGCTCAGCCTATGGTTTAATAAAATATTAAATATTTACTTTGTGTTTATGCATTTATAGCGCTAGTATTGAATTAAATAACTGCCTTAATTAATTATATTAAAAATAAATCAATTACCATTAAACAAATTCCCTTCAATTGTTTACAGTAATAAATATAATAAGGCATAGCACAAAATTTCTCATCCATGCTATTTTCCTATAAACAGATAGATTCATTTCAGATGTATTCAATTCTCTGAGAAGACAAGTATTTATGATGGACAATATCAAAAATATGGCAGTCATCAGAAAAAAAATATTAAGAAATTTTCATAAACGACTGGCATTTTAATATCTATGAACAAAACAATAGCATAGTAGAAGATAATGCTATCTATATTTACAAATTTGCCAAAAAAAATATGCTTGATTATGTGTATAGTTTTATGACAAAAACTAAATCACATATTAATAACAAAATAATTTTAAGCATTTTTAAGTTGAAATCATGTAAGAATCAACTTGGAAATAAAAATAGAATAATTAACTCCATACTGTGAGAAATATGAACTTGCTATAACCAATTAAGAAGAATAGCAAGTACTATTATCACGAGTTTTTTAAATACTATTATAAATATATTGAACATCATTTATAAAATAACAAAAACATAATTTTAAAAAGATTCAGTTTTGTCAATCTCTAATATTTTGCTTAATATATATATATATATTTGGGAATATTTTCGGGAATAACCATGTTTAATAAAATAAAATAAATCTACCAACTTTTCGATAAGATAACACTTATGTTCATTTGGTGAAAAAAAATAGTAATAATCACATGGGTTTTTTTCCCATGTGTCATAGCATCAGTCGGAAAGTGAACCTGCCAACCCGGGACAACTGCCTGTAAAACAGCTGTTGCTGACCTCTCGACCACCAATGCTTGACATAATCACATGGTTTTAGTAGATAAAATTGTTTCATATGGTTGTTGAATAGTTTGATTTATGTTTAGTAGTATTTTTATATTCATTTATGTTAAGAAATTCTTTCAAATAGTTGTTAATTTTAGTGTTTTGTTATGCTTATTAATGCAATTTATATTTTTTTAATTTTTTACAGCTTCTCTAAATGTCTCTGGTCATGATGATCAGTGCATGGGGATATGATTTTAGTATTTGGAAAGTCTATGTGATGGTCAGCATCTAAAATCCGGAGAGCAAGTGCTGAAGATGTTGAGAATATTTAAAAAAATATTGCTATACATAAATCAAACTAATGAGCAATCACATTGAGGATAAATGTTTTAATATTAAAACCTCAGTAGATTTATTTAATTTATTGTATTTTATTAAACACAGTTTTCCTACAAACATGTTTCATAAAACATCTGTTAACCATCAAAACATTCATTTCAACATATATATATATGAATTAAATATTTTTCATGAATTGTTATCATAATAAAGAATAACAATGAGAGATAATATCCAAGTAAATAAAATAAAAAACTTTAACCTTTGATATTACCAAGAAATTATCAATCACTACTAACTGAGAATTTCTAAGGTCAAACCAGTTTTTCCATTAAACCTATAATAGCTCTTCTACTTTAACAACAACTCAAACATAAGAGCTATTTAGAAGTAATGGAAAAACTAGGTTGGCCTCAGGGATTGTCAATTACTAGTATGATATTTGTTAATTTCTTGGTATATCAAAGGTTGAAAGTTGTTTTCAATTTACATGGGTATTATCTCTCATTTCCATCTTTATTATAAATATGTAGTATCCCTCACATCTGAATTTACAGACGTTGAATATTTTTCTTTATTATATAAAACAAAATATTAAAAGTCATGTATATAGAATCAATTTTAAAGTGTTTTTAAAATGATAACAATAAGTGTAAAGATAAAGTGTATTATTATTTTATTTTATTTTAAAATAAAGAATACTTTTTTTATATATGCCAAAGTGTTGACTGGGAAGCGAACCCGGACCTGCTGCTTGGAAGGCAGCTATGCTAACCGCTAGGCCACCAATGCTTTACAAATAAAGAATATTTTTTAAAACAAAAACCATTGCTATGGGAATCAATAGAAGCATTCTAAAATCATCTGCATTCCAAGAAATGGTGGGAATAATTGTAACTACTTCTTCATCATATCTTTTACTGAATAGAAGTCAATAAAATTTTGTAAGGATTTTTAATATCATGTATTTTACGGAGTAGAGAACTTTCCAGGATGCTTTCCCTGATCTTTCCGGTATTGTAGCTGAATAAACAGTTTTTTTTGGAAAGTGTAAGAATGGGAGTTTGAGTTCTAAATAGGAACAGATTTTTTTCATTGTTAAAAATTCAAAAATTTGTATTTCAAAGCAGGAATTGACTGAAAATTTTGAAGCAATCTTTACAAGATTTTGAATTTTCAAATTTTGGTGCTATAAAGGTGCTAATGAATGAGTGTAAGCAATAAAATATCCCGTCTTATTACTATATATCATTGAGATATATTTGAGTAGTTTACGATTAAGTAGAAATTTTGTCATGTGGTAAATTATTTAAAAATTATAGACAAATTTCATATACTAATTTGATTTTTAAATCCACTACAAACAATTATATTTTTTTGTACATAAGTTTAATTTTTAATAGCAAATGTTACTTTAAATCAGTTATTTTTTGAGAAAAAAATATTTTCCGTTTCATTAATTTATCAGAAGCAGAATGTACAAATCTTTTTTCTTGAGATTTCAAAACTGAATCGATAATGAGAAAAAGTTTTTGAGAATAACGTTAGCAACATATTTTTAAAAAGAGAAAAAAAAATTATACTTAAAAAATACCTGTTATTGTAGGTCAGAAACCATGATCAAATCTAAAATTTTATGCTCCTCCCCCATACTTTATTTTACGAGTATACAAGCTTTTATAGAGACAGTCTTTCTATGAGAGAGCTATGTTTTTAAATAAATAAATAAAATGATTGTACAATTCATTTAGAATTTAAGCACTTTCTATGAAAGGTCAATCTTTGTTATTTTATTATTAATAATTTGTACGTGTGTGTACTTTTTTTTCTAGGAATTACAATCAATTTCATTCAAAATGCTTATTCTGAATAAGTTATTGTGTTTTTAAAAGAGATTCATTTGCAGAATATAGAAATTTACATATAATAAGTCATACATTGCAATAGTTAGCTGGTTTCCAAATGTAATTCAGATAATAACAGCCTAAGTTTAATAAACCAATGTACCTACATGATCTGTGTTCTAGACAATTTATATAGAAGTCAATCTTTTAACAATAGAGGTTGCTTTGACACGTTGTAGATTTATTGGCCTATTAAGCTTAGGTTGTTATCATGTGAATAAATTTATATATATGTTAAAAGTATATTATTCAGATTCATTTGTGTATAATCAATAATATTATTCTATTAACATTTTAATTAGGGGTCATATCTACTATCATTTAAATCAATGATACTCAACCTGCAGTCCCTGGACTGCATGCAACCCACCAAGCTTTTATGTGTGGCCCAGCAATAGACTGATGGTCAACAGATGTGATAACACACTTCTTAATTAATGAATAACCATGTGCGAATGATATTTTTTATTGACACACTAATAACGTTTATGTTTTTTTTTTAAATTTCACAGATCTGAAGAACCTGCCAAATCTGTACCAGAAATACCCGAGTATCTTCATATATGATTTGTAATCACTTTCAACCCATTATATTTAGCATTATTTAGTTGATTTTAGCACTTTTAGTATTTTTTTGCAAGAAAAAAAATCAGTAAATATTTAAATTTAATGGTATAATAATGACATAAATCTGTCTTTTCAAGCTTCTGATTGATTGTTTTTTTCTCCGCAAGGGAACGCCAATCCATGACTTTGAAAGTTGTATTTCTACATTTTGAATTTGAAAATGAAAACATAATTTACTAAGCTTTTTTTTTTCACCCCACTTGTTTGTTTCTCAGATTTTAGTCAAAAAATTTACTTTTATACTAAAACATATGGATAAGAAATTCAATGAATTATTTCTGGAATTTATAATTGGATGGTAAGCATTTATTATAATTTGACAGTGTTAGGTTATTATCATCAATTATAAAGAGAAATTTATTTTTTAAAAACCGTTCTGTATTCAGACAAATTATAAATTTCCATTTTAGATACTAAACTAAATCAGACAAATCATAAATTTCCATTTTAGATACTAAACTAAAACAAATATAGTTTTAAAAAGACAAATATATTTACTGCAGATTGTATAATTGACCAATCAGAAGTTTGAAACTTTAATTCAATCAATAGTCATGTTTTTGAAAGCAAAGTGAAACATTTTAGTTTTGTATGTGTATTAGTACACACATAGAGACATAGTATTTTATATCAAACTATAATTTAAACATCATAATGATGTTTCGAAGCAACAAAAAAAAGTTATCCAATGAAAATAGAATGTTTCAAGACAACTGGGAAGAGGAATATTTTGTTGTATTGAATAACATAGGTTCAGCATTATGTTTGATTTGTTGAGAAAGTGTTACATTAAAAAAATATAACATTGATTGTCATTATACCATGAAACATAAATTGTTTAATAATATTTTTATTCATGGGTTTTTAATAAGAAGTGAAAAAGTAGCTTTCTAGGAGAAATCATTGCAACAGCAACAAAATGTTATGTCAGTGGCAATCTCACAAGAAGCAGTGGTGACACAAGTATCATATGAAATTTGTTATACTTGGCAAAAATATGAAAGCATTTATGGATGCTGAAGTTATGAAAGAATGTTTCCTAAATGCTTCGAATATATTATTTGATAAATTTAATAATAAAAGTCAAATATTATTACAAATTAAGAAATTACAACTGTCAGATTCTACCTGCATTAGACGAATTGAAGATATTGCAAAACATATTTTTGATAATATAATAGAAGATTTGAAAAACTACAAATATTTTAGTTTGGCTGTTGATTTTAGTACTGATCTTTCAGCAACATCACAATGTGCTGTTTTCGTCAGATACTGTATGGAACAGAATTCAATTTGTGAAGATTTTTTGAAATTTCTTCCTATGAAGAATCAAACTAGAGATAGTGATTTTCTCAATAGTATTTGTACTTTTCTGGAGAAGAAGAATATTAAAATAAGAAAATTGGTTTCTGTGTGCACTGATGGATGTCCTTCAATGATTGGATCTGAAAAGGGATTTGTTTCCCTATTAAAAAAGAAATATAATCTAACAAATCTTTCATCATTTCATTGTTTAATTCACCAAGAAAACTTGGGGGCACATATATCCATTAAAGAAGTAGATATTATAATGAAAACCATCATAAACATTGTGAATTATAATCGAGCCCAAGAATTAAACCACAGAAAATTTAAAAATCTTTTGGAAGAAATAAATAGTAATTATGGTGATGTACTTTTGCATACTTTGGTGCGATGGCTAAGCAGAGGTAAAGTTTTGAATCGCTTTTTTTTATTACATCATGAAATTATTTCATTTTTACAAAACAAAACTTATAATGAGCTTCACAGTGACGGATGGTGGTGTCTTTTAGCTTTTTTATGTGACATCACAGAAAAACTTTGTGATCTTAATATTAGTTTGCAAGGTGAAAATAAAATTATTTCGCAAATGACAAATAAAGTATTTGCTTTTGAAGAAAAACTAAATATTTATTACCAAGATATACAAAACCAAATACTACATCATTTTCCAACATTGACAAATGCTAAGCAAGATGGTATTGACATTTCTTCAGAAACCTATGTAATTATTTTAAATTATTTAGGTACCTTATTGAAAGAATTTAAAAGTAGATTTCAAAATTTAAGAAATATTAAGAATTGTCTTTTGCTTATAGAAATCCCTGGCACTTAGAAATAGCAACTACTACACAATTAGCTGCATTTGGACATGATTATATTAAGCTATTTAACGAATTTGTTGAATTTAAAAATGATACAAATTTGGAAGCCATTTTTAAAGATAAAAGGGAGGAAAAGGAGTATCTGGAATTTTGGAAATTAGTGCCTGAAAAATATAAAACTGTCAAAAAGTGTGCACAAATGTTACTCACATTGTTTCCATCAATATATCTTTGTGAATCATCTTATTTGAAAAATGAAATATGTGAAAAATGTGCATAGAAACAGACTTACTTATTTACACCTTGATGATATATTAAGAGTAGCATGTAGCACATGTAAAACAGATTTATCTAAAATTGTTAAAAGTTTATCTTAATACCAAAAATCACACTGATATTTGAATAAATGTTTATATCAAATAAAAATGCTTGCATTTTATTAATATGTTAATTCTAAGATATAGTAAAGTGATTCACAAGCTGTAGCATGCATGAATTGAGAAGTCAAACATTTTTTATGTGAGTCCAATTGGTTGCCACAGCCCACTTAATGTAGCACATAAATATGTGTGGCCCAGAAAAGAAAAAGGTTGAGTATCCCTGATCTTAATAATGAATATTATTTTTAAAAATATATAGTACTAAAAAGGTACTTACAAGCAATAACTTATATAACAAGATTAAAGATTCATCAAATAAAGACAAAAATAGAAATTTTTTAAATATAAAAGTAGGAGGTGACAATAGATGAGAAAATCGATATAAATTTAGCAGTTTATTCTAATTAAAGGGCTTTAAAAAATTGTTTCAAATGGAAGATTGTTTACTAGTCTCATCTTGCTTCTTGTTGCAATCCACTTTCCTTAAGAATCTCAATATCTTCTGGGATTTTTCTTTGATGTTTTGTCCTTATATAAGTATCAATACTGTTACACCCATATATTTGTCATTGTCTGAGCAAAGACATGTGGATTTTTTAAAAAAATATCAAACATGTGGAACGTCATATGTTTATACTATCTGTTAAATTTAATCACTTGGTAAATCTATAATAATTTTTTTTTAATTTCTATTTTTCATACATATTTCCATCTCCCTTGTTTAAAAAATAATAGAATGTTTTGTTACTTGGGAGGTCATATGATAGTAAAGCAATGGGAATGACATAATAGGCTTATTAAATCTATCACTCTACTGATGTGTGAAACCATGTAGTCTTCCCATGCAATTAATCATTTAATTAATAATTGTAATTAGAAACTAAAGTACAAAATTATTAAATAATATATATTTATTTTAAATACATTTCTGTGTTTAAAATCTAAATAATTTATTTTAAAATTATTTCTATTGATTAAAATTTAAATACAATAATAATTCACAAAAATAATTACATTTTAATTTGAAGATGTTTATTTTCAAGTAAATAAAAACTTGAATAATAATTGATTTTTATGTACAATGTTAAGAGCAAAGACTTACTACAATGTCTTATATTGATTATCGTTTTTTGTTTTAATTTTTTGTAATTGTATTTAGTTGAACATGCTTTATATTATATAATTTGAATATTCATATTTCTTTTTTTTTCTATGTAGGCACACTTATATATACTGGGTTTTATAAATTTACAAATCATTTTAAAAAATATCTATAATCTTTATTTTTATGTGTATATATGGGCAAGAATGTGAATAATAGTTTATTAGATAGCAAATATCTTTCACCAGAATCAGTGTACTTTATCTGAACTGCAATGTAGAATAATAAGAGTGAAGAAGGTTAAAATTAGGCAAGGAATGATTTGAAGAGCAATAATTCTGTAAATTCAAATAGATTTCAAACATTTAACATGATATGTATATGTTATGTTAATATGAAACACAATTGATGTAAGAATAGAGGGAGTCTGAACTTGTATAAAAAAGAAATAGTTCATGGTGAAATATAATTTTATAAAAACTTTGATAATTTTTTATAACCATCTCTTATCATATCACATTAATTCAATATTGAAGAGTTGAAAATTAAAATCAAAACTCATTCACATATTAATATCTCACAAATCTTTTAATCTATACATCTGTATTTAAAATGTATGTACAAATATTATTCATATAGCATTAATATCTATATTCTTTATTACTTTTTACATTGCTTTTTTACAATCAACTATTGACAGTTTGGATTCCCCCAGCAATCTTCTTCAAAACTATAACAAACACAATACAAATATACATGAACATATAATTTGTTTGTTATAGTTCTAAGAAAGATTGCTGGAACAATCGAAACTGTCAATAGTGGATTGTAAAAAAGCATTGTAAAAAGTAATAAAGAATATAGATGATATTAATGTTATATGGATTTGGCAATGCAATAAGAAAGATAAATATCATTCATATGTGAGTCAAAACAAATAATGCAATGGAATTTTTATATTAAGTTTTGAACATTATAAATCTATCATTCTAAATAAAAAGTTAGCAGGGATAAACTTTAAATATTTCAAAGTTTTTGAATTATTTTTATGTGGTTTATTTATTTTTTTCTTTCATATAATGTTTGAATAAATTCCTGTCAAAACGGAATCTAATTTCGTCTTTTCAACTGTTCACCTTTTCTCTTTTTTTGCTTTAGTTGACATATAATTCCAATTAAACTATAAAGTTCTATCTAAGCCAATATTGATTATTATTTTTCTGCAATTCAAAGTTGGTTATCTTATATTTTATACATACTTTTTAAAATAAAAGCTAACTGTCAAAGAAGTAGCTGTTATTTTGAAATGCATTAAATAATTTGCTAAGAAGTTTTCATAAATTCCTGCCTTGATGTTTTTCAATTAGCTTTTACTATAAGTATGAAAAGAAGTAAATGAAATCTTATTTTGACATTGATATTCATTAGCATACTTTTATTTATTTCATGTCCTTCATATTCTATCATAAAATTAAAATATTGTTTTGAATTGTCTAATTGCAAATTCATTCTATATTATTTGTGAAATATTACTATGTTCTACTTTGCATTATGAATTGTTAAATCAATCACATTTTATTTCATAATAGTTTCTTATATCCAAATTCAAAATTAGTCATCTGTGCCGATTATGAACTGTTTACTGACCACATTATGAAATTGTTTATATTTTACTTCATTCTTCGTATAATATTTAGAAAATAGATCTTTGATATTATTGAATTTTTATTGCAAATTATAATGCTTATAATGTTTTATTTCATATGCTTTACAAATCATTAATTCTGATGTATTTATTTTGTTTCTTTTACTTTATATTTAAAAAAATTACTTATGCAGGAATGTTAAGATTAAGATAGATGTGTATTTTTTAAACAATCACTCTGTGAAAAGTTATTATATTCACCGTATTTTTTCATTTTCTGTCACATTTAAAAGCTATTTACTTATTGGGGGAGGGGGTAAATACCTATATTTACTCTATGCAACTTTGTTACATTTAATAATTTTTAATTTCAAACGATTGTGCTTACCATGTGATATAAATTTGTATTTTCTACGAATCGTTAAATTTATTATGTTTGTGTCATTGGTTAAATATATGCATTGAATATGAACTGTTTAGTTTATTAAATTAACAATGTTTGCTCTGCTTTTTAATTTCCGTTTTATAATTACTTTAAAGTTGAAGTCAAGATATATGTTTTTTTATATAAACTTTATTAGGCGTTATAAATTTATTACAAATCAAAATTACCCCAAATTCACAACTCAACCAGACTAGACAAAAATTTTTGATTATTTATTGATTAGTTTAGCTTTATGCTTTTAATACATATATATACACTGAAATTTTATAAATTTAATAAATACTAAACTTAATTTAAAAAGAGAAAATGAAATCCACTTACTACTTAATCTTGACTAACTTATTTCATCATAAAGATTTTATATTCATGATTTTCTATCCAACTCATCTTATTATTATCTATTTTGTTCAGAAAAAATGTACTACATAACCCATTTCCCATTTTACAAATTTCCTGATGATAGTATTTTACTATGTAATGGGGAAAAAGGAAGAGTCTAATAAATTCAAGATTATTTAATGCACCCTATTATTATTATTATTATTATTATTATTATTATTATTATTATTATTATTATTATTATTATTATTATTATTATTATTATTATTATTATTATTATTATTATTATTATTATTATCATCATCATCATTATTATCGTCATTATCATAATCTAAAATACCAGTGGAAAAGAAGTTATTGTTAGTTTGCATGTTAGAAATGAACAGGATGCTATATAGTTTTATTCTTATCATTTATTAAAAGTTTATTAGAAAAAAAGTCCACTATAATTCAGATAATCTTCAGTATATTCTGACTTTATTTTTTAATATTATTCAAAGTCCCAGAGAAAAAGAAATTATTAATATTGTTTTCTTGAATGTGAACTATTTTTGATTATTATCATTTTATTAAGATGCCATCAGTTTAAGGTTCATTTGAACAAGAGAGTTTTTGAAATGTGTCTATATAAAATTTTAATTTATAATACATCTAAACTTTTCATCGAAAGATTCATTCAGATTCATATTGAGACCTTAGTTATGGGTGCCTTGCCCAGCAGGAGTAGACATGAGGCTATTCAGATCATAAATCTGAAAAATCCTCATAAAGATAATCCATTGAAAAAAGACACATTGAGAGTTAGTATGCAAAATGTAAGATCATTGAGAGGAGGTGGGAAAATTTAAAAAATGAAATGAAAATAAATAATATTGATGTTAATAGGGTTACATGAAGTGTGGTGAGAGAGATGTAAAGAAGTAAATAGTGGAGATATTATTTTATTTTGATGGTAATAAAGTAGTAAATGGAGTTGATGTTACTGTTGGAAAGAAAATTTGGAATAGTGTGGGAAAGATAAATTGTGTTGACAATAGATTTGTGATGATGAAGATAACTGCAAGGCTTAGGAATTTGGGTATTTATACAAGTTTATATGCCAACTATCAATCATAATAATATTAAATTGATGAGCAATATGAAAAAATAGAGGAAATTATTCATCATGAGAATAAAAATGCATGTATAGTGCTATTGAGTGATTGGAATGATTTTGTGGAAAAAACAAGACAGGGAAAATTTGTTGGGTATTATGGTATTGAACAAAGGAATGAAAGAAGAATCTGGCTAGTGAAATTTTTGTAAAGAAAATGGACTTGTGATTGCAAACATTTGATTAAAAAACCATCCAAGAACATTCTATACATAGAAGCTTCGCATGTTAGAGAATGATATCAAATAGATAATATATTGATTTAGATCAGATATAAGAATGCTATTAAGCCTTTTCATATCTGCCTGATACTAATATAAACTCTGATCAAATTAAAGATGAGTTTGGATGTAGATAAATTGAAAGAAATAGAGAAAGAAAGATTTGGTATAATATGCAAAAATATATTAAAAATAATTAATAAAGATAAGGAATACATTAATAGTTCTGAAAAGTGTTGGTGTAGGATTAAACAAGGAATATTAAAATAGTAAAACATGAAGTAGGAATTATTCAGTTAAAAAAAGCTAACTTTGGATAACAGAAAGCATGGTGGACAAGATGGAAATACAGAGAAGATGGAAGAATGTCATTACTGAGAAAGGACAAAGCATCTATTGAAAAATTAATACTGAACTAAAAAAACAGATTTAGCAAAAGAAAAATGGTTGGAACAAGAATATAAAGAAATAGAAGTGTTTCAACAGGTAGAAAAATATAATCTGGAATTTGATAGAGTTAGAAATATTCCTTGGAGGAAAAATAGTTAACAAATGAAATAGCTAATAACATGGAAAGAGATTAACTGATAGTGATGACATATTGAAAAGTTGGAAAGAATATTTGTGAACATCTATTTAAAAAAAAATAATTCACTCAATTATGAACTTTGATATGAAGATGTTGAAGTAGATGACTAAAGTGTATGGATATATTGACAGATGAAATAATAAATTTGATTGAAAAAATGAAAAATGGTAAAGCTGTCAGATTTGATACAATACCTATAGAATTTTTTAAAGAAATGGGAGAAATATGGAAAAAATAGTTGGATTTTTCTGAAGATTTATGATGACTGTATTTTAGTTTTATGTGATGTATTTTAGTTGTATTTATATTTTGGACTATTTCCATCATATCATATTAGGTATTGAATGTCTTTAGAAAAATTTTAATAAAGTAAATTTTTTTTAAAGATATTCAATTCTTACTATTAGCTAATGAAAATAGTCCAATATATAAATATATATAGTTGAATGTTACAATTTGATATTTAATATTGAAGTTTGGCTTGAAACCTTTTTCAGGACTATAATGATTACCAATTGCAAAAAGATGGAGGCTGTTAAATATGAACAGTACAGGACAATACGTTTGTTATCTCATGCTTTCAATGTTTATTGAGGATTTTAACTCAAAGAATTTATAGCAAGGTAGAATACTTTATTGGAGAACAGTTTAATTTTCAGAGAGATATATTGAAAAAGATAAGAATAGGTATATGTTTTGTGGATTTGAATTTAGAGTAATTTGGAATAAACTTATGACCATCTTAAAAAAATAAATATTTTGGAAAAAGAGAACATTGATATGGAGTATATGTTCTGGGCAAAGAATAAAAATTAAACTGATGATTAATGATACTGATTGAGTGAATATAGAAAGAGGATTTAGGCAAGAATATAGTATGTCAACTGTGCTTTTTAATATTTATTTAGAAGATATGTTAAATAAATAGTTAAATTGTTGGAAGAGTAAAGATTGGAGGTAGAATAGTAAAATGTATAAAATTTTCAGGTGACATGGTTCTTATAGTTGAAGATAAAGAGTTTAGAATGAGATTCATAGATTAGAAGAAAGATATATGCAATGCAGAATAAAAATTAATATATTAATGTTGAGAAGACTAAGTGTTTATGGATGAGAATTGCAAAAAGACTGCAAGTTGAAGTCTATGCTAATATAGTTCAATAGGTAAATGGATTTTGATAGTTAGGTAGATGATTGAATGAGAATGGAAGATATAAAGAAGATAAAAGAAGAATAGAACTGGCAAAGGTAGCATTTACTAAGAAGAAAAAAAGTATTTTGTGGACCTTTCAAAAAAGAATTAAGAAAAAGATTATTTAAATATTATATGTGGAGTGTAGTATTATATGGTTGTGAAACATGGACTATGATTTAAAAAATTAGGAACCAATTAGAAGCCTTTGAAATGTGGTTATAGAAAAGAATGGAAAAAATTAGTTGGATGACTAAAATGACAAATGAAAACAAGAGTAAATGAAAAAAGATGATTGATCGAGGTAATTAGATATAGAAATAGAAACTGGATTGGATGTGTATTAAAAAAAAAAGAATAGTTTAATGGAAAATATTTTGAAAGAATGGAAAAGATTGACCTTGCTGGATGATATAAGAGTAAAAGCTCGGCAATGGAAACAATGGTACAAAGTAATTGATAAATTTGTGATGTGACTACTCTCTGGACCTGCCTATATAACAGAATACTATTAATGATAACTTGCAGTGGAATTTAAGGATACATAAAAACTAAATCTTTTTAAATCTTTATGAACTTGAATAAAGTAGAGTTGCTAACAGCATACTTCCATTTAGTTAATATTTACCTTAAAGTAAATTTTGTCCTGCCATATTAATAGAAATTTGTATGTGTATATCCATTATAAAAGTAATTCTTGCAATTTGAATGTTCACATATTTGAGATACAGGTGCTTGTCTTATTATTCATGGAAATGTGTGATACTTTTTGTTATTGTTATACGGTTGCTCATATTTAGTAATGTATTTTAATTAAAGTTATAACATTTTAATTGTAATAATGTAGATTATGTATGTATGTTTGAAATTCTCAGAATGATCTTTTCATATATGGATTTATTTTTCTCTTATACTCTTTTAATTTTAATGGCAAGGCGAGCTTTGTGACATTTAGGGTATCATTTGATAGAGATGTTTTGTTTTTATAGTTACTTAGCTTGTCTACACTGATTTTCATTAAGAAATGTGGCTTATTTACTTCAGAAAAAGTGTAGTAGGTAGTTTTACCTTTGAGATCACTATTTTATTCTTATTGTAATTGATAGTAACATAGAATTTTTTATAATAGTTTTTAAAGTCCTACTTTTATTGATTTATTAATTTTAAAAACCTGATGATATCAGTTGTGGATAGTCAGCTAATATGAATCATTTTTATTATTTAAGACAGAAAAAACCTCCCCTCAAATATTCATTTTTTTCTGGTCTAGTTTCCATGCAAAGATTTTCGAAGAAAATAAAAAGATGGCTTTTTGCTTGTTTATTAAATATTTTTTATTATTTTTATACACTAAATGGTTGATAATTATTTAAAACAAAAATATACATATACACTTTGATTTTATTTATTTATATTTTAATTTTTAAAAATAGAATTTAATAAGCTTGACCATAATATTAACAAAGAAAATCATAACATACCCACCATTAACTATCAAAATTGACAATATGTTAAAATCTTTTCAAATATTATAATAATTATAAATCAAATATTAGATTTTAAAGCAGAATTTGGTAGTATTATCATAAATTCATATTCAATCATTTGCATTAAAAAAATTAAAATAAAAAATAATTTGTATATTTTGTGAAAAAATGTTTATTTTCACGAAAAATGACATATAATTATTTGCTCTTATTTACAATTTATTTTTTCAATATTTTCAAAATTCAAATATAACTTTTTTAGAATATTTTTTGTTTTAAAATTAAATTTAAAAAAAATCAAATCCAATTTATTGAGTTTTAGTATAAAAAAAGGATTTTATGTAAGAAAGGTTGAGCATTTTTAAAAACTTCCACCAGGTGTAACTCCAGAAAATGTCACAATTCATAAGGGTTAATCATAATATCCAATATTCTTAAAACTTAATTTCCATTTAAGTATATTATATGTAATGTTGTTACACCAAAATACTTATGCCCTATGTAAATTCTTGATTTTAATTGAAAACGAAACCACACACTTTTATGAATGTTTAAAAATTTGTGATTCTTCTCCTGTCCTCATCATCCACCATTATGCACATATAAGCTACCATGTAATAGACACAATATAGTAATTGGAAAAAATATATAAACAATTCTAACCATACATATCAATACAACTATCCAGTGCAATTATTAACAACTCTTTATAATTGATTATAATAATTTATTTGTTTATAATAGATTGAGCATGTGATTAAATTTAATAACTGTCTTCTTTTAGCAGTTATTTTTATAGTAACAAAATAAATGATTGCAAGTAAAATTATTTTATGATTTTAAATTGATTGCAAATAAAAATATTTGTATTACAAACTGCACTGTCACCAAATTATCACAGACAGCTTAATAAAAAATATAATAAATTGATTTATTATAAATAAGGAATAACTCCTCAGAGTATGAGATTTAATAATCTCCATGCATTCTGCCATAAATATATAAAAAAGCATAAGTACGCTAATGCTTAGAGTTTATTTTCTATGTAAACCAGATTATAAATGGAGATTATTAAAACGCATATTCAGAGGAGTTAATTCTTTTTTATAATATTAGATACATATGTGTGTTGTATAAATAACAGAATATATTGGTAATTATTTATCTTTTTAACATATATGTGTTCATGTGTATCAGTGTTATGATATAGTGTGGAAAGTGGTGGGTCATGTGAAAGTCTGTGCTCATATACCCTATATATTACATATATAGACACAGGTATATAATAAGCTTGTGTGTTTCAGTTATTACATAAGTAGAGATGTCTGCCCATCCCTTGTATATGTATTAAATGGATTATGTCCTGTACATGAGGGATCAGATTGACTTTAGGTCAACATGGGTGTAACAAGAATCTTGGCCTCAGGGTGGCCTCTGAGCGTTCCATCATCAGATTTTCAATTGGATGGACGGTTGAAGAGTTGGAGTGTGGAGTAGATTGAAGCCTGCCCATTAAAGTATGAGGTTTGGCTATCTTAATATATATATATATATGAGAACTTATAGCATATATGTGTGGAGATGGTAATCTGGACCAACTGATAATTGCTGTTTTAGCATGAAATACGTATATTGGTGATTATTTATCTTTTCAACATATATGTGTTCAAGTGTATCAGTGTAATGAGATAGTGCGTGGTGGGTCATGTGAAAGTCTGTGCTCATATACCCTATGTATTAATAAGCAGATTAGTAAATTTTATAGGTTGTAAGATGTGTCCATATCTATGCTATATGTGTGTGGCACTTAACATTGGTGTAAAAAATTAAAAGAAAATTGATTTATAGACGAAATATATTATATAAAATTAAGAATAATAAAATTATAACTCAAGTAATGAAGGGTAGAAGAAAGAAAATAGTTAATTCATTTAAGTGTTTTTATACTTGCTAGTTTTTAATTTTTTATATATATAAAAATTTGCACTGTATTTTATGACCTTTCAGATTTACCTTCTGAGAGAGTCTTAATAAAATAAGTTGTCTTTTTCTTGTAGAAAATTTGATGGTAAATCCAACTATTATATTAAAAATTAAATAGATCTAAAATCAGAAAAGCTAGAGAATGAATTTCGAATATCAATCAAGATTTTTTTCTTTTTTTCTTTCTCTTTCTTCTCAGCTATTATAAATGAAATCCATTTTATAATTATTTAAAATACAACCATCTGAATGTGAAAAAAAACAAAACATTTTATATAATTAAATCTGATATTTAAATTTGAGATAAAGATGTTTTGTAAAGCATTACAATATAAATTAATACGGAATTAATTAGTTTCTCAGAGTGATACAGATGTTTATCGAGGTAGCAGGAATAAATACCATTAAATACTTGGAATGATACTATAAAGGAGCTTCGCTACAAAGCAAAAAGATAAAGAGGTCTGAAAACAACAGTAGTTTGTAGTTTTGAATCAGATAAGGCAGCAATGCAGATTATTTCTGGGAAAATAAGAGAAAATTCTGATAGAGAAGTAAAGCAGCTGATACCAACAAGAATGCAGAAAAGGCAAACTATAACTAGTTAAAGAAGTCTGATACAGTAGTTTGTCCAAGAAAAAAATAAAAACTTCTAGTTAAAAATATTTTCCTATAGTTTATTGTTGTGGAACAGCTTCAAATTGCTAATTAATGTCCGGTTGTTTAAAAGTATTTTTCAATACTATATCTAACTTAGCAATCGTAATATTTGCTACAAGAAAATTTGATAAGTGCTACCAAAAAAGTGGAGGCATAGTCAAAACTTGGAATTATGTGATTTTATCCAGATATGAAGATTGATTGTACATGGGATACAAATCTGCTTGCTTACAAGAAATTACACCATACAAAAAGAAACTTTGCTATAAGACCTATCATGTACATCCAATAGTGAGACCCATTTCCTTTACATCAATCAGTGATTCCAAGGAAATTAATTAAAATAAAGACTGAATTTATACAGACTATTATCAAAGATGTGCATGAAATGTAGAATGTAAGTTTTATGATATCAACAGAAATCATGATAAAAACATTTTATTATGTGGATAAGATTTCTCTTTTATATTCAGATATAAAGTCTTAGAATTAATATTAGTAAGAATTTCTGTAAATTTATAATTACAAAAGTCATGCAATCCTCTCGGGGACATCCTAGAGTAATAAAACTATATTGAAGATGATTATCCAGGAAATATTCTTATTACAATGAAACTGGCACATAAAGCTATTTTAAATTGGACCTTAAAAAACAAAATAAAAAAATGTTTTAGAATAATTAATTTTCAACCATTATTAATCCACTTACAGTCTCTCCAAGTTCAATCCATCTCTGATTTCTAATCCCTCTTCTCCACATCATCCAGAACACTTCTTTATTTTGCATGTAGTATCTTTCTAGGTCTTTTACAATCCCTTGGAATCCAATTTAAAATTTCAATTGTCCATCTATTATCATATCTTTTAGCAAATCAACTCCATTTCAGTCTCTTATTAACTTTCAATTATGCCAGCAATACCTACTTGTTTTCTTACTCGTATATTTTATTTTTGATCTCTTCTTGTTACTTCTAACATACATCTCCCCATGCCTTATTAAGTGAATATTACTCTTCTGTTAAATGTCCAAGTCTCAGATCTATAAGTAAGAACTGGTATTAAAAACCCTTTTCAAATACATAGGTGTAAATATTAAGTTATTTCTACCAAAAGCAGTCCAAACAAGTTTAATTCTATGATTAATTTTATTCATTATGTTTCCATCTGTAGTAATAATCTAACTAAAATATTAATAATTGTTAACTTCTAACTCATCAATATTTATTTTTTTAATTTGAGAAAATCCATTGAACATTACTTTAGTCTTTTTAACATTTCCTGTATACTTTCATCTGATAATCTTGCAACATTTCCTGAAGCTCTAAAGCATTATTTGTGAACATCTGCAAAATCTAGATAACATAAATAATCTCTATTTACTTTTATTTCTTTAGTTTCCCATTTAATCCGCAAAATATTTCTTGTGAAACTGCTGTAAAAAGTTTTGGAGATATGGAGTTACCTTGTCATACACCTTTCTCAATGTTAATTTTTTAATATTATGTAATCTACTTGTTGCATGTTTATAAATATTCTTCAGAATATGACAATATCCTTAGTCTATATCTTGATGATCCAATGCTTTAATCACCAATGAAATGCTTATAAAATCAAATGCCTTTTCATAATCTACAAATCCAAAGCATAATGGCAACTCATATTTATTGGTCCTTTCTATAATTTCTCCTAATACATAGATATAATCCTCTAATTAGAAACCAACCAGTAACCACCTAAACATTCACAATAAAGATAATAATCAATATTTCTCACTGCTATCAAGGCAACCTTCTCACCTTTTAATAGCAAGAATGGAAATCCACTCTTCCTAATGGTCCATTGAATATATATCAACACATAAAGATTGCAACTTGACCACAGAGAATGAAATATTGATACAATGAAGTTTAAATAAACCTTTTTAAACACGAAATAAACATGTCCATGTAATGCAGACTAATAAATAGTCAATTATAACATTACAAACTGCAATACTTTTAAATTTCTCATGTATTATTTAAATAATAAATGAAATAATGCTTAAATCTAAATGGGATTTCCATTCTTGCTATTAAAAGGTGAGAAGGTTGCCTTGAAAGCAGTGAGAAATATTGATTACTATCTTTATTGTGAATGTTTAGGTGGTTACTGGTTGGTTTCTAGTTACATAATTATCCCATTTAGCTTTAAGCATTATTTCACTTATTATTTATATAATCCTCTGTAATAAAACCATTTTTAAATTGAGCTTAATTTTTTTTTTTTGGTTGGTTTAAATCAAAATTCACTGTAGATGAGTTTTTTTTTTTGTCATATGTCAGAGCGGCTGCCGGGAGGTGAACCTGCAACAACCATCTGCAACCAACTGCTTGCTTGAATGATAATAAGATTTATATTTTGAGATTATAATATAGAGGATTTGAACACAGACTTTCAAACTCCCTTCAGCCATCCACTCTATCATCTTCAACTGACACCCATGACCATACACATGTGAAAAAGATAAATGATCTCCAATATATATTTCATGTTGAAATATATATTAACAAATGTCCATGCACAATATATATATATATATATATATATATATATATATATATATATATATATGGAAGATGATGATCTGAACCAACTGATGAGTGCTGGTTCAGCATGAAATATATATTGGAGATCATTTATCTTTTTCACATATGTAGGGTCATGGGTGTCAGTTGAATATAATAGAGCGGATGGCTGAAAGGAGTTTGAAAGTCTGTGTTCAAATCCTTTATATTATAATATATATATATATTGAAACAGTAAGATTTGTATTCAAATCTTAGTTTCACCTTAGTTCTGTCATTGCTCCACCTCTCATCCATTATTATTAGTTTACATAGGTCCTGACCTTGAATATTGGACTTTGTCCATAATACTATAACGAGTATGTACAGTTATTTAAAAACAACGTATATATGCACACACTCCAATGTTGTCTATTTTAAAATAACGCACTGCAAATGATTATTTATTTGTCAAGTGCTTAATAAAATCTAAAATAGTTTTATTTTAAGTGAAAACATATTTATTATTATTTAGGTCAGATTTATGTAATACTTAAACTATAAATCTAAAAAGTTCTTTTTAAATTGTAAACGAAAAGATATTTTAAAAATAGATATTCCCCTGCTAATTCGAGTGCAAATCATAGCGGGAGGGGGAAAAGATTACAGAACTAAAAAGTATTCTTAAACTTATAATTGTAAATAAAAGGTTTGTTAAAAGCATTTCTAATTACGTCATATAAGGTAAATTAAAAAGGTGGTCAGATTGAAATTGAAATTTCAACATGTGCCACTAATCCATCCATGAACTAAAGGGATATATAGAACAGACCAGAGAGACCGCTTGGATGGATGATGCAGTTGTTTGATGGATCTGAGAGATAAAGAAAAAGAGAATAAAAGCAACAACTGGTTATTAAAAAGGTTCAGAGCTATTAAATTGAAAAGTATGCTGTTACCGTTTATTTCTTATCCAGATCCTAAATTTTCATTTAGTAATGTGCGAGGAGTAGGCAACTGCTGCACTTCTCTGGACTGTGGCTGTGGTGATACGGAGCTTTCCATAAAAATGCAAAAAAACTCGAACTTAGACTGCTGCCTGCATATTTCTCCTAAATGTAAATGCTATTCAACATGGAACCTCGGACTCTCCCGTCAAGTGTGCACACTTCCACTAGTCAAAGGTAAACGATACCCAAAATTAAAGAACTGTCTTTTGAACTCTAAAGTTAATTTTTATTCTCTGCTGTACCTTTAATATTTCATATTTTAAATCCAACATAGTGTAATTTTCCACTAAACTCTAATATCGATTTTGTAAATTATGTAAAAGTAATACTATATTTATAACTCTCATTAAATCAATCTATTCTTATTCTTCTACTTGGGTATTTAAATTTTGTTTGTTATTAGTTAAATATTATACTTCTTGCCTGATTGATTTCTGAGCTGATGTTTTCTTCCCATTTTTTTTTAGCAAAAGAGTTGCCACTCTTTTGCAACTTTAGATTATGTAAACCCGTATCTGTTAATAAATACTCAGCTCAGGAATTATAATTTTAATTCAATATGTATTATGAAGATGAGATCTTACAATTATTAATATAGTGTATTAGCTACTTGGTGATCATTCATTTTAAAGTTAGTTTGTTAAGACTTTAAATATAAAGCAGTATTGTTTTATGAAAGAAGAGGGGGGGCAGTAAACAGTAAATTGTTTGCTTAGTCATGTGGGGATTGGAGGTAGATATTATATATTAAAGCATAGAGTAGATAAATGTGTTTGTATTATATGTGTGAACTGCACTGGTTTATCGATGCCTTAAATTTAAACCGCAGAAACGAAATAGAGGTACTTTAAATGTTTTAGTTCCCATAACCAAAGGGCATTCGAAATGATTCCAATGGTAACTAACCTTGTCACGCAATCGGGGATGGAAAGGCTATGACCTCATACTGATACCACCCTCGTGACCACTCCTAAGGGCTCCAACCTGATGTTTGGCTATCCCTCTCACCTCCAATGTTTCTCAGTGGTCGTCCTTTAAGAAATCCGACTCTCTTTGTAGCTCGGCAGCATCCAAACTATCACAGGTCACTTTAATAAGGATTATGAATGTCTATGCTCGATCTATTTCCATTCCTCCATATTTGCTAGTCTATTAATAATTTATTAGTGTATATTAATATTAAGAGAGTAAGGAATGATTGCCGGATTGACAGGTGCACTCATCATTATGACCTCATGTGTAATCTCGTAACATTCGCAACTTAAACGTGAGGCTTGAGATATGATTAAATATGATACCCTGGTAGCATAATAAATTACATGTATATTAATTAATCATTTTTAAATATTTATATATTTCTATGTTTGCGTGTCTGCTTAATTTAATAATAAAATTTGATGTTTCATTTCATTATCAACTAGTATTAAGTATATAGCAGTGGCCCTTAATATTAAATTATTTAATTAGATTCTCTTATTTACCTGACCACCAGGCCTGGAAAATATTTACTATTGTTATGGTATATGCATTGTCATGTGGGTTTTGTTGTGAAATGAAATGACTATGTTCGAACACGGTACAGTAGGACCTGAATCCGTTTATTGTGCTGCTCTTTGAACATGGTGGTGGAATTTTGAAACATGTTAACAAGGCATATGAGTTCTTACCATTACAATATATATATATATATATATTGTAACATAATAAATGTGTTCAAATAGAAATAACTATACCTGAGTAGTCCATAGAATGATCATAAGTAAATTATTATAGCAATGTATTATAACTCAGGTATATGGAAATCACGTGAAGTGAGTACACTAGTAATTCAATAAAATATAACTCAGGTATACAGGCAGTAGGTTTTATCCACTTTCATTTCTTGGTTTGATGTTAAGTGCATGTTTAAACAAATACTAAGTGAATATGGTCTAGCAGGGCGCCACTAGATTATCTGAATCTAGACATGGTTATATCTAATAACCTTTCACATGTACCGGGTTTGAATCCCCTTTTTGGTACTTTATTTCTAATAAAAATGGAAGATTTTGCTTTTTGAGCCATATCACTATATGCACTAATATTTAGGTAAAAGTAAAACATCTTTAAACCAAAGTGGAGTATACTAGACATAAATCATTTCTCAGATCTTAACATAACAAATGTGTTTCAATATTTTTATAAGTTCACTAGCTCAGATTATATATAACTAATTTAGGATGGCAATTCACTCATCCTTGCATGAAATAGATGATGGGATGTGGTTATAATAATACTAAGAAATCACTAAATATTATAAAATCAATATTTATTTATGGCCTTTAAACAGTTAAACAGCTCATTAATTAAAAGGTTGATGACGATGATGATGATGATGATAATAATAACGATAATGACAAGGGTTTCAACTACAGCTCTAGGACTAAGCCTAAACATAAAACTAAATTTTATAAAGAAATGCATAATTATTGCTTAATTTTAGCATACTTACTTATATCTTAAATAACTAATATTCAACCATTGATGATGATGAATAATCACACTTAACAAAGACTACACTTAATGAAATATATACGCCTCGTTTAATAAAACAAACTAATATTTATTACTACATTTCTAACATATACAGAAAAATTTCTAGATAAATATGAAAATTGACATGAATAATAATAATAATTGATTATATAACAATCCTCAGATTAATTTTAAGTTCTTCCCCCTTTCCCTTCAAATGTATTTTGTATTAAGTTGGACGTCACATTGACCATGATTTTCACTCCATGAGAAAAGTATTTCAAAAAAAAAAATATTATCTGCTCATTAGCACACATACTTTAAAATCCAACATGTAAATAGAATGTAAAAAAAAATGTTAGTAAAATTGAAAGAGCAAGTTTTAGAAAAGAGTTTTAAATTATTTTCTCCCCCTCCCTTCCAAGCGCTGAAATCTATACTGAACTTGAAACAAAATAATCTAATATTCTAATACTACTCATTATTCCACATTCACTTCCAATTATACACATATAAAAATATTATTATGTATGTGCGTGTTTTATCCCATGATAACAAAATATTATTTAAAACCAAAATAATAATATATTAGTTAAAACTAAAATCATAATACCATAAAAAAAAAAAATAAAAAAAAATTGTTTTACATATTAATATTGTAAAATTAATAAACAAATAATTTTCATACATTCAAGATCATTTATGAAGCTCAAAGTTATTATTAGTAAGACATTCTTGTTTTAATCGATCTGAATAGTCTTTAAAAGTTCTTTAAATAAAAATATACCACTTTATTGCTAAAATGTTTATTAAGACTGATATCATAAAGAAAATAGATATAAAAAGTCATATTACCGATCTTTTGTTTGTGGCGAATTTCCAAGGGTTCAAACTTGTCTTGTATAATGTTTATATTTCTGTAGCTACCATTTCCGTTTTACTGGGAACAATCTCTTTCTTGAGGTGGATAACTATTTGATGATGATGACTCTATTGAGGTTATTTGCTTTAGTGGACAATTTGGAAATCATTATAGTAAATTTTCTTCTCTTCTTGTCAAGCATGTGGATGAAATACAGCAGTTGTTTTCCCATTTGTAAATTTTCTTGAGTTTAAAATCAGTTGTTGGAACAATTAATTGGACTTGATGATTAATATTTATCAGTAGATTAATTCATCTTCTTTGAATGCAGGTGAATGCTTTCTTCCTTCTATTAAAAACATCTTATTTATCTGGTCAGTTGAAAGGTGTAGAATATTATTTTAGACACATCTTTTCTTTCCTATGTGATGTGCAGCTTCCCCAGATGGTCAGGAATCGATGGAATATACATATAATTTTTCTAGCAAGCCATTTTTTTTTATTTTCAACGTTCAATATTATAGTTTAATAATCTGAATCAATCACAATAATAATAATAAATCTAAGACAGCTTTTTATATCCAATTTTTAGCTAACTTAACCAATCAGAGATAGCATCACTTGCTATTTTTGGACAAATTTGTTTTAATTAGATCTCTAATTTATTTTCAACTATATTATTTTTCAACTGAAAAGTTTAATCCTTTTTCCAGACACTTTTGTTTAAAAAAAAAATAGACTCAATTCTTATTTCCTTTCTTTTGTTTTTTCTTTCTTTTTAACATCCAGGTAACACTTCAAATCTTTGAGCTTCCTTCTTTAGATCTTGATAAGGCAATTTCAAATTATAGTTCTGACTCATCATAAGCTTCCAAAGTGACAATCATTTACAAAAAAAATTTACTACAAAGATCGATATCTGATTAAACAGATTTCCTCTTTTAACAAAAAAAAAATTGTACAAAAAAAAATAATTTAACAGATTTAATACTTCCTTTTCTTTCAATATTTAGGAAATGTAAAATTTTGTATGTAATGTACACACATCCTGCATTCTTTCAAATCATTCATAAACTAACCTTAAATACTATAATTGCTAGCTTAGTAATTATAACCCAATTATTTAATTAAATCTGTAACTTTTAAATCCCACTTATAATTAAAGAAAAGCAAAATAAAAGTATAGAATAAAATATTAGAATTGATCAAGCATAGGTTAGTTTTAAAGAAAGTTAAAATGTTGAATATTTGAAATATAAAACAAATAAATAATTTACACATACATTGCCTATATGTATGCATTATAACTTTGCTTTTTAACAGAAAATTTAAATATTAAATAGTTTAAATGTGTGTATTACCTTTCTATCAACACACAAACAAATAAAGCATATAATTGTTGACCCATTCTTTCTCTGTTTAAAGCTTTTAGAACTGGACCTTGTAGGGTTTAAACTTGGATGCCCTACAGCTTCCTTTATGGTTATATAAAATTGTGATGATGATTTTGTTTTACCTTTTCTACATGCACATTACTATAAATTTGGCTAGTGACCAAATTGTAATGGCACAACTTTCTCCCCCTTCGGATAAAATCATCAGCACTTTTGTTTTAACTATATTAAAAAAAAAATCCTAACTAATAAATACACTAATAATAATAAACACTTATAATATATATAAAAAAAAAATTAACTACTGGTAAATATATTTTTCATTAGAAAACCTAAAAGTAATTTATTTGGAGATCTTTGCCAGGCTATTCTGCTGAAGTATAAGGGATCAAACTCCTAGCATTATAGGTCCCCTTATTCCCATCAAGAGCAGCAAGCATAAAGGCATTCTCTCCTATTTTCTTGGTAATTTGGAATGGCTTTTTCTTTTCAAACCATATTGTGGTCTGCATAAAAATGCACCTGTACATCCAGTCCCTTTTTAATATTTCCATTTTTCATCTTGACTGGATATTTATAAAACATATCTGGAGGAATTATTTTATATAACCTCCTATTACAAACTCCATTTAGAAATATGGACTCTTGGTACCATACATAATATGCCTTGAAGTTTTTCAGAGAGATTGACTCTCTATACCATACATACTTTATTTTTAAACTTTCTAGAAAGATTGACTCTCTGTACCATATATAATTCATCCTTAAATCTTCCAGAGAGATTGATTCTCTGGGCCATATATAATTTATTTTTAAATTTTCTAGAAAGGTTGACTCTTTGTACCAAATATAAGGCACACTTAAATTTAACAGAGCATTTAAATTTTTCAGAGAGATTGATTCTCTGTCTGATACACACTGGACATTTACATTTTTCAGAGAGATTGCCTCTCTGTACCAGATATAACTTATTTTTGACTTTTCCAGAGCAGTTGAATTTTTCAGAGAGATTTGGACATTTACATTTTTCAGAGAGATTGCCTCTCTATACCATATATAAGGTATCTCCAATCTATTTAAGAAGACAGATTTTTGAAACCACACATGCTGGTTTGTTACTAGATTGAGAACTACAGACTGTTGAAACTTTTGCTCTCTTTCTAAAATAACTGGTTTCATCTCCCTTATTGCCTCTCTTAAATCAATCATCTTATCGGATGCATGAAGTTTTTCCTCCAACTCTCTTTTCCTTCTTTTCACTTCATGATCTATCCCAATCTGCTCTTTGGTCATCATCTCATTTACTTTCTTTACTGGGAGATTTGGTATTATGGCTAATATCGGCCTTTCTACTTCTTTTTCACCTTGTGGATTGTTAACTAAAGTAGGCATCCTTTTCTCTGACTGACTCTGTTCTGAGCTATCCCTACAGTCATCTGGACTGATGCTAACATCATTTTGCCTTGAATTTGGGTTTGACTGATCCTGCAGCTTTACATTATTTTCTTTATTATCAGTGGTCGGACTATCCAGATTATCTTTTAAAACTGGTAAGCTCTGACTACCTTTCCGTTTTACAAGTCTAACATATTCACCCATCTCTCCTGCTCTATCTTCTAAAGAGGTTTCAGCATTATCTTCTAATCTTTGACTACCTTCTATTATACTTTCTGCACTCTTTTTGCTATCCTCTCTTAGACTTTCTATCCATCTTTTCACAGAACGACAAACCTTTTGTTCCAGACTTTCCTTATTTCTTTTGGATTTGTTATAATCTTCTTGTATGTTTTGAAACATACAATCTTTCATCAGTCTGGTCAATTTTATACCTGATAGTGCTTCCTTCTTTATTCGAATCTGAAACTCTTCAGTACTTGTTATTATCCCCTTTACTTTTACAGTAACTTCTAATCCCATTACAACCTCTCCATCCTCTTCTTTATAAAGATTATTAACTCCAGGAATTGAGGCTCTTTTCCCATGTTTCTCTATTTTATTTCCCAAAGCTATAGGAATTTTACTGTTGTTTTCAACAGAGCTATTGATATTTTCTTTTAATTCATCTTCACTCCTCTTATCCTCTTCTTTTAAACTTTCTACACTTTCTATGCCTTTTTTATCATCTTTTAAACTTTCTCTGAACTGCTTCCAATCTTCTCTTACATCTTCTCTGAACCTTTTCAACATCTGCATTATCATGTCCATGTCTGATGGTGCCATCTTTGCTATCTGAGCCTCTTCCATACTATAATTTAGTTCACTTATGTTATAAAACTATATATATCCCATCTGTACTTCCCTGACCATCAAAAATCCACACATCTTCTCCCTGTCTGACACCTATTCTGACCAACTGACTGATTTGATTTTCACCTTATTATGCATTTACAAATACAACAAAAAAAATTTTTAATATCCTTATTTAATGAACTACACAACAATAATCTATATAGTGCATGTCTGTCTGTAATAGCCCAAATTATACATTCATCCATTCTCCCAGAAATCCGACAGATATTGACAGTCCACAGAATGACTAGCAGTTCACAATCTTGAGATAAATAAAAGAATTCAGTCACAGCACTATAATCACACAATGCATCACGAGCACTCAGAAGATCATCCCAATTCGATCACTATTAACTACCACAACCCTTGATTAAATGAAGCAAACTCTGTTGCAATAAAAGATGTATTAAGTCTTAGGGGCTAAAATAGATAAACTATGCCTTGCTCTCTCTCTTGGAGTCTTATGTGGCAAGTATCAAGGAATGCCCTGCTTATTATAGACTACAAAAACGAAACCTTGCTCTCTCTCTTGGAGACTTATAGGCTGATATCATGGCAGGACTACTGTTAACTGCTTCATGATAAAATAAGAATAACATATAAACTTGATTGGAAAACTATGCCATGCTCTCTCTCTTGGAGACTTATAGGCTGATATCATGGCAGGTCTGCTGTTAACTGCTTCATGATAAAATAAAGATAACATATAAATTGGGTTGGAGCAGTGAATGGGTTTGATCATTCATAAGTTACACGAAATACATAGCATTCTCAAGGCAATGACAAAACTCCTCACTCATCATCAAAACTGCAATCTAACCAACCAAACTCCAACGATCAACCATCCAATCAAACCTCTAAAATCATAGACTTTTTACAAAATGAACTCCCCAAACACACATGAGACTACTATTCCATAATTCATCACTATTACTATGCCTATCCTATCTGGCAATAAATTATTTTAATGTTCCACAAAAAAAATCTATTATTTATTTCACCTTTGTCTTAAGTTGTGATATTCATCTCTATTTTCAAAATTGATAAAAAAAAAAAAAACTAAGCTGTTTTATGGCTGTACCCATTTTATCATCATCAATGAAAAATTAAATCATATTAAACATCATCATCTAAAATAAGACTGTTTGGCCAAGAAAATTTTGTAAGACAAAAAAAAAATTTTTACTGAAAAAAAAAATTTTACTAAAAAAAAATTTCTCTATTTTTAACCACACATCTCCCATCATTCTATAGACTCTCTTTTTCAGGTATATGGTAAAATATCAGGCCCCAGTTGGGTGTCCATTGTAACATAAATAAATGAGTTCAAAAAAAAATATATTACCATACCTGAGTAGTCCATAGAATGATCATAAGTAAATTATTATAACAATGTATTAAGTACTCACGTATATGGAAATCACGTGAAGTGAGTACACTAGTAATTCAATAAAATATAACTCAGGTATACAGGCAGTAGGTTTTATCCACTTTCATTTCTTGGTTTGATGTTAAGTGCATGTTTAAACAAATACTAAGTGAATATGGTCTAGCAGGGCGCCACTAGATTATCTGAATCTAGACATGGTTATATCTAATAACCTTTCACATGTACCGGGTTTGAATCCCTTTTTTTGGTACTTTATTTCTAATAAAAATGGAAGATTTTGCTTTTTGAGCCATATCACTATATGCACTAATATTTAGGTAAAAGTAAAACATCTTTAAACCAAAGTGGAGTATACTAGACATAAATCATTTCTCAGATCTTAACATAACAAATGTGTTTCAATATTTTTATAAGTTCACTAGCTCAGATTATATATAACTAATTTAGGATGGCAATTCACTCATCCTTGCATGAAATAGATGATGGGATGTGGTTATAATAATACTAAGAAATCACTAAATATTATAAAATCAATATTTATTTATGGCCTTTAAACAGTTAAACAGCTCATTAATTAAAACGTTGATGATGATGATGATGATGATGATAATAATAACGATAATGACAAGGGTTTCAACTACAGCTCTAGGACTAAGCCTAAACATAAAACTAAATTTTATAAAGAAATGCATAATTATTGCTTAATTTTAGCATATTTACTTATATCTTAAATAACTAATATTCAACCATTGATGATGATGAATAATCACACTTAACAAAGACTACACTTAATGAAATATATACGCCTCGTTTAATAAAACAAACTAATATTTATTACTACATTTCTAACATATACATAAAAATTTCTAGATAAATATGAAAATTGACATGAATAATAATAATAATTGATTATATAACAATCCTCAGATTAATTTTAAGTTCTTCCCCCTTTCCCTTCAAATGTATTTTGTATTAAGTTGGACGTCACATTGACCATGATTTTCACTCCATGAGAAAAGTATTTCAAGAAAAAAAAAATATTATCTGCTCATTAGCACACATACTTTAAAATCCAACATGTAAATAGAATGTAAAAAAAAAATGTTAGTAAAATTGAAAGAGCAAGTTTTAGAAAAAAGTTTTAAATTATTTTCTCCCCCTCCCTTCCAAGCGCTGAAATCTATACTGAACTTGAAACAAAATAATCTAATATTCTAATACTACTCATTATTCCACATTCACTTCCAATTATACACATATAAAAATATTATTATGTATGTGCGTGTTTTATCCCATGATAACAAAATATTATTTAAAACCAAAATAATAATATATTAGTTAAAACTAAAATCATAATACCATAAAAAAAAAAAAAAAAATTGTTTTACATATTAATATTGTAAAATTAATAAACAAATCATTTTCATACATTCAAGATCATTTATGAAGCTCAAAGTTATTATTAGTAAGACATTCTTGTTTTAATCGATCTGAATAGTCTTTAAAAGTTCTTTAAATAAAAATATACCACTTTATTGCTAAAATGTTTATTAAGACTGATATCATAAAGAAAATAGATATAAAAAGTCATATTACCGATCTTTTGTTTGTAGCGAATTTCCAAGGGTTCAAACTTGTCTTGTATAATGTTTATATTTCTGTAGCTACCATTTCCGTTTTACTGGGAACAATCTCTTTCTTGAGGTGGATAACTATTTGATGATGATGACTCTATTGAGGTTATTTGCTTTAGTGGACAATTTGGAAATCATTATAGTAAATTTTCTTCTCTTCTTGTCAAGCATGTGGATGAAATACAGCAGTTGTTTTCCCATTTGTAAATTTTCTTGAGTTTAAAATCAGTTGTTGGAACAATTAATTGGACTTGATGATTAATATTTATCAGTAGATTAATTCATCTTCTTTGAATGCAGGTGAATGCTTTCTTCCTTCTATTAAAAACATCTTATTTATCTGGTCAGTTGAAAGGTGTAGAATATTATTTTAGACACATCTTTTCTTTCCTATGTGATGTGCAGCTTCCCCAGATGGTCCGGAATCGATGGAATATACATATAATTTTTCTAGCAAGCCATTTTTTTTTATTTTCAACGTTCAATATTATAGTTTAATAATCTGAATCAATCACAATAATAATAATCTAAGACAGCTTTTTATATCCAATTTTTAGCTAACTTAACCAATCAGAGATAGCATCACTTGCTATTTTTGGACAAATTTGTTTTAATTAGATCTCTAATTTATTTTCAACTATATTATTTTTCAACTGAAAAGTTTAATCCTTTTTCCAGACACTTTTGTTTTAAAAAAAAAATAGACTCAATTCTTATTTCCTTTCTTTTGTTTTTTCTTTCTTTTTAACATCCAGGTAACACTTCAAATCTTTGAGCTTCCTTCTTTAGATCTTGATAAGAAAATTTCAAATTATAGTTCTGACTCATCATAAGCTTCCAAAGTGACAATCATTTACAAAAAAATTTACTACAAAGATCGATATCTGATTAAACAGATTTCCTCTTTTAACAAAAAAAAAATTGTACAAAAAAAAATAATTTAACAGATTTAATACTTCCTTTTCTTTCAATATTTAGGAAATGTAAAATTTTGTATGTAATGTACACACATCCTGCATTCTTTCAAATCATTCATAAACTAACCTTAAATACTATAATTGCTAGCTTAGTAATTATAACCCAATTATTTAATTAAATCTGTAACTTTTAAATCCCACTTATAATTAAAGAAAAGCAAAATAAAAGTATAGAATAAAATGTTAGAATTGATCAAGCATAGGTTAGTTTTAAAGAAAGTTAAAATGTTGAATATTTGAAATATAAAACAATTAAATAATTTACACATACATTGCCTATATGTATGCATTATAACTTTGCTTTTTAACAGAAAATTTAAATATTAAATAGTTTAAATGTGTGTATTACCTTTCTATCAACACACAAACAAATAAAGCATATAATTGTTGACCCATTCTTTCTGTTTAAAGCTTTTAGAACTGGACCTTGTAGGGTTTAAACTTGGATGCCCTACAACTTCCTTTATGGTTATATAAAATTGTGATGATGATTTTGTTTTACCTTTTCTACATGCACATTACTATAAATTTGGCTAGTGACCAAATTGTAATGGCACAATATATATATTGAAACCCTTCCCCTAACACCTCTCCTACCTTTCCTAATCAACAAATACCCAGGGTGCCAATTCTATTGGTAATAGAATAAACTACTAGTCTGATCTTGCTTTAAATTATTAATGAGACTCTTAAAATGCTGTCCTACCATAGCTTAGCTCAGTTGGGGGCTACAGAGATCTATAAGGTGTAAAATGCATACTAAATATAGGAGGAAACATTATGATTTAATAGGAATAAAACATCTATTAAGTTTTAAAATAAATAAATAATTGAAATTGGTAAAGTTCCACCATTTAAATTTACAAGTTATAGTTTAACCTCATCTCCTCCCATCATCCAAATGCATTGAACAACTTCTACTATATGATAGAATTAAAATAATAAAATAAAGATGCAATACTGATTAACTCTAGTGTATGGTAAGTTAGAATTAAATACAAAATAAAATATAACACTACTTAACTTTCAATGGTACAGTAATTTAAAATAAGTAACTAAATTAAGGTCTAATCTAAAATAATAAGGGAATATCTCAGGGATTAATTTATTGTATGGCTTAATTTTAAATCTATACTCTACAACAACTACTAATTTCTATCATAAAAGTAATGACATAAATTAAGCATTATTCTAATAAAATAATGGTAGTTAGATAATGAAAGAAATAGGGTGCATTTTGATTTCAATTCATCATCTAAATAATAACTGAGTAATAAAATTTTCAGAGAATCATTAAATAATCAAACATTTCATATAGTGTTTGGATCAAGAAAACAACATCATCAGATCTGAACATAGTCATCATTAAATTTATGGAATAGTGCAATCATATCATATTGGATATAAGTGTGTGTGCATGTGTGGAAACAGAGAACATGAATGCATGCCAAAGAAGAACTCTGAACAAAGCTTTTAAATAAATAAAACATTTATTACAAGATAACTAAATAAACATTTGGTTTTCTAATTTACATTTATACATATTTTGGATAATTCCAACATCAATGATTGAATAGTCTACATGAGAACAAATAACATTAAAATAGACTTTCTGGTATTTTATTCCAACATATGCCAGCTATCAGTCCATTCTGATAAGCTTATGAAAAGAAACATTATAATACTAGCGCTAAAATAATAAAATATAAAACTAAACTTCTTGATATTTTACTTCAAATACACATATGTTACCAGTCAATTCTGATATGCTTATGGAAAAGAAAACTTTATTTAAACACCACACCAGAATAATTAAATATAAAATTTTTTTTTGTATTTTATTTCCAATATACTCAAGCTATCAATCAATTCTGATATGCTTATGAAAAAGAAAACTCTATTAAACACTGGCACTAAAATAGTAAAATATGAAACTAAAATTCTTGACATTTTTACCTCAAATGCACATCAAAATAATACAAGAGGGGTTTAAATCTATGAGTAAGAGGTCAAGCTATCCTTCATAAATCAAATGAATAATTCTATTAAATGGCTACACTTTTTTTCTTTTGCTTGCTCATTCAAAATGAGGATGAAACATTCTGAGAGTTGATGGTATAAAACCTAAAATAATTAATATGATATGATTTGAAACAATGATTAAAGAATTACAAATCAATGATGGATTTTCTCCATACCTTCTGAATTAATAATATTTTATGCATGCATCTGAATTGTGCTATCTGTTATAAAATAATTAACATAGTGTATATCTAATCAGTTTACTTATGAAATTGAGATCTAAATGTCATAATACGGATGATGCCATGGCCAACCAAGCTTTAACACTAATTCTACTTCAGCTGTTCTGTGAGAAAAATCAATTCTACCTTTATTTTCTTATCAGCAAACTATCTTACACTTGGCTATGAATAAATGATGGGAAAACATTTCACATAAATACATGAGGGATAAGAAGACTTTCTTAACTCTAATCATTTAAATAACAAAACACAGTGACTCTCTAGCCTAATTCTGAGGCTTAAATGCTGGTGTGGACATTGTCTCATCACTGAAAAACAAGGGAAATACACTACTTTACTTCACATACTATAATTATCATAAAATACACAATTGCTTAATCTGGAAAATATAATCCACTCCTGATGAATATTTCAACAAACTAAGCGAGAGCTCTCTCAATCCCGGACACTACAATATATAATCCACTCATGATAAGTATTCAAATAAATTAAGGGAGAGTTCTCTCAATCCCTAACAATACAATATATAACATAAACAATCTCTTTTTGCATAGCCACTAAATACATTTCAATCTAACAAAAAAATAATAAATTCACTCCTAAATAAATCCCTAATTCTTCCACTTCTTTTTGGCACATCACATCATCTGAAACCGATTGAAACAAGTCATTTCTACTTTCAATTCAACAATTATATAAGTGGATTAAATAACAGACAGGTATACAAGCATAATAATGCATAAAATGATTTCAAATCACATTCTATAAGGAAATACTGTAACGACATTAATAAGTTAAAAAAAAAAGAAAAATGAATCTCATTTCTGATGAAGTATAATATTTTAACTTTGAAATATAATAATTATTACTAAATAATCCTCATTATTTCTAGAGAGGCAAAGACAAAATAACTTTAGTGTATTTGATGTTAGCCCATAAATGGAAATAAAAAGTCTGGTTTGGAACAAACAACAAATCTTTAAATTTGAAGCAAAATAATTATTGAGAAATGAACCTCATAACTTCTTAAAAATACAAAGATGTAACAGTCAGAAAACGTGTGACTCGTAAACATAGTGCAGAATTTGCCCACCACACAGAACAGCAGCACCATCGAGGTAGCGAAGCCACCTGTGGTACTGAGTTCGAACATACTTTATCGGTTCCACAATACAATCCACGAAACAACGTATCTGAGGCGACATTAGTAAATATTTCTTTAGGCACGGTGGTCAGGGATATGCAAGAGATTCGTGATTTATTTTCGAGTTAGCCAATAATCAAACTAATATTAATTAAACATTCATATTTACATAATCGAGGAAATATTATATAGAATGGGTATCGAATAAATGAAACGTAACTGCAGACATATAGTTTAAAATTATTTATTAACACATTTTAATAAGGAAATCATTTACTAATAATATTTTACAGATTCAAGTTTCAAGTTTCATTATCGGGATTTGTAATACTATTACATTTTAAAGAATACATTTATTGATTTAGACATTATTTTATATTAAGGACTTCAGTAGCGGTATCTCCGATACTGCAATGTTTACAAAAGGATTTCATTTATTTGTTTAGACATTATTTTATCTTGAGGACTCAGTAGCGGTATTTCCGATACTGTAAGGTTTACAAAAGGAATTCATTTATTGTAAGGCGTAATCTAGCTACCTAAAATTCTTGAGCAAGTATTTGTAATGCCTGCCTTGAGGGATTTATACTTTTGCAATGCAAGAGTCTAAAGTAAGATTTATCAGAGTAGCGGCGGACATATTTTATTTCATTAAAATATTTATTTATCACTAAGGGCAAACATTTATTTGAGAGTGAATTATGAAGATAATGCAGAGGCGGAGTGATATATAGAATAATAAAGTTAAGTAAAGGAACACATGGTACACTTTACAAAGGCGATATGGAATGGCAATATATTGAAATGCAATGCCGTGAATGAGTTTATAAGAATGACAGGCTGGTCTCTGCCATCAGCCCAACAAAGTAAGGTGTCACATAAGCATAACCAGGGACAAGTGGTCCGTGTCACAATTTGCTGGCTGGCTGCATGACGGGTCAAATCCTACGGGAGCATTTATTATGTCCGCTTGTGTAGGACGACTGGGGTTAATTTCAACCCTGAAGAATCCGGAATATTCACGGCGTGGAATGGATCATCGCGTCTTTAAAATGTAACACATGTATAATGTACAAATGATTATGATAAGATTTCAACAGATTTCTAACTCGGCCCTACATTATCAACATTTATTAAAGAACGTTGGCGACTCTCAAAGAAATGTAATTTTCTGGAATTATTCATTAAGATTTAATAAATACAAAACAGATATAAACTGGGAATTATTACAACTAGTACGCCAGCCATTTGCGAAGTAGTAGATCCCTGCATTACAATAAAGGAAGCATTGAATGTGTGTCGATTTATATGGAAGTTAAGTTATTTATGAAAGTAAATATTAATGAAAATTTGACACGCATTCACTGTTTCGAGCGATCATAGATTTAAACGTTAAAAATTGAGACAATTATGAGCATACAATAATTAAATAATAAATATAGATAAAATGTAGATTTTAGAAATACGCACCCAAGAAAGATAGAATTAGGCAAGCTAGATTATTAGAGAAATTTACACATTAAATTAATTATTCAATTTTAGTTATACAATGATAGTTTTTACATTTTATAATTTAGATAAGTAGTATGAAGAAGAGCTATAGCATATTATTAGAGTATTCTAGAGTTTGAACACAGACAGGTACCTGTTTTATAAGAAGTTTTCCGAGTCCATTGGTTTAGTAGCAAATAGTTCATGAGTGGCAATTCTTTCTTGTATTTAGAGGTTTCATTTACTTTAACAGCAGCAGCAGCTTTCTCATTTATTTCAGGCAGCAGATCTTCATGGTGAATTTATGACGGGCAATGGAAAGTTCAGCATCCGATAGGCCATCTCCCAATGGAGAATAATCTAGGTGCTTTACTCGGTCATACTTTGGCAGGAACAATTTATTTTTATATTTTGGAGACTCTCAGTGATCTAGAGCAAAGCTAAAGTTGAAGTGAATGTCTCCAGCAAGTCTAAGATGGCCTCTTTTCTTATCTTGATCTTTCACATTTTTGTTAAGGTATTTTTAGGTTCTACTTAATCTGCCCTGAGGATAATCAATGCATTTTGTTGGTTTTAATTAAAGAAAGCTGCCATTCTATTGTTTACATTTTACATTTACTAATTACATTTTGGGAAATTTTTCTTTAATTAATCTATTATCTATCACTGACCGATGCTTTTAAATTTCAAAGACAAAAGGGAACATAAGATTATTTTAACTTTTAATTAAATATTACATCAGATTTTTTTAGAATTATTATTAAATGAAATTTAAACAAAGCAATAAATACGAACTTTATAATCCAAAATAAATGATTAAAATTATACAAAATTCCGATCTAAAAGAAATCTAAATTATATTATTTTATCCCTATTTATTGCCTTTAATTTGAGATCGAAATGTGTGCGTGTTTATGCTGAATTCTACATATATTTATACATTTTTAATATTGCTACACACACAATTCGATACCAAAAAGTTTAAATTTGGGCGGGATAGACCGGTCAGTGAGAGACGACAGAAAAAGGTGAAACTTAAGATTCGAATACGAATCTTACTGTTTCAAAGATAACACAATAAATTTTATGCAATTACCCCTTCTCAAAATGAGCCATTGAATAGCAAACAAGTATTTCTATTGCCAACATCATATATAGAAATACAAGTACACAATAAAAACTATATTAAAATAACTAATTACCTAGTATAATATTTCTCCATATCATACTTTTCTGAGACATTCTTGAAGAGAGAAATAATAATTAAATAATAATAAAAAATATAAAACAAATAATAGGTCTACCTATCTATCTAATGCTAATAAAAATAATAATCATCATCATCATTAAAGCTCTTTTTTAGCTGGAACATAAAAGTCCATTTACATTCTGTAGATGACATATTTTGGTCATGTACAAAAATGATGATGATCACTTGTATAATAATAGATATAGATAAACACATAATTTCCTGCAGGGAGACAAATAATATTAATTGGATTCAATTGGAGAGCATTTCAAAGTTCTTAGCGATCACTAATGAAACTGCTGGCAATATCACATGTGAAACTTTTCATGATGGCAAATAATTATTTATT
>JAQFVV010000113.1:3973007-4226487 GCA_028023455.1 Epiperipatus broadwayi
TTGCAATTTGTATTATTACCTAGGTGTGTCATAATGTTACACATATACTAGAAAAATGCAAAACCTCTAAAACATTATTAATTGTAGAGAAAGCTAAATTCACTATTAAATAAATAACCTGTGTATATGTAAACCAAACCAGTTAATTATGTACATCCAAAATTATTACTAAACAGCATCACTTACGTGTGAACCCTTTTAAACTGTAAAATCCCTTATTCACCTGCGTGTGAAATTAAACCCTTGTTTATTTATTATAATTTTAAATAATTGTTAGCATTTAATATTATTAAATTGATTTAAAATTTAATATAGTTTCTTGTCTTAGTCTTGCTCACCGACTCAATTTTATTTAATAATTAATAATTAATTTTACAGTGTTATTGAAATTTTATATATAATTTATAATGATAAGTATGCCACATGATACCTATATAGATGTGCTATACAAATACCCATTGCTCCACATCTTATGTACAACTGTTGAGCTACTGCCGGCATGTTAGGGATTAAAACGCTGCTGTGACCTCAACTGTGTCATTTGTAAGGTTGTAAGTCTATGAGCAATGGTAGAGGAACTAAGGTTAGACCAGAGCCGTGGCTTCCACCACCGTAAACCTGGTTGGCCTTAGGATGATCTATCGGAGTTCTAGGTTTTGTTGCGCAAATGTACATATTTGACCGTTACAGTAGATTTTTTTTTCTTCCGGGTATGCCGCCGCAACATGTGGCTTGATGACCTCTAAACACGACCCTGAACAGAGTGGAGTGGAACCTTAGCACGGAAGGGCTGAAAAAGCAAAAGATGTATGCATAAATTTTTTCTTCTGAATGTACCGCAACAATACAGGGCTTGATAATATAAATCTATATGCCTGAGAAAGGAGATAGACAGATGTGTTTCATACTAAGTGTTATGAATATGTAGAGAAAGTTATTTCTTCCGAGTATGCTTCAAATCATGTATGCTAAAAAAATTTTTTTAAAAATTTGAACCTGCCAAAATGAATAAAACAGATTCATGTGCAATAAATGGGTATAGCTATGTGTATAGGATATCAATATGTGGCCTATCAAAATTATTATGTATGTCTTACCTGACGATAGCTGGCACCCGAGGTGATTTTCAAAATAACTAAAATTATCCTCACATAAATTCGCTATCAGATGGAAAGAACAATTTTAAAAAAAAAAAAAATTTTTTTTTTCAAAATCAAATATTTTATGACGAGGGGTGAGTCAAGACAAGATGTGAGCAATACTAAAAACCATTAGGAAATATCAGGCAAGACAAAAATATACGAGTGTTTGGCATTTAAAAATTGTCAAACCACGGGAAAATAAATGAATATCTAACAATAAAATTAATAATAAACTGTGATTTTAAATTTAACAGAAAAGAAGTGAAGGAGAAAAAGGCAAGCCAAGGGTGAGTTTCATTTTAAATATATTTTTAAAATTTTGTTCTATTTTGTATTTTCTGAAGTTTGTAAGGGAAGAGTAAGTACTGAATGGGTTAAGTAATTAGTAGGGAAATGAGTTAGCGGAAGATAATCTAGAACAGTGACAAAGCTATGTGATCAATTAGGCTTGGATGGGTTTGATGAAAAGGGGGCTAGATAGCCATATAAAAATTTGAATAAATTTAATAATAGAAAAAAAAGAAGAGAATATGGATGGGATAATAGAGGAAGTACAGGAAATGAAGGAGGAAAGGAGAGAAAGGATGGAGAAGAGAGGAAAAATGCTTAGGTCAGGGAAGGAGATAATGGAAGAAACATAGTAGTAGTACGAAAGAATCAGAGAGTAGTGAAAGGGAAACCATAGATGGGGAACTGATAGAGAATAGGATACCAGAGGCAAAAAAGCCCAAAGTACAAGAAAATATAGATGAGAAACAAACATTCGATTGGTTTTGGTTTACACGATACTTGGAAAATGAAAAATTAGAAAGGGAGAATAAAGAAAGAGAAGATGAAAGAAGGAGAGCACAAGAAAGGGAAAATGATAAAAAGGAAAGAGAAAAACATAAAGACGAAATATTAGAGCAGGTTAAAACAATGATCTCGGCAGAAGGAGAAAAGATGAACAAGAGGATGGAAAACTTAGATAATAAAATGGAACAGCTAAGCATAGAGTGTAAAAAAAATTACAGTAGGGCTCTGAAAGAATGTGAGAAAAGGTTAGCCAGTCACGTAGGGCATATAGAAGAAAATATTAGAGGAGTAGAAAAGAAAATTCTTGAAGTGAGAGACACTGTACAACAGCAAAAGGATTACGTACAGAGGGAAGGGGTGAACGTGAAAAAAAAGTTAGAAGGCATGGAGGAAAAGTTAGACATAACCCAGACTTAACAAGAGAGGCAAAATAGAGAAATGGCTGAGCTGCAAGGGAAAATACAGGAAATTGAGAGACAGTGGAAAACTCAAACGGAGAAAGTAACAGAGATGGATAAGTACTGTCGACAAATTAACGACGAACTATATGAGCTTAAGGAAAATGTAAAGGTTAGGCAAGATAAAGATGAAGAAAAAGCAAATTTATTAGTAAAAAGGATACAGGGTATAGAACGGGGTCTTCACAAATTAGAAGAAGCAAGTGTGGGACCATCTGGATAAAATGGCATAATGAAATTAATAAACAAGAGAGACCAGGATCATATAGAAAAGAGTAGAGCAGAGATAAATGTAAAGGAAATAAGCCTACAACAGATAAATATGGTGACGATGATACCATATCTTATTGAGGGATCAGAATCGATGGGCGTTCCTGACCTTGATAGTTCAAGGGAAGAGAGGATAGGGAATAGCACTAGGGGTGTAGAGATGAACTCCCATTCATATATGGCCAAAATCATTCAGGTCAAAACATTCAAAGGTGAGATAGGGGAGAGTCCTAGGGTACATCTACAAAGTCTCAGGGAATTATTCCGGTTCCAAAACATAGCCGCTCGGGATCAGGTAGCTCTCGCAGCACATTATTTATACGGATATGCCTTGTGTTGGTGGGATTGTTATAATGAAAAACCCGAGACATTCGAACAATATGCAGCTGCACTAATGAGGACATTCTGGAGTAACGAGAGGCAACATGCTATATACATGGCAGTTATGAGGGAGCATTATGGCTCAATTACCAAAGAAACGTACACCCAGTTCTTTGTTAGACAGGTAGCCTGCCTCAGATCCTTAACTGCATATGTATACCCAGAGGCTCATATAATCAAGCTAATCTAACAGAATATGCCACCGCCTGTACAGCAGATGATGACAGGAATGTGCATACAGATGGTGGAAGAGATGTCAGTTTCTAACATTGGTAGACTATATGCCCTTTCCAAAGGAACCTCCAGAAAAGATGAGAAGGATAGATCCTAAGTGTCAGGCAATGAGGTTAGGAAAGGATAGCTATGGGAAAAGAACAGGGCCAAAACCTTTTAGTACTAACCAAAATAGTTATAAAGATAATAGGAGGCCGTTAAACTCAAGAGGGTGCCAGTAGATAAATCCCTACATCTGACACCCGCGATAAAGGATAGGGATGAGACCAAGGACCATACAGTGGGCACTATTAGAGAGGTAGTAGAGGAGGCGGAGGCATCAATGACTACCGCCGGATCCTGCCCCTTGGTGACCATAAATATTAACAAAAAAAAAAGCAAGAGCATTAATAGATACAGGTAGCCAACTTTCATTTGTGGCTAAGGAGTGGGTGACAGATAGGGAAAAGGAAGGTTTTCTATGGCAAAAGCTGCCATTCCGATCCCTCCAAATGTATTTAGCCAATGGAAAAAGGACACCAACTGAAAATTTTCAGGTCTGGGGTGAGGTAGACTGGGGGTCTAGAAGGTTGGGTCACACTTTTCTAGTGATGAAAGGGCTATTTCAGGAGGTCATTATAGGTGCCGATTTCCTCAAACAATATGAGGGTGTTATTGATTTTACCAAGAATGAGGTAACCCTAGGTCGGGATAGCAAGCCCATGGATATTAAATGAGAGCCACTCAGCAGCGCCATGTATCTGGGTGAGAAAGATACAGAACAGATGATAAGCCAGAAAATAGATCAATCAGAGTGTAAGAAGGAAGTAGAAAGGGAAGAGTTAAAAGGGGTCCTAAGGCAGTATAAGAGAATCTTTTCCAAAATGCCAGGAGTCATTGTAGGATATACCCACCGTATTCATCTCATGCAGGAAACATATTTCCAGGCAAAAACTTATCCAATCCCTTTCCAATACCAGGATGAAGTGCAGAAGCAGATCCAACAAATGACAGAATGGGGTGTGATAACCAAAGCATCTTCACCATACAATAACCCCCTAGTAGTAGTAAAGAAAAGGGATGGATCTGTTCGCATTTGTTTAGACGCAAGGAAGTTGAAACAATTGACTGTGCCAGAAAGGGACATACCACCTAACATCAAAGATATATTCTTGAAACTTGCAGGAAAAAGAGTCTTTTCTACTCTAGATCTTACCTCAAGCTTCTGGCAAATAATGCTTGATCCCAGAGATAGAAAATATACAGCTTTCAGATACAGAGGACAAACACATGTGTTCAAAAGGGTACCATTTGGTTTAGTTAACAGCGCAGCTGCCCTTATGAGATGTCTGGATCGGGCATTACCGGACCACATCAAACAGCATGTTATTTGCTATATGGATGATGTAGTGATAGCCTCTTTGTCCTTTGAGGAGCATGTGGAACATTTAAAAGAATTTTTTGAGGAGTGTAGTTGTAAAAATATTACTATAAACATGCAAAAGAGTAAATTCCTCCAATCTGAGATAGCATTTCTGGGTCATGTTGTAAATAGCGAAGGTGTGAAAACACACCCTGATAAGGTTAAGGCTATCCAAGATTTTCCAACCCCAACCACAAAAAAGAATGTTAGATCATTTTTGGGACTCTGTAACTACTACCATCGGTTCTACCCTAATTTTGCACAGGATACCACTGGGTTAGTAGAACTCATAAAAAAGGATGCAAAATGGAGATGGGATGAACAGAGAGATAAGGAATTTAAATATGTAAAAGCGAAATTCTTAGAAACCGTCATGCTCAATCATCCTAATTTTGAAGAGATGTTCTATGTACAGACAGACTGCAGCCGTGTGGGAATGGGGGCAGTGTTGTTTCAGATACATGCTAAACAACAAAGAGTTCTATATTTTGCCAGCAGGAAGTTAAGGGGGCCTGAAATAAACTATACTGTCACAGAGCAGGAGACATTGGCGATAGTATGGGCTTGTGAAAAATTCAAGCAGTTTCTCCTTGGCTCTAAGGTCACTATTATCACAGATCATAAATGCTTGCAATTTTTCCACAAGAGCTATCTGACCAATGATAGGCTCATTCGTTGGAGCCTGGCTCTTCAGAGATTTGATTTTAAAGTGGAGTATTGCCCTGGTCCCCAAAACATAGTGGCAGATACATTGAGTAGAAATCCCATCAGCATTACAAGAGATAACCCATGAATACCTAAAAATTCCAAGGGAATTATTATGAGTGTGAACCATCGGAAGACAGAAGAAGACCTGGTGAACTTACAGCAGTGGCAAGAAAAATACCCACCATTCGTCAAATTGATTAAAGAGATAGAAGAATTAGGGCTAAAAAAGGGGAGAGTAGATAGTTGGAAAAGACGACATAGGGTAGTGGATGGGATATTGCAAGGAAAAATAGGTCATAATGATGGATTGTGGAAGGTCATGTTGCCACCAAAGCTTAGGGATCAAGTGATTAGAGATACACATGAAGCAATAGGACATTATGGGCCGCGTAAGACTGAGGAAGCAGTCAGGAGACAGTTTTATTGGCCAGGGATATATAGAGACATCCTAAACGTACTAAGAGACTGCAAGAGTTGTGCTGTAAATAAGCCAGCAAATAAGGCTTATAAGGGTCCCATGAAATCAGTAATCCCAACTGAACCTAACCATATACTTGCTGTGGATCATTATGGGCCATTACCATCATATAAGAGATACAAGTACCTTCTAGTCACATATGATGTATTTTCAAAGTATACACAGGCATACCCAGTAAGAACAGTTCGGACTCAGGAGGCCATAAGGGTTCTACAAACAATGCAGTTCCCCAGAGTGGGAAAACCAAAAATAATTATTTCTGACCGCGGAACGGCATTCACGTCGTCAGCCTGGAGACAGTGGATACAAGCACAAGGGATCCAACATACCCTCACGTCCATGCGAAACCCTCAGTCAAATCCATGCGAGCATATGATGAGAGAACTGGGCAGATTATATAGAACTGTGGTGGAATCAGATCATAGAGCCTGGGTCACTCAGACAAAAACAGTCCTAAAACATATAAATGACACTATGAACGAATCCACAGGCCTTCCCCCTAATGGATTACATTTTGGAAGGGTATGTCCAAAAATCTTTAAAGTCCCTATAATGGAGGATAGAGAGGTAATGGATCCTGAAATAGACAAGAGCAGAACTAGGGAGTGTTTAAAACAAGCAGCGGAACGTCGGAATCAACGATATAAAACAGCTCACCAATTTGAAATAGGTAACATGGTATAAGTGAAATCTATACAGCCCACTAACAAAGCCAAGAGGAAATTCCATAAATTTTATCCTCTGTACAATGGTCCATATAAGATAAAATTAAGAAAAGACCATAATTACTTCCTACTGCAGGCAGGCAAGAAAATGATAGGGACATTCAATGCCAGGTCTTTAAAACCCTGTAGAGCAATGATAGCAAAGACTGCAGATCCTACTTAGGATTCTGAAACAATGACAATGATATATATAAGTAGTTAGTAATATAATTATAATCATTCAGTAGTAGTATAGCTTGTAAATTGATATAATTTTTTAGTTATTACGTAGTTATAGCATATGTTTTCATAGGTATGAGAATAAGGCCAGAAAGGGTTCCCAAATTATTTAGTAAAATTAGCAATAATAAAAGGAAATTTCATTAAGATTAATGTTAAAGTTAAAAAAAAAAAAGGGTTAAATTTTCTCCCCAAGTAAAAGCACCAATTCATTAAATTTCAAAAAAAATTTCCCGTGAGTTTGAGAATATGAAACAGTCAGTTTTCAACATGACTCTTTCACCTGCTATATATGCTATATAGCAGTATTCATTTATATATAAATACCACCAACCCTCGTATATTTAATAATAATAATATTAATAAATTCCATCTAAATTTGAATGTAATTAAATCTATCATATGTGTGTGTGTATCATTTAATATGTACTAAAGTATTCATTTATATACTCCTTTAGTAATAGTTTTAACATATATAGATTATTAATAATTGCTAGATGAAAAATTAATTGTATGTGTAACTGTAGACTACATATATGCTAGAATATAAATGTTAATAGATTACAAAACATTTCTTTTTCCATAATTTTAGATATTTATTAAATTATGCATTTTCAAAATTATATAATTCTGCATATATCGGTAAATTAGAACGGTCAAGTTACATATATAATAAAATGTTTTTCTAAATCTTAGAGTTGTTTTCTGGACATACTGTCGCCAATATAGTTAATCCTTACAAAAAAATACAGTAATTAAAAATTTATAAATAGAATAAAATGGGGAAAACTGAATAGATTATAGCCTGTGAATTGCAATTTTTGACCTATTTAAAATTAAAAACAACAGGCTCCCATGGTGATTGACCACTGGCGTACAGCCCAAGAAAACAATTCTCGGAAAATACAGTACAAGAAAACAATTCTCGGAAAATACAGTAATGAAAAAGAGGGGGGGGGGGAGAATGGTATAAAAGAGGTAGCAGCCATCTTTGTAAGATTCATTCAGTAAAAATTTTCTAAAGAGTAAAAAATAAATATTAAAATACAGTAAATTAATAAAATGTCGGGGTAGAAAGGCTTCAAACCTAGCCTTCTGACAGGCAAAGAACCATCTAAGCCAAGAAGAGGAGCAGATCACCGTGAAAACCTAAAACATGCTCGCTGTCCAAGGAAACCCGCAGTACAAAGAAACACCAAGTTCAACTATGGTAAATATTCTTCTCATCTAAAACCTTCAATTCCAGTAAATGCTAGCTTAACTTCAAACTAATGGCCATATTAAAATATGTATTTTATTTGATAACCTTAATCTAAAAGTCACCTAAAAGTATAATAATTAATAACTGTAATTAAACCCTAGAGTCTTGCCTGATTATAAATATGATAGGAGTTTAAACCTGATTATAAAAATGATTATGATTCCCGATATAAATTTAAGTCCTGATATAGATACTAATTTATTGATAGAAATAATTTAAACCTGAGAGATAAAATGTTAAATGATTTAACGTATTTTAGTTGAATTAAGCTTTATTATTTTATGATCTAAAATACGCGCATTCACACACATCTTTTATTAATGAAATTGCATTATTTTATGTTTTGGTTTACTCGCAAAATATAGTTTGATTTGGTTACGTATTGATTTAAATTAAATAATTAAATGCTTATCTGATTTAGAATTCAATTTAAGTAGTATTTTACTGTGTAGAGAATATATTTAAATAATATTTAAGTAATTCTATAATAATTTGTATGTTCTTTACTAAATTAATTGTCACTTTTACTAATATGCAAATCTAAATCCTTATAGCATAAAACGCATTGAATCAAACCATGTTTTAGCGAACTCTAAACGTTCTTGCTCAAATTTAAATTAAGCACATTATCAAACTTCACTTCAAAATTATTTTATCACCTCTTGATTGAAATATATGTATTCATAAGCCAAATAAACCATTGTAATTTTCGTATTATCTACCTACGTGTACATAAGGTTACACATATATAGAAAAAATGCAAAACCTCTAAAACATTATTAATTGTAGAGAAAGCTAAATTCACTATTAAATAAATAACCTGTGTATATGTAAACCAAACCAGTTAATTATGTACATCCAAAATTATTACTAAACAGCATCACTTACGTGTGAACCCTTTTAAACTGTAAATCCCTTATTCACCTGCGTGTGAAATTAAACCCTTGTTTATTTATTATAATTTTAAATAATTGTTAGCATTTAATATTATTAAATTGATTTAAAATTTAATATAGTTTCTTGTCTTAGTCTTGCTCACCGACTCAATTTTATTTAATAATTAATAATTGATTTTACAGTGTTATTGGAATTTTATATATAATTTATAATGATAGGTGTGCCACATGATACCTATATAGATGTGTTATACAAATACCCATTGCTCCACATCTTATGTACAACTGTTGAGCTACTGCCGGCACGTTAGGGATTGAAACGCTGCTGTGACCTCAACTGTGTCATTTGTAAGGTTGTAAGTCTATGAGCAATGGTAGAGGAACTAAGGTGAGACCAGAGCCGTGGCTTCCACCACCGTAAACCTGGTCGGCCTTAGGATGATCTATCGGAGTTCTAGGTTTTGTTGCGCAAATGTACATATTTGACAGTTACAATAATAATAATAATAAATTATAATTAGAATCAAATTTTATTTTGTGATTATGAATTGTGATTTATTGTGAAATAGAAGAAATTAATTTTCAAACAAAAAATATTATAAAGTAAACAAAACTTTATTAAATTGTCTAATTAAATTGAAGCTCTTAGAATACATTTGACTGTATCACATGCTTCAGTAATGTGATTTTACAAATGATTAAATCATACAAAATTAAGTATTTTTTATACATTTTAGTTATATACGACTGTTTATTGTGTGTGGTATATTGTTTATTAATATTGCTCTATGATAGAATGGTAGATTTTGGAACCAAAATATGCTCAAACTTCTGAATAATAAACTATTTGATCATACTTAAATAGGGTTTTAATGCTTTAAACTATTTACAGATATATAATTAGTTTCATTTTAAACAATCCCCCTCCAAATAAAAGTGATCTCGTGCATCAAAAAGCAATCAGAATTATTAAAAAAAATTTAAAAATAATTTTAATATTTTATGTATTCTGGAAAACTGTATAAAAATATTTTTATCTATTACATTATATGACTTGAGAATTCAGCAAAAAACAAAGGTTATAAATAATCATAATAAAAACGGGAACAAAACCTCATTAAGTTATAATAAATAAAAAAGTCCAAGGATATGATTTTGTTCATATAGATAATGTCATTAATAATTATTTTTAATAATTTCCAGACAGAAATAATAAGTATATACATATTATTGCTCTAAGAATTAGTCCAAAAATAAGACCAATTTTCTGGAAAACTAAAAATTTTTGAATTAATATTCACATCAGTCAAATAAGAAAAAAAATTGATTTGATCATATAGTCACTAGTCATGAGTATTAAAATGCCAGATGGAACACAATCCCTGTAAATTAATAGTATATGTTTCGTGCAATTACTTTTAGAAACATTTTCAACCCAATTTGAGCTTTCTCAATGTATTTATTTTCATTCATTCCTGATTATTATACTGATATCTGTACTGAATTTCATCTTCCACTTTTAACAGTCCCTCATAGAAAGAATCTATGATTTTCTTATTTTTATTGTCATTCTTTTTCTTTGTTTCTATTTGTTTTGTTATTTTTCTTAATCTTTTATTACTAATATATGTATTTAGCAGTAGAAATTTAGAATGGTATTAATGACATTTGATCACAGTCTTATAAACAGCCATATCTCACTTAAAACTGCATAAAATTCTCTTCTTAAAATTATAGGACTAGGCAAAGTATTCTTTATATCGCCTCAATTACAAGCATAACATTATGCCTTCATAGATGACTACTGTTTTTAATCTTTCACATGACAACTATAATTTCTCCCCAAAATATATGAATATACTACTGTGCTTCAGTTTTAAATCACTCTCTTGTGGCTATCTTTAGCACTATTTACCAGTTTTCAATTATTTCATAGTAAAAAAACTAAAATTAAAATAATATTGATTTATTAGTTTTAAAAAAATTCTCAAGATGTCAGTATCATACAGAAATTTTCTTCAAAGGAACTGACCTGACAGACAGTGAAGCTCCGCCTCCAATGTTGCTGATTGGTGGTTTCTAGTTTTTTCTGCAAGTAAGAATTTATGAGAGCTTTTGGGCATATTCATTCTTTTGTTAGATTTCAAAAATGAAAACATATTTTCCATAGATTACTTTTATGTATTAATAATTATTTTTCACACAAAAAAGTTTGTTTCCTATTTATTTTTTAAAAGAATAATGTGATTAGAAATAGATTTTCTTAGAAAATATTTACTTTTAAAAGACAAGCCAAGAGCAATTAATAATTACAGGTGCAATTGTGACTGATAAGAATGAATTTATATCAACCATAACTGAGTTCTCATCACTCTTATTATGTATTTGACTTTAATATTTTTTTTCTACATTTGTAAAATTGTATATTCTTATGATTAATTTTCATTTGTAATCACATATTTTAACGAATAATTAAAATTTTCTAAAAAGATATTAAAGAACAAATATAAATTTTCTACATTTGTAAAATTGTATATATTCTTATGATTAATTTTCATTTGTAATCACATATTTTAACGAATAATTAAAATTTTCTAAAAAGATATTAAAGAACAAATATAAATTTGAGCAAATAAAAAGTTGTCACATTACTCAAACTATCGACATCACATGATCACCATCTCTATACTAGCACATAATTTGTTGTAAACAAAGGCAAAACTCCCCATACAGTAGTGCCACCCTGTGCCAGGACTCCTCACTGATGATGGCCACAAGCCTGAAACTAGTCTAGGGATATTGGATGAGTAGGCACTAGATAGGGATTTTATGCACAAGCCTTCTGGCATCCATTGATTACTCAGTTTGGCACAGGGTGGCACTACTGTATGGGGAGTTTTGCCTTTGATTACTCAAACTAGTTGAACAACTTGAAATGTTAAACAAATTCATTGTAATCAATCAGTCATTTGTCCTTCACCCAAAATGCCTTTATTGGTGCTACTTTTCACAAACAATCCCCCATGCCTGATATTGTGTCTGATTGTTATAGTTCATAGATTTATCTCATAAAATTTATATTTTAGCTACAATTTTGATAAGTACATTGACATTCTCATATTTTAAAAATGCATTAGTGGTGAAGAGATGAAAATATTTCTGGAGACTTGTAAAAGGGTAGTTAAAGAAATGCAGATTAAATTTAGTGAAGAAAAGTCAAAATGATGATAATAAAGGTTGGAGAAAGAGAAGAGATTGTTTTGGGTGACGTAAAAATGAATGAGTTAATAGGGATAATTACTTAGAATCATTTTAAATAACTAAAAAAATTTGGGTACTTGGGAAGTAAATTGATAAATGATGCAAAGAAAGAAGAATTGACAAAGAAGTTAACATTGTTTTTATATAAAACGTATTTATGCAGTAAGAATTGTATGAAACGAAGTTGAAATAACAGAGATAATGTATGGGAATGATATATATGTGATCTAAAAAGATATTGGATGCTTTAGAAAGAATTTAAAGAAAAGTCACTAGGCATTCTTTGGAATATGGATGGCAAATGAAGCAATTTAGGGAGAGACGGGATGATCATGCTTTTTTTACATGAGAGATATAAAAAGCAAATTGAAAATGTTTGATAAATTTCAATTTTTGGATAATAATAGAATAACCCAAATATTTTTTAATTGGGTTTTTAGTAAAAGCTCAAACAATTAAGGTACATGAGACAAATAACACAAAAAGCTACAGAAATGGACAAAGCTTTTATTTTGATTTATCTGTATAAAAAATGAAATGTATGTGTTATGAAGATTTTTGAGTGTTATAACAGTAAAAATAAGGACAGGAGAATAGTTTCACTAATAAAAGAGAATAAAAAGAGTTTGAATACATAGACTTAAGCCAAATATTGGACTTGAATCATTTTATGGTAGTAGAAAGGAAAATAATTTATTTTTAAAGCCAACAGAATCTTTAGCAACAAAACTTGTAAAAGGGAATAATTTTGAGGCTTTGGTATGAAGGTAAAAAAAATATTAAGCGCATTTGTTAATAGAATGTAAACACTTGTAACAGAAAGAGTGCAAATAATGAAGTTAAATTAGTTAATAAATTGGGACTAAATGATTATACAGAAAGTGTTTGTTTAGTTTGTTTATGTTTGGATAGTTGACTTTGGAATCAAAACTATTGTGTCAACAAAATGACACTGTGGAAAGGGAATAAATCATAATTAAAATAATATTTTTTGATGATGTGCAAGATATGAAATGATAGCGGATATTCTTTTTTTATATATTGGCTGAAAATTTTCTGACTTTGATACAAGAGAACTCTATTGTCTGATATTGCATTACATTTATGCAGCAATAAACATTCAGCAACTTCAAAGAATGCCTTTATTGGTTCTAATGTCTAAAACAAAGTAAAAAGGCAAGTAATTTGAACTTTTTAAAATAAATTTATATATATATGTGCATCAATAATGAAAGAAGGTGGTTTGATTTTCTGTTCTAATGAATGATTGTAATATGGTGGAGATGAGAAATGCATTGATTTAAATTTTAAAAAAAGTTTAAAATATACTTAATATACAAACATTAAATTAAACACAATTCACATCTAAATGTAAATTGCTCAGGGGGGGGGGGAGTTTGTAAAAAGTTTGATCACCAGAAATGATTCTGGGACCTTCTGATCTCAAGGCACACATGATGTTCTTTATATGTAATTTAGTATTAAATTTATAGTAATTTAGTATTAAATTTATAGTAATTTTTATAAATATGTAATATAGAGAGCATACCAATAGCTCAAAAAAGCTCTTAATTTATAAGTGTGGTAACAGAAACTATTTAAAATCTCTATCCGGAATATTCCTAGCTCCAGACCAATTGGTTTTGAGCTTGTGGCTCACCTCAGTGAGGAGGTAGAACATTCAGACACCAGATCAGAGATTTTAAATATTTTCTCTTACCGCACTTATGAATTAAGAGCTTGTTTGAGCTATTGGTACATTCTCTATATTACATTTTTGTAAATATAAGCTTATAAAAGCAATGTCACGCTATATATGACTTGCTTTATTGATTACTATAATTTTACCTTTAATCATTTTTATCTTTTTTTTTTTAGATTATACCATTTTAAAAACTTAAATAACTTTAAAATTATTTTGTAATATTTTCAAAAATATTCATATATAAAATTATGATATTTTCTTTCTTTGTTTTATATAACACAAATAGATCATTTTATTGAAAAACCATGAATGTTGAAAAAAAAAGAAACAAGAAAGTAAAAATCTGCATTAAAAGAAAGTTAATAACTAGTAATCATTTTTAAGAATATAAATTATAATATTTCTTTAAACAAAATATATACTTTAATTATTACATTAAAGATTACATATATCAAGCTAAAATTTATTAATGCCTAAGTTTTGGATCTATATTTCAATAATTTTTTACTCCTACACTAAATTTTATATATTTCTCAAACAACAATTCAGACATGCACAATACTTCTTTAAACATATGGCTCTTTGTACATTTTTAATATGTCTGTAGCCTTGTGTTTAAAGAAGTGATGTAAATATTTGTGTTTTTGTTTGAGAAATATATTTATATCAATATTAGAAATCAACTTCGATTTACTGGCATTGAATGATAACATTCTTTCTCTATAATCACCTTATTATAAAATGTATACATATATAATTTCATCATTGACATGTAATAAATTAAAGAGTACTTGTGAGTTTTCAAATAAATCAAAATGGCAGCCCATATTTTGGCTAAGTTTTAGAGACCTCCAAAAAATGTTACAAAAAATACCTGCTAGGAAATGCGATATTTAATATTTATATTTTATTTTTTATTATTATTATTTTAAAAAAGAAATCATTGTGGAAAAATTAATTACAATATTTATAGTTTATTTTCTTTTTTTGGATTAACTTATTAATAGACAAATGAAAAAATATATATACAATATTTACACTTTGTTCATGTCAATGGCATGTAATCATACTGTGACCATTAATACACACTTTTTGAGAGGGCATGATTCCATACCTTTGGAAATAGTCCACTGCATTATGTTCTATGATAGGCAGTTCTCAAACTTTTATAATGATGACAATTTACCAAAAAACTGCTGGCAAAAAGAAACATGCCGAATTGAGCCAAAATGCGATAGTGTTCAGAGCACCTCATCACTTCCCATATTACAATATAAAAAAAATGAAATAAAACTTCTTAATGAAGATTATTGCCATTTATTCTTTTTTTAAAAATTCAACAACTGATTTATTAATTTTGTTTTAATTTAACAACTAACACATTTTTGGTAGATTATAGGCTCTCAAAAATATGGGCTGCCATCATGGTTTACTTGAAAACTCATAAGTACCAATTAAAATTAATACTAATGTTGCTTCCTATATGGGGAAAATATTAGAAATATGGTTATCTATGACAAGACTGTTCAGCACTAAAAATGCATTACAGTTATATTTATTTTTTAACATTTCCAATATTTTCTTCATATATAAAGCAGTATTAATATTACTTTAAAGACTATTAAAAATAAATAAAACTATTGAACTCAACACACAATTTGAATGCTGCTTCCTGAACAATTAATTATATAATTGACTATGTTTTTATACTTGTTGCATTTTTTTTAGTCTAAACAATTTCTGCAAATAATATACTATTTATTCCATCTTACTATTTTAATATATAGTTTAAAATAAACTTTTTAAAAATATTTATAGAAAAATTAAATATAACCTCTCTTCTCTTATTGTTTTTTTTTTTTCAATTAAGAGTTTCTATTTTTCTTTAATAGATTACCCAAAGTTCCAAGATCTATATTAAATAATGACCTTCACAGTTATCATGCTTACATAACATAAAAAAATCAATTCAGATAACTCTGCAATTCATTATTAAAACAGGGAGAAAAAACTCTTTGAAAATGAAACCAGAAGATTAACATTTAAAACCTGTAAATCCTAACAGTTAAGAAAAAAGAATTTTATTCCAGTATCAAAAGATTTTTTCTCCTCCCCTTTAATTTTCATATATCTTAGTAACATCAGAACAAAACAAAAAAACTTCAGAGAAGATCCCTTTTCAAAACAAAAAAAAAAAAAACAGAATTGCTTTTGTAATAGGATGAAAGAACAGAAAGGGGAAAGAATTTACTAAAAAGTTAAAATATGAATAAAGATTTATTTTGATGTATAATTAATTAATAATGATACAATTCCCGATTGATATTTAAATTTTATTTGTTTGTTTTAGAAACCATTGTTCAATTTTTTCTCACAGTTAGGAAAAAAGATAAATAACATTTGCGTTTTTATTAAAACAAATTTCATACATATAATTAAAAAATTATTCCCTAGCGAAACTAAAAAAATAACAACAGAAACAATAAAAGTTTGAAAAAGGATTTTTTTTTTCAAATTAAATGGTAGCCTTTTAAATGTTTATTATATATAAAAGCATTTCTAATTCATTTAAGTTCTTTGATTTCAGTTTTAAAAAAAACATATCATGACATATCTTTTAAATAATGTAATAATAATCTTTGACAGTCTCCAATATAAAAGAAAAACAGCTTGTAAATAGTTTACTATATAACGTACGTTTTTCGAACAATTACTTCCATGATAATAAAAAGGCACAGAACGGTGTCTTAATTCATTATTATTATCATAACTGAGTAATTATAAAACAATATGATAAAAAGTTTTGCTGATAGACACTTTTAATATTGGGAGCACTTTTTATAGTTGCAATAGAACAACGTAAAAGAATGCTTGATTTATAGTAATTGAAAGTAAATAAAATGTAAATGTCGCTGCCATTTTAAAATACAATACTATATCTGAGGTTGTCGTTAGGACTTACTATAAAAAACGTCAATTGAAAGTTACATTTAAAATTCTAAAAATTAAAATAAAAAGTGTAATATAAATTCTAAAAAAATCAAAAATTATCTAGGTAAAATATACTTCACTTTTGAAAGCGCTAAGCTTCTATATGTACGCTTACGTTAGTAGCTTTTCTTAGGATACCATTTAAGCGCAGATATTTATAAATTACAGCAGTTTAAGAAAAGTTAATTACTTTTTTAATAAAATATACTTCTAAATGCTGTTTTTACATTTTTAAAGCAAATTTTTAATATTGATGAGATAAAAATTTTAAAAAAAATCTTTTATACTTTTAAAGCATTGAGATTGTGTGTCACAAACATAAATTAATTTATAGATATGAAATACTTAGAAAATATTACGAAATTTTTATCTATTGTTAATATATTAAATATATTAAACGCTAGCAGATGATCTAATAATAACGTGAAAGGCTAAACCTTCGACAGAAGAGCCTTAAAAATGTTTATGTGACAGTCAATCAGATGAGAGTTCCACGTGCAGTCATTATTGCATCTGATTAGCTGTCACATAAGCATTTTTAAGGTGCTTCTGTGGAAGGTTTTAGCCTTTCACGTTATTATCTATTGTTAATATATATAACTAATTATTTATTTATCTGGAAAGATGATTTGATTTCTAATAGTCATAAGGCAATTATTCCTTACACATGCACTGTATGAATTTACAAAGCTGAGGAATACTCTTTCTTAACACAAGATAGAGTCTTTGAAAAGATAAGAATGAGTCCATCTTATCTTTTTCCCCAAAATGCATATATATAGGCCGATCTTAAGCATTTAAAAATGAGATCATGTAGATCTTAATTCTTTTAATTCCATTCACAATTTACTGCATGTCAGTATTAGTGCAGTGTATTGAATCTTCAATTACTGCATACAAAAGTTAATTTGTGAACTCGTTAGTTTAATTCGCAATTCCCACGTTGTTCTCTTGCAACAGATGCTCTGCTCAAATTCACTGAATACCGCTCTGTACTCACTCTGTTTCTACAGTTCACCAATGTTCAATTCCCTCGATGTTCATTCAGGCTGGCTGCTACAAAAATGGTTCACAATGGGCAAGGTTTACACACACCTTGGAACCAGTCCAGTTTAGCTGCCCACAAACTCTTCGTAGTAAGCACTGCAACTGACCTTAAGCTCCTTACAGCTTCCATCTCTGCAACAGTCTACCAGTAACTCCACTTGAAAACCGCTGGAAACTCAACTCTTTATTCAGCTGCTATCCAGACGGTTTCCTCAGGCTGCGGTCTCATTCAGCTATACCCGTGGACTACATTTCTACTGGGTGCTGGTCTTTAACCAAAAGCACTGACGCGAGAGGTCTCCTACTGGAATTGAACAGGAGCATCTACACTCAAATACTGCCTCTAATACTCTCTATACTACCCTGAATAGTTGTTATACAGTCTTCTTATAGCTTTCTGATGACTGCAGCAATTAATAACATTGTCCAATAAAGTAACAAACATCTTTTATCTAGAAATATTTGCAATCAGCAAATATTTCTTGGAATCAACGTTCACCATTATGTTAATGCCTTAATTAAATTCCTCAGTTATCAGTGCGCAATCTAAAAACAACCTCTCAAATAAATATTAGTTTTTCTGGAGTGCACAAACTTGCATTCAATTTTTACAAAATACAACAATTAGATATAAGATTAACTATATATAACTAATTATTTATTTATCTATTATGATGGTTAGAAATTAATTATAAAAAATTTCCTTCATTTTGCTAAAGACTTTGCAGAATGCCCTTACATTTTAAAATGAAATTTCTAACAGCTAAATTACAAAAAAAAAAAAAAAATAGGTAGCACAATATTTCTCTCACCCATCATGACTTTTGTCTTTCAAATTCCTTAACCCCCCCCCCCCAACATTTATAGTGTTTCAATAAAATAATATGTTTTTGTATGTTTATGGAAAAATATAAATATTTTTACATGATCACTATTTCTTATGCTAATTACTGGCATCCATTGATTACTCTGGTTGACACTCCATGGCACTACTATATGGAGAGAGTTATGCTGGTTATAAATATTTTATTGTATTTTATATATTATATATCAGTAGAAATAATAAAGATTATAAATTAGTTAAAATGTTACAAATAATAATAAATATAAAAAAGCACAAAATATTCCTGCAACGTTACTATTAAAAAATAACTGAATAAAGTAATACTATGACTTATTGCATGCATTATAAAATATTATATATATGACATTTTATATAAAAAATGAAAAAATATTTATGTTTCTTTGGAAAATTAAATCCATTAATGGTGTACACTGAAAAACTGTCTTTTTTCATATAATCAACATTGCTTTATGCAAATACAGCTTTTTAAAAAGTACAAGAGGTTCTATGTATTGACCAAAATTAGAAAGTGTAATAAATTTTATATAAATAAATTTGTAAGCTGCAACTGGACAAAATCAACAATTTCAAGAATGAAATATTTTAAGAGTGACAAAGAAATGATTAATTGTTGGTGTTGTTTTACAATGAAAAGTAAAAGAAAATGTTTCATTTTGTAATTCATATCTTTTTTTCTCACAAAAAACTTTAACTTTTGTGCTCATTTAATATATCTTTTTTTATAAAATGTATATACAGTGCAATAAAATATTAATGTTTGATTATACATATATATTGTATCACGTGGAGGTCTTTCTAAAATGCAATAATAAATATAACTTAAGATTTTTATTGGCTTATTACAAAGATAATATTACCATTTAAGTTTTATACCTTATTAAATGATCTTTACAATTCTAATATGTCATCTTGTATATTTTAATTTTGAAATTTTGGGTCAAATTTTATAAGTCCCACACTAAATAAAGTTTAATAAAAGGACACTAATATAAAAGCTCATAATTTAAAATAAAATGAACATGTATGTATGAGCACATATATTTATTCTATGTTTATTTTATCTATTTTAAAATTTAAAGCAGGGGTCTCCAACCCTATGCCCGTGGGCACCATGGTGCCCGCAGACCATTTTATGTGTGCCCGCCGCTATCCGAACATGATAAAAAATTATTTATCTGATACAAATAAATTTAATTTTTAAAATTTCTTATAAATTATTGTATTATATTGTAATCAAATTGTAGGGCATACTATACTTTTACAGCGTAAAAATATAAACGTTAATTATATGTTAAAATTTTATTTTTGAAATAAATATTTTTTGTACATTATGTGTATTATTAACAATATCCAACTATAAATTTACATTGAAAAAATAAATGGTGCCCGCCATCTGGTTGAAAAAATAAATGGTGCCCGCCACCTGGCCGGTATTATAGAATGTGCTCTTAAGTGCAAAAAGGTTGGGGACCCCTGATTTAAAGGAATACTGTTTTAAATTTTTTTAAACATAAAATTGTTATTTAACTTTTCAAATAAACTAGCATTCATATTGATGATAAATCAAGTAAAAATTGTTATTTTAATATTGGTAGTATATTTATTGAAATGTAATATTTCTTTTAATATTATTAAATATTATTTATAATTTTAAAAAATTATTTTATTATAAAGAATGCTGACTTTCTTTACAAGGTTATTGGGTGTGATTGTATTGTGCCCATCAAAGCCATGGAAATATTAATGTTAAAGATAAAAGAGTTAATAGAATTGAATGAAATTATAACTCTTTACCTGGATCATCAAAGTGATGATGATATTATATAATTGGTGAGATCAGTATAAACCTTTAAATAAAAGTGCAGTAGCTAAATCAATCTCTTTCACCTGCTATCTATTTTCTGACTGAAGTTTAAATTGTGCAGATATTTAAATTAGCCATCTTGATTCACTTGTCATTTTAATATACATAACTATTGACTTTTACAAACCACTTGCCTTTTGGGCAAATGTATCTTCTAAGATTGTTAATATGAATCAATAACATTTGAGAACTTCATAACAATTGAAAATGCACAGATAAATGGAATCAAAATGTTTTCTTAAAACTGTAATTTCGTTAAATTACTTGAAGGAATGTTATTCATTTTATAATTTGTTTACTTAAAGTCAAAAATAAACTAAATGACAAAAAACAACTTATTTGGGAGATTATGTATTGTACTAATTATTCCACTAATGGTCTTATTTTAAAAGATAAATTATAACACAAAGGATTTATTTTGAAATAAATTGATTACATCATTGTTTGGATTTCATGTATAGAAGTGCCAAAGAATTATAATATTTTCATCATGACAAATCTTTGAGTAAACACACACCTTGGAATTTTATCTTCATGGGAAATAAAAGAACTGTTAGAGAACTTTTAATTTCTAGGATTTACTTATTGTATTTATTAAAATATAGGGGATTTGAACTCAGACCTTCAAGCACCCTTCAACTATCCATACTATCTCATACTACTGGTACACATGACCACACACTTGTAGAAAAGATAAATAATCACCAATATACATATTTTGTGCTGAACCAGCACTCATCACTTGGTCCAGAGTATCATCTTCCGCAAACATATTCTGCCCTTGTCATCTGGTGTAGCTCCACTACACCTCAGGCCAATCACGTTGAGGGCCACAATCTGCCCTTTTCTAACACATCAGGCCAATCTAACCGCCCCGTTCCCACATCTCCACTTCCCCCAAAATAAATATAATATAGTGAAAATCACCTAACCGGGTTCTAGCTTTAATAATTAATGAAATATTCAATTAAATGATTTACTAGCTCTCAAGTTTCTTAAAATTAACTTAGGTTCTGTTTTAAACTAACTCAAATAAATATTCAGGAATTCATGAGACTAGAAGTGGAAATACGGGTGACAAGGTAGATTACATTGGGACAATATCCCACAGAATACCATCTCAATGGCATAAGAACACTATCCCCCCTTATACTACTATTACACATAATAACTACATAGTATTCTTATGACTTCCGCAACTTCTAATCACTAAGACTCATTTAACAATTAAAGTATTAATCTTTTATCTCTAATAATAATAATAGTAATCATCTAGCTCAAATGAAATAATCTCAGGTTCTTAAATTTATTCATATGTTAATAAACATATGGTAGCAAAATATGATAAGGGATTTTATGTCATAATCTACTACTCTGAAATTAGATTAATAATAAAACAATAATAATCACAATCTTCATTGCTTAATCCAACTAGTACAGCTTTTCTTTCATCGCAAATTTATAACCGTAATAAATTAGTTAATAATCTAATATCCCCTTTTTTATCTTTAAGTAATAAAATAAATTAATAAGTGGCAGTGTTTAGATAATCTGATAAATAAAGCAAGTGGCAACTAATAGCATATAATTTAGAAAATATTATGATAATGGATTGATGACCAGTAACGCAATGCAATTTTATAATTATTTAATTACAAGAACATCAATAAATATTTAAGATTAAACATACTTCTCTATTTATCTTTTGTGCAAACAATCATAAACTTAGTTTAATGGTTGTGAACATACCCTGTGATTTCATGCAATGATGTAGAGAAAACAAAACTCAGACACAAGTTTTAATAAACAAATTTTAAAATTTTATTAACATCAATAAAAAATAAATAAAACAAACAAATCCGTCTACATCTATTTACAAGGGATATCCTCATTTTTCTTTACACTACAATAGCTGAATTATACACATTTATATTTCTTTTATTGTTAATTAAACTTATTATGCCTTTTTAAAAGTTATTTATTTATTTCTCATTAGGTTTATCATATCACTTATTTTAACTATTTTATGGGTAACACCATTCTTTACCTTTTAATATTAAAGTTACTGTATTATAAATTACCTATGTGGATAAACATCATTTATAACATCATAATTTTACAATCAATATGGTTTTAAAAAAGAAAATTACATTTTCTTGTAACCTTATATAAGTCACTCCGCATATTATTCAAATATTATTATTACTTTTAACGTTTGTTCTCCAATGCTCGTAAACTATAATACGTTTATTCCATAAGCCATACTCATGTATAATACTATAACATGAGTTTAATTATTACCTGTTACAGTTTCACATATACTATAATTATCGAATGTTATTGTATTTTTTAAATATGCAATACTTATATTTTTAAAATATAATTAACAATAAGAAAACATGAAATTATATTTAATATTTTTGTATATTTCTATTTGGATATACTTTTATAAAATTATAGTTCATTTCTTAAAAGGAATTAACATAATTCTCTAACTCCTTCTCTTATTAGGATATTTGCATCTTTCTTTCAATAATCATAATCTACTCTTCGTTAATACTTAACTATTCTTATTCCAAATAATAGCATGACATACATTCTAAAATATCTATTGTTTCCCTTTTAATAGACTTATCATATAACGATGTAGTTGCAAGAAATACAGATAAAGATAGTGAAAGATGTATAGGATATCGGGAAGATAGATAGATAACTTATCCGCAATATACTTCAAAAAATGTATGGAACAGTGTGAATAGGTCCGACATTCATTGTCTAATAACCTTGGCGATAAGCATGATGTGGCAGCTATTTACTCAGCTTTACCAAACATCTAGTACGACTCACAAGAAATATATAAAATACCACTGTCCAAGACAACATGTGTACCAGTCGTAGGGCTTTGTTAACTACGCTGATTAACATCTAAAACTACTTATTATTTCATTCCCTGTAGCATCCTAGTTTTTAATACATCCTCTTGGTTTCCGAATCACCACGTACTACCAAGTCACTACCCAAACTATCTCTCGAGATTTTTACTGTATCCAACATCGATAAAATACTAACTACTTTTTAAAACAATAAACAAAATTCGCTAATATAAAACATTTCCCTATTCCATAAGAACAATTTGTCTTGCTTTATTACACTGTAGGTTCAACATCTATGTTTTGTTAAAATAACATTTAAATATCCCAATCGGAAAATTAACAGAAAATATCACATAACCATCGGTTATATTGAACTATATTAATAACACATAAAATGATTATCGTATGCATATTTTTAAAAATCTAATCACACCTCAAAGTGTTTTAGAGTGTTGTTTTCAAAAATGCATTTTACAACAATAATAACAATAAAACTTTTGCGCTACATTCATTCGATTCTCAGCTGATCTAAATAAATAAAACATACATTATATATCATTAATAATTATAAATGTTACCAAAAACAATCTTTATCTTCTTATCAGAGTTCGTAGTAGGTTTCTTTCTCTCCGAGCATCGCAAATATACAAATTTCCACATACATACAATTTTATTTTAAAATTCAAAATCAAAACATATTATTTCATATAATGTTATATCACGAATTAATGTATTTTGTTTTCCCTATCGCTATCTAAAACTTAATGTTTAACTTAGATTAGTAAAGAAAATAATTCAAACCATAATCACATATTTTTCTGACGGTAAATCTTGGTTAGTCCCATAATATTTATTATTTCTTCTTTTGTCCGAATGTTCTCCTTTCTGCTTATTAAAGTTTTAAATAAATTAATTCATTTAATAAACTGTTTAGACGATCTTTAGTTTTAGTGTTTAATCCAAAATTATTAGAAAACATTTTATTTAGTTATCCCACGAAGCTTTTTAATGTTCTGGCGAATATTACCTCGGCGCGTTGATGCATCTTTATTTCTAGTTAAACTACAATTATTTGATAATTACGGTACCAATTGCGTTTTCCATGGATCCAATATTTTATATTTCTCTTCTGTAAAATTTTTTTTTTCTTTAGGCAAGTGTTTTCCTTGGTAAACTTCACTTTCATTCATTATTATTTTATATACACTACTTCCAATCTTTAACTATTTTCTAGAGTATTTTCTCAAGTCATCTTAAAGAAAGCAATTCAAACTATTTCAATATTAAAATTCCTTTTGTCCATTTATTCTTATACGAATAATACTTATTTTTATTTTCCATTATCTTCATTAACTTTGCGCACAATGTCCTTTCATTGATTTTATACGCACAAAAGCAGCTTTCATAGTGATACGCTATATAAACTATATCAATGAATAACATTAACATATTTGGAATATTATAAAATTTACAACTTGGTTTTAAGAATCTATCCATTTTCTATTGAAAACTCCGATTATATTTCGATAGAATCCACTGACAGGTTACTGTAAAGTTAGTGAAACATTACTATGAAAACTTTTTTTAAAACATATTATTCTAAGATTCTCTTCGGATGATTTTTAAATTGTCAGTTGGTTTCTTTCAAAGATATTATTAAAATTATAATAAAATTGACTAATAAATTGAAGAGAAAAAAAATTTAGAGAGCTTAAAATTTTACCTCTGCTCTGTAGTCAACACATTTTTGTTCTCCCCCCAGTTTATATAATTAGTTGGCGTGATTTTGGTTGTCTGCCCTGATCTATTTTTTATTGGTCAATCCCTACTTGGATTTATAAACAATTTCTAAAGTTTTAAAATCATGACGTAATAGACTTAAATGTTAACTCATTATTATTTTTAAATCAATTATTAGCTATTACAATTTAACTACCTTTAAAACAATTTTGAAACAATAATTAATAAAGGTGTATACTACTTATTTTTATTATGATGTGTGACAATTCCATCCACTTCTATAATATACTATTTAAATATTTTAATTATTAGTATTAATTTAAACTGGTGCTTATACATAGAATATTCCAGACAGTCACGTAGTCATTTCCGGTGTTTAGTCTAATTTTATCTGTCTTAATAAATTTTCTACTTATATTATATAAAATAATTATATAAAATTTTGAAAAACAATTTAGAAAAATATAGAATTCGATACAATTCTCACCATCACAATACTTATTATTAAATATATCATATTAATCTTTTACTGCTTAATATAATCTATAATTTTAAATACTATATAATATTAATTTTAAAATTTTTTAGTAATTGACCATTTATGACCATCATTGACCTATAGAAAAGGGCACAATATATATAATCAGTGCTCAATTTATATTAAGATAGCAAACCCTCATACTTTAATTGACAAGCTTTAATCTACTCCAATCTCCAACTCTTCAGCCATCCATACCATTAAAATCTGACAATGGAAAGCTCAAATCCCATGCTGATGCCAATATTATTGCCATGCCCATGTTAACCTCAAGTCACTCTGATCCCTCATGTATAGGACCTTATCCATTTAAATACATAGAAGAAGGATGAACAGGATACAGCCTTAATATATAAATATTTGAAAAACAGGCACTCTTCATATACCTGGAGCCTAATTGTAAATATAGGAAGACTGCCTGTATTTCAAATATTTACACATTAAGCCTGTATCCTGCCCCTCCCTCTTCTATGTATTTAAATGGATAAAGTCCTATACATGAGGGATCAGATTGACTTGAGGTTAGCATGGGAATGGCAATAATATTAACATCAGCATGGAATTTGAGCTTTCCATTGTCAGATTTCAATGATATGGATGGCTGAAGAGTTGGAGTAGATTGAAGCCTGTCCATTAAAGTATGAGGGTTTGCTATCTTAATATAAACTGAGCATTGATTATATATATATATGTGTGTGCGTGTGTGGAAGATGATAATCTGGACCAACTGATGAGTGCTGGTTCAGCACAAAATATGTATATTGGTGATTAGTTATCTTTTCTTCATGTGTGTGGTCATGTCTATCTGTAATATGAGATAGTGTGGGTAGTTGAAGAGTGCCTGAAAGTCTGACTTCAAATCCCATATATTTACAATTAGGCTCCAGGTATATGGAGAGTGCTTGTATTTCTATTATATTTATTATTATTTATTTTAGCATCATTCATAAAAATTAAATCATCATAATGACAGCTACAGAAAAGATGGAAAATCATAAAGCTTGAAAATGCAAATATTTTACTGATAAAGTAGATAATTATATTCAATATTATGACATTTTTTGTGTAAGTACATATTGAATTTAAAGTGGGTTTGTTTATTTAAAATTATAATTTAATCAATATTTGTGGCGATTTATTTTAAATAGCATTTTGTTTTCTTAGTTTTTATCAGGAACACTGCAATGGTACCTGGTGCCCTTAGACAAAGGAAAATTTATGCACTTTTTCATCATCATCATCAACCATTATCAATCCACTTCAGGATGCAAGTCTCTCCAAGTTCAATCCATCTTCTCCGATCTTTAGCTTCTCTTCTCCACATCACCCCTTTTTATCAATATGTATTTATATATGCATATGCATAGCCAAATATAATATAGCCAAACATAAGAAAATTTGAAAAAAAAATTATTGACTTTTTAAATTAAAAAAACATTATTAAAATTGCATAAAAAATATGAAAACAAAAGCTTTTTCTTTAACTATATTAAACATCAATAATTCATTAACATACTTAATAATACCTCTACGGTTAAAGTTAAATACATATTCCAATTTAATTAATTTTTCATGTTTTTGCTCTTACAAATGTTTGAATTAATATATTGATGTCAAGATTAGCTGCAATTCTGTATTCAATTATTATCCAGATCTGTCAGTCTTACTTGAGCCATAGCCAATACATATATATTTTTATTAATTTCAGTTTTGAAAAATGACTTTGTCTTGTTGTTAGCCGAGAGGTATTGCAGCCGCCATGCAAGCAAGTAGTTGGTTGCAGACGGTTGTGGGTTCGCGTCCCGGCCGATGCTATGACACATGGAAAAAAAAAAATGACTTTGAAAACTGTTTACTGATACTGGCAATGTTGTGAACATTAGTAATGCGATGAATAAATTCGGAACACTGGTTTTTAATTTATGTTAGCTTATACATGAAAGAGCATCAGTTACTAAAGTGTTTTTGGAAATTTGTCTTGCTATTACTTACAATTCATTACTTAAATCTGTTATATCAATATCTCAAGAATTATTGTGTGTAGGGAACCTTTCTAAAATTAAACATTTTTGAAGCAGCTTTTCATAAAAAAATTTTTGTAATTCATATATATTAAGAAGAACACTGAATTTTGCATTTAATACAGACATACACTTGAATTTATCTTCCATAGCCACAATAGTGGTGTCCATAATTGGAAAATAAAAATAAATCTTAAATTTCTGTTTAAAATCACTAATCACTTCATTGCTTACTCGAATGTAAATAGATTCTTCTTTTTTTTATGTTGAACTATTTCACGTTCTTCTTCAAAATGACATGGTACACCTAAAATCTCAGCAATTTTTGTAGCTTCAACCAATATTTTTTCAACCTCATCATCATTTTGAATCTTCATTAAGATTTTTTTGTATCATTTATACAATTCATTGCACTATTTATATCAATACTTTTATTCTGAAGTTGTTTACTTGTTACATTTATTTTAAAAAAATATATTATACCACATGATTAAGGATGAAATAAATTTAAATTTTATCTTTTAAAAAGTCCATTTTCTTCTACTTTAATAGTATTCTCATTTAATCCTGACAAAAGATTATCTTTTGATATTTCTTCTAGGGCATCTCAAACATCGATCAGTGATTCGATTCAACTTTCACATCATGTGTCACAGTTTGGTTTAAGAGTAAAATTAGTTATGTGCTTTTTCTGGCATTCCCACAAATGAATCCAGTTGGAAAAATATTCATACAAATAATATACTATATCAAAAAATACTATGGTACTGAATGATTAGCAGTAGATTTTGTTACTAAATTCAGTGAATGTGAACGGCAAAGTGCGTATGTTACTCTTGGATTTAAATTTAAAATTCATTGTTTTACACCTTCTATGTCTCCTTTCACATTATTTGCATTGTGTACCCTTGACTTCATAGATTCTGGGTGGGTAAAGATAAATTTTTTAAATACAGATTATTCAACCAAACATTCTCCAATAGTATTTTTTATGTCTACAAATCCCAAAAAGTGCTCATTTGTGGTAACTGTATTGATAGTAGTGTTCATAAAACATATTGGAATTCTCATTTGCTCCATGTGAGCAATATCGGAAGTACAGTTTGTAATAATAGAAACATATTTGATGGCAGAAACAAAATCTAAATTTTTTTTCTACGCATCACAAATGATTTTTATTATTTCATTTTGCATATCTTTCCTGAGATAATGCACATATATTTCTTTATTTTTCTCAAATACTCATTCATAATTGGGTCAAATTTTGCTAAGAATTCAATGAAATTCAAAAATTTCCATTTCCATGAGCAAACGTTTCATTTGTTTCTCAAAAAGAGAAATTCTGTGTAGCCAATGTTTGGACTAATGTAAATAATCATTCTAAAACTTGCAACCAATGTTTTTCTTTGTTTTTAATAACTCTTAAGTTCTGTTTATCAATGGCTGTATGTTTTTTAATTCTTATTTCCAATTCTTTCCATTTATGGTAATTTTTGACATGCCTTTGGGTTTTCTCATGAGCATCTATAATTGACAAAATATTTTTCCAGACTTTTAAGCCAGAATAAAAGCAAAGTTAATATTCCAATGATCAAATATCAAGCAACAAAGGCAAAATTCAGAATCTGTGGATTTCAAATACATTAACTATGAACACTATATTGTCTCATCATTAAATAACTTTTGAGTATAGTGTGTTACTGAAAATCTTCACTACTGTTATTGTTTGGAAAGCCTAAATTATAAATTTGCTTTGGTCCATGTTCAACTAATAATCAACATAATTTATTAATAATTAAAATCTTTATTTTACTCCATGTTGCTGATCACCACAACTTAAATTTTGAAAATTGATTTCTCTTTGTTTCACATTATCAGTACTGGCAGTATCTATCAAACATTCAGTTTTGGATTGTCATTGACAATATCCAAAACAGTTGATGAATATTTCACCTTCCCAGTTGTTATTTTGGTCACTGTCTCCTCTGATGTTATATTAAGAGTTGCAACATTTTCTTTTGTTTTAAAAAAGCGTTTTCTAGTTTTTTCAATTCTTTATCTTTTTCAGCTTTTCATTTTCTATATTGGTAACCAGATGGCTTTTTGTTCATTTTCAAGATCTGTAAACAAATACATTTTTTGAGATATTATTATTATAAAATAATAGAATATCAACAAAACAATTCAGTACTAAACTTATATAAGTACTTATTGATATATTTGATATCAGCACAACACACAAGGCATAATAATATGAGACTGATAGATTTAATAAGGCTGTATAAAATACTAGATATAACTACCATGGACAACTGATCACTACAGGATAGTGTACTATGTACTAAAATTTCATGTTATTAAATTCAGTAATTTCCAAGTTTTTAATTAGAAACTAATTTTATATTCAACAAGGTTAGTTTGTTTAGTGCTGATTTAGAGTATTCTCACCACCATTTTGAATTCCAAGGACTGCCCAAAATCACTACTGACACATCCAAGTGATAAATGACATCGAAGTCCACACAGGCTTGCTTGGATATGTTAGTAATGGTTTAGATTGTCCTTAGAATTCAAAATGGTGGTAAGCACAGTCTAAATACTAAAAGCTTATAACTTCTAAAATACAAATTTCATTACAACAATGACAGATCAATGTACTGAAGTTTGTGGAGAGGGGGAAAGGATATTTTCGACAAAATGAACTATTGTACAAAAAGTTCAGAAGTATGATCAAATCAAGCTTATAATTTTGAAATACTAAAAACTTATAACTTTTAAAATACAAATTTTATTACAATATATAACCATAATCATATGAAATAAACCATATTAATTTTACAATTAATCAGATCTTTTTTTACTAGAAAGAAATTCTGTTGTTGCATGCTTCTATGTAGTTAGAAAAAAAATGGAGATAAGAAAAAATAGTGTTGTTCACATTTGATTTTGTAACATGGATATTGGATCTACACTTGATGACATGAGGTCTTTATGGGCTCTTGAAATTGATACAAATCTATATATCCAGTTACATAATTTTTTTTATTAACACTGAAGTGACTTTCACCATCAACAAATGAACACAGAAACATGTTTAAAAAAATATTTATAGATTTTAATAAAAATGTGTTATTTCAAATGTAAAAGAGATATTGGATTTTAAATAAGATTAAAACTAACGTTTTCACCATCAGTAGGTAGCGTTAGCATCTTTGAGACATTTAATGAATAAATCTCTCTCATTTGGATTCTTTTTATCCATTCACCAGCACATAATAACAAGAAATGAAGCACACAACATTACTTGCTTTGGTAAGAAAAAAATCTGATTTATTACTTTAGACTATTATTTTTTTGACTAATATTCAGATAAAATGCAATTTATTACTAATTCTAGAATTAATATGCTTTGACAGCTGTTTCTACATTTATAATAAAATTCTACATATAGAGCTCACAAATAACCTCTTAACAAGCTTTGCAGAATATCCCCAGACTGGTTTCTACTACTGGCTTCCTCAGTGAGATGCTAGGATATGCAAGCATTAGATTAAAAATATCAGGATAAGCCCAGCACTTTATTTAATGGATAACTATTTAGAAAATCTGTCATTTTCAGACATTCATATATCATCCGATCCAGCTATCTAACTTAAATAGCCATATGGGACTGAACCAAGTTCAGATACACTACATATTAATAACTTTAGCAATATAAAATCACCAAAGCCTTAATAGCAAAAAATAAAATCACAAACAAATCAAGTCATATGTCACATGACTTAATTTAACAAGTTTATATTACAAATGTTATATATAGAGCTCGCAAATAAGCTCTTAACAAGCTTGCAGAAATATCTCCAACCCCAGACTGTTTTCTGCTACTGGCTTTCACAGTGAGGTGCTAGGATATTTAAGCATCATTAGATTAAAAACACCAGGACAAGCCCAGCACTTTATCTAATGGGTAACTATATATGTTTGTAATACAAGCTTGTTAAATTAGGCCATGCAAATTAGGTCAGGTGATATATGACTCGATTTGCTTGCAATTTTACTTTTTTCTATTAAGGCTTTGGTGATTTTATATTGCTAAAGTTATTAATATATTGCTTATCTGAACTTGGTTCAGTCCCATATGGCTATTTAAGTTAGATAGCTGGATTGGAAGACATATGAATGTCTGAAAATTTCAGATATTCTACTTAATAGTTATCCATTAGATAAAGTGGTGGGCTTGTCCTGGTATTTTTAATCTAATACTTGAATATCCTAGCACCTCACTGAGGAAGCCAGTAGCAGAAACCGGTCTGGGATTGGGGATATTCTGCAAAGCTTGTTACGAGCTTATTTGCGAGTTCTATATACACCCAGGTCCCGTTTTCTGCGGATTTATTTAATGCAATTTTGAAGTTATGTGATTCATGTTTCTTCTTAATATCTTTGTATGCAGTTTTCTTTTATGTGATAAAAATTTTTAGATCAGAAGTCGAGCTCCTATAATGCACTATTACTTTAAATATCATAAATTTTGCACACTCACATCATATTTAAAGTAATAGCGTATTATCGGAGTTCGACTTCCATCTAATAATTTCAATATTTTCACTTAAAATCAGGATTTCCCCATTTTATATACACTCATTAAATTTTATAAGATTATAATGTAAATCTGTTCAAACGTTATAGATGCCTACACTATGTATGTTGTTGTATTTGCATTTTAAATCACATTCTATTTTTGCTTTTAAAAAAAAGTGCATAATCAATTAATCATTTAGTGTCCGCAAGTAATAAATTTTACAAGATTATAATGTAAATCTGTTCAAACGTTAGGTATGTTGTTTTTGCATTTTAAATCACGTTCTATTTTTGCTTTTTAAAAAAAGAGTACGTAATCAATTAATCATTTAGTGTCCGCAAGTTTATTTTTAAAAGGTGAGTAACAGAGGTGGGCAGAATTAAATTTGACAATTAAAATCTGATTTTTAATTGTAATTAACAATTTAAAAATTCCGTAGCATGGTCTGAAATTAATGTCATGTGAAACGATGGAATTTGATTTTTAAATGGAATTAAAAATTAAAAAATTAAAGACAAAAATAAGAATTTAATTTTTAATGGTTAGTTTTAATTAAATTTTGTCCAACAGTGGTCAGTCGATGTCTTTTTATTATCGTAAATCTAAGTTCTTATTTTTATTTTAAACTTTTAGTTTATTCTAATGGAGAGGAAAAAACACCCAAGAAAATGAATTTCTTTGGAAACAAAAATTTCAATTTTAGATCGCTTAGTGAAATGGGAAGCATCAACAGTGATTGGAAAATGTTTTAGTTTGGGCAAATCCACTATAAGACCAATTTTAAAAAATGAAGTTGGCGCTAGTTGTATTTCTTCTTGTGATGATTCTGATGTCTCAAATAGTGATAATTATTAAAATACCATACATGTATGAAAAAAAAATGTAAATTACTCATAAAAATATATTGTTTTGTCTTGTATCAATTTTTTTCAAATTTGAAATTTTTTATTAGTCATATTTTATTTTCCAATTTTTTTTTATGCGAATTTTAAAGTAATTTTACGTTGTTGCTTTGTTTTTATGGGATTTGTGGAAAATTATAGCACGTATCCCCCATTTTTCAAGGTAAATTAAGTCTATTTTTGTGCGATTTCTTTTGTGCGCATTTTCTGAGGAACCTATCTACCGCATAAAACAAGACCCAGGTGTATAACATTTGTAATGCAAGCTTGTTAAATTAAGTCAAGTGACATACAACTTGATTTGTTTGTAATAATAAAATTCGTAGTTTAGATGTTATAAGCTTTTAGTATTTCAAAATTATAAGCTTGGTTTGATCAATTTTATATTTATTGAACATGTGGTTTTTTAATTAATATATGTGTCCATTTTTTTTCATTTACTTTTTCTGCTTAAGTATTTTAAATTGTATTTTAGAAATCATAAGCTTTTATTTTTTTGAAATTTATTCGTTCCTCCATTTTTATATTTTGGCATTTTAGTCATGTGATTTGACCAAGCATAGTTGTATGAAATGTATGCTTTAATTTTTTAATTATTGATGTAAATTGTAATTTTGTAATGAATGTTCATATCGTGACTACATGTGGATTATTCAATGTTATTTATCACTTGGATATGTCAGTGTGGCTTTGAGAAGTCCTTAGAAATCAAATTGGCCATGAGTACACTCTAAATCCGTACTGTTAGTTTATTAATTGATAACTATGGTAACATTTAAAAGTAATCTACTTGTTTTTTTGAAAAAAATATTATTTTACTTTTAAATTCTTATTATGTAATAATATTATTTTATTTTTGATCTTACTAACAGTATTATTACATGATTTTTAAATAAATAGTTTTTAATTATCTTTTTTTAAGAGAAACTAATAACTATTCTATTAATATTACATTATTGTTTCTACAGTTTTTACAAATTATTAAAAAAAATCCAATAACTTTTCAGTTATAACTATTATAAAATAAATATTTTTTTATTCTAATAACATCTTTAATTAAATTAAGATTAGAAAAGTGTCTGTTAATAACGGGATTTTATTAAACTGAATGATTAATACTAAATTTAGGAAAGGGTGTTAAAAAACAAATAAGACCATGGAAATTCAAATTAGTGAATTTGAAAAATTTAACACCTGCATTTCTGCAATTTAAAAAGCATAATTCCAGAAAATAATTTCTTTATTTTATGTGTAATTATAGTATCATTACTACCTATAATTAAGATTTTAAATACGTAAGAAATTTTACCAAAACAAAATATATGATGATTAATAGCACATATAATTTTTATAAAGAGAAATATAATAATAATAAACGATAAAATAATGTGAACTATATTTTAAAATTATTGTTGATTTGAAAAATTATTATTACTCACGCCTCTTGCACTTGTTGAATTCAATATCAAAGTGCAATTATTTGTTCTTCTTCAACATCTGGAAAACTTAAATATATTTGAAATTTGACCCAAACAAAAAATATAATAACTAATAACATAATAATTTTGGAAAAGAAAAATACAATATTATTCTTAAAGTAATTTTGACACATATCTTCATACAATTATTTAAAAAAGTCATGACCCCATGACCCCAGGTCAAACTTGCAAAAAAAAGGAAAATCAACCGGTAATTAAGTGAATTGGGAATTTTGTTTTTCATTTCCGAGTTGCTCAGAGTTGCTCAGAGACAGATGTCCGATGAACAAACAATAGTTTTGTTTAATCAGCAAGCAACCCATTGTTCTGGTGTACTTAGGCAGTTCACTTAGGACCACCTAATAATAAAATGAACCCTGATCTTTATGATAATAATTCCAGGTTATATTGTGTGAAGATATTGTCCTATATTTTAATGGTATAATGTAAAGTGTTAAGCTTCTTACTATTATCTTATGTTATTTGAAAACATTGAATTAATGCTGATTGCATTTACACTTTATAATCATATATATATATATCACATAATATATGCACTGAGTGGCAATACTGTATGGAGAGTTTTGCCTGTTTTAATAATCGTACATATACTTGAACTTTTTTATGAATAATTATCTTTAGAATTATTTTCAGTTACTGTGGCAATGAATTCTTAGAAGTAATATTGTTTTGTTGTTCAATAGAGAAATAATCTTCTAAATAATTCATATCAATAGAGAAATGAGTGCCTGATGACTTACATTGTAATTTATTATTTATATTTTAGCCCCTGTTAGGCAAATTTTGTAGCACCACATCTCTGTCAAGTTCATATATATATATTCATTAAGATATCATGAACTGACATGGTGTCTAGTGATGTAAGCATATGTTTTAAAGTGCAATGGTATAAAAGGTGAACAAAGATCTAATAAGACATAGAATATTTTATATTAAATAATTATTATTTAAGGCATATTTAATGCTACTTTAAACAAGTCTTCTATAATGCATGATTCATCTCGCCACATAAATAGTTATACTCACATAGTATAGTAATATAATTACAGTAAATATTAAAGTTTACATTCCAAATCCAAAAAAATAATTGATTATTTTAATATTTTTGCAATTATTATTATTGTTAGTGGGATGTTTTAATTTATTACTACTATATAATTTTTAGTTTATTTAATTCTTATCATTGCTAAAGGGTTTTCAAAATTCTACACTAAATATATTATGATCAAATGAAAACTATTAAATGTTGATATAATTTGTCTGTTTTTAAGAAGAAAAAAAATTTATTTAAAAATATAATTAACAAAACTTTCATTCAGTTATATTATAAAGTGTCACACAGGAAGTATTAGTAAATACTTTAGAGATAGGCTTAACCTATATCATATGCACCTTGAATGTTTATAATAATCAAACCACATCTTTATTTGCCAATAGAAGGATTTTTCAAACCATGACACAAGATAGCAACTTTTATAAAGATAAGAGTGGCCATCTTATCTTTAATCTAACTTTCCACTTATATAGGCCAATCTGAAGCATCTTGATTTGGAAGCATGAAGCTGTTATTTGCTTCACTGCTTAAGTCTGCTATTTCCTTTACAAATTAACTTAACAAATCAATCTTTAACTGGAAATATATAAACTACTGTAATTAACTGGAAATATATAAACTACTGTAAAGTTGTAATTATTTATTAAACACCAAGGATGTATGTGTAAATACTTTAGAGATAGGCTTTAACCTATATCATATGTGCCTTGAATGTTTATAATAGCCAAACAGTATATTAAAGCCTATCTCTAAAGTATTTACATATGCTTTCTGTGTGCTTAATAAATAATTACAACTTTACAGTAGTTTATACATTTCCAGTATAAAGATCGTAATATTAACTCATTGTAAATCGCAAGATTTCACAAAAGTTAATCTGTAAAGGAAATAGTGGACTTAAACAGTGAAGAGAATAACAGTTTCATGCTTTCAAATCAAGATGCTTCAGATTGGCCTATATAAGTGGAAAGTTAGAGTAAAGATAAGATGGCCACTCTTATCTTTATAAAAGTTGCTATCTTTTGTCAAGGTTTGAGAGGTCCCTCTATCGGCAAATAAAGATATTGTTTGACTATTATAAACATTCAAAGTGCATATGATATACGTTAAAGTCTACGTCAGTTATTTTATATTTAACATTACTTACTAAAGTATCCATGTTTTTTTTTTGTCATTTTCTATTTTCATTTATTTTACTATCTTCAATCACATAAGTTATTAAGCCAATAAACATCACATTATCACCATTTCTTATGCTTGCCTATAACTGTTATTAAAACAAAGCTAACTTTTTTAAATGTATGTGCAGTGCTCTCAGATCCAAGGCTCCTCACTGACAAACTAGTCTGGGGATATTGGATGAGTATGCACTAGATAGGGATTTTATGCACAAGCTTTCTGACATCCATCGATTACTCTGGCTTGCACTGAGTGTCAATACATATAGAGAGTTTTGCCTGTTTTACATAAGTTATTCAAGAGTTCAGTTGTTATGAGCCTCCATGACATTTGTCAATGGAATCATGTGCCCATGCAATCATAATTCCTTTATTTAATTTACATGCACAGCAATTCAAACTCCAATCTTTTCATTTTTCTTTGTTTTCTATCATTTTATCCCCCCCCCCATCTTTTTATCCTTCAAAAGATAAAATGGCCATATTCATTTATGAATGGCAGGTAATGATGATGATACCGTAATAATATTTAATTATAATTTTAAATAAATATGTGCAATGTTTTCTATAGGAATATAATTTCGATTTGTCACGCAATTTTTCAGAAATAATTACTTACTATGACTAAGGCTCTCATTAAATTTAAGTATCAATAAAGTTAAATTATTTCTAAATAACTGAGCTTTTAAGAAAATATCAAATCAAAAACGAATTCATTTTGCTATACACACACACACGCATATATACAAAAACTCTAGATTATTTTTCTTAACTGTTTGCACACGTTAAGAGATTTTACCTGGATATGAATCATTTATTTTTAAATGAAACTCTCATATGTAATTAACTCAATTAATCTGTAATTTCTTAACAAGTGATATATATAAAAAGAAAAAGTTAAAAATAAAGCGCAGATTAAATTCTCATCAAACTTTTGTTAAATGTTTAATAAAACGGTATACCAATAAAACTAACATTTAATTTGTTAAAAAAAAAAAAATGCTAATAACTCCCGCCTAGAGTCGCACCATTTATACATTTGCTCGTCACATTGTATTTGGATTAATTTTTTTTTATCGAACTTAATTGTAATATCGAAGCAATAAAAAAATTGTTTGAAAAAGAAGTTATTTTGTTTAGCAAAAGGATATCATTTCATAAGAAAGGAATTTAAAAAGTGAAGTTGATTTCATGTTGGGCTAATTGCAAATTTTGTGAAATCTTGGCGCGTCTCACTACTTTTTATCAAAGGGTGGGATACAGTGCTCCCTATGTGTGGTGAGGCCAGAGATATTTTGAATAATTAAATGTAAATGAGTTAATTTTGAGATTTGGGATTTTATTGTAGAAACAGTTAAGAAGAAACATTTTGGTAAAAACATTGCAGAAAAACGTCATTACTAAACATTTGTATGTGTAAAAATAAATAAACTATTTAAAAAGCATTGTGTAACAGTAGTAAAGTGCACGGATGATTTAGTATTATACTGATAGACTAAATATAGAAAAGTATAAAATTATATTACATCAAAATGCATGTATACTTTTCTGTTCATTATAATTTTTAACTTGTTTTTATTCATTTGTGAGAACAAACAAATTTCGCTATTATACATATATAGTCTTTTTACAAACACATATAAATGGATAGATTGATGAATGGATGGATGGGTGGATATTGAAGAGATTGATAGATAAATAAGTAGGAATAGATAAAATAACACTCAAGCACTACAGTAACAAAATGAGCATAATAACTGAATTTAATTAATCAAAAAAAAAAAATGTTCTGCTAGAAAGAACATGTTTAACGTTTTCTATTGCATTAAATTGTATCTTAATAACGTTTATTACATTCAGCATTATTTTGGCAATTTTAATCAAATTAATTTCGTTTGTTACAGTATAGATTTTAATTCATACAATTGTCTTCTGCTTTTGGTGAGTAGATTTAATAAATAAACAAATATAATCGTGTTCTGTTGATAAGCAACCATATGTTTTAGCACCAAATTGATGGGCTGACTACCCAAATTAAATTAAATTAGTAAAGTCAGATTTTTTTTTCCTTTCTCACCTAGAAATTAATCCACAAACTTTTAGTTGTCAAATCCACTGCATTTAGCTACATGAATTGTTATTATACCGCAATTAATCTAAAACTATCAATTGGTATACCAAAGAAAGTTTATATGAAACGGTTTTTAACTAACATTGATACGATGTTACTTGTCATAGACTTTATTATGTATGTGTACATGGTGGTTGGAGTGAAAGAATAGTCATCGCAATGTGGTCAATGTCAGTCAAAGAGAAAGATAGGTATTATTTAAGTAGCTATGAAGTTTAGATCTCAAACGGTACAATTTTAGTAGAATTTTTAATGAAAACATTTAATGAAAACTTGTTTTTTCTATAAAAAGCATGTTATAATAATTATTAGTATTTTGGTTTGTTTTATTAAACTAAAATAATAATATTTTTATTGTTTATTCATATTTATTTTTCATACATAATAATAAAATAGATTTTATTTTAACGTATTTTTTTAACAATTTCTTTAACAACGGAAACTGATTTCAACTATTTAATTTTGTGTATTTTTTTTTTTTTGTAATAAATAAATTTACTGAAATGTTTGTCTGAAAGTTCGTGCTGATGACATTTCGCTTGTAATTATATGATGAATTATTTCCACCATCTAGTTTAATTATTAAATATATATTTTTTAAAATTCAAATTTTATTTATACTTTTCCAAACATATTCAACTTTTAGCAATAACATACAGGATATTATGGAACACAACGTTTCAAGTAATATCATTTTCCCCTCGTCTTTTAAAAAGAGAAAAATAATGTATATGGAAAAATATAAATAAAGATTGATTTTGACTAAAAATATTTCACAGCAACTTTAAAAAAAACACCTTAAAAAACACAAGAATTTAGAATTGTTTACCGAAATGTGTTTTTATGTTAAACATAAAAATTATTAAACTAGGAAAACTTAGCAATCATCATCATCATCAAACATTATCAATCCACTGCAGGATGAAGCCTAGTTTAATCTATTTTCTCCGATCTTTAGCTTCTCTTCTCCCCATCACTCCTGCACACTTTCTCATGTCATCCATCCATCTCACATGTGATCTCTTTCTGGGTCTTTTACAATCTCTTGGAATCCAGTTTAAAATTTCAATTGTCCATTTATTATCATCTCTTCTAGCAATATGTCCAGCCCAACTCCACTTCAATCTTTTAATTTTTTTCAATGAGGTCAGTAACACCTGTTTGTTCTCTTACTCATACATTGCATTTTCGATCTCTTCTTGTTACTCCCAACATGCATCTCTCCATACTTCTTTGAGTGGTCTGGAGTCTTTGTATTGCTCTTCTATTAAGTGTCCAAGTCTCAGATCCATAAGTAAGAACTGGTAAAACATATTTGTTAAAATCCTTTTCAAACACATCGGCATATTTCCTTTTAGTATCAAGTTATTTCTACCAAAAGAAACTTAGCAATACCTATCAGTAATTTGAAAATATATGAGAGATTATTTAGAATATATTTTATTTTGATATCATTTTGTATTATATGTAAATTGTACTGATGCAGGGTTTGATGCAATGTGGGGTGGCAGACCCTGGAATTTAGGGACTACAGATTATGTCAATCTGGTGCTTGGACTTCTGTGAACTCTCAACCAATAAAATCTTTTCAATTACATATATATAATATTTCTAGAGCAGTATTGTTCAGATGCATATACTAGAATAATTATTTCAAGATCAAACTTTCTAGAAACTATTTTTAATTAAACTTGTGAAAAATACTCCTTCAGATAAATTTTGCAAACCAAAACAAGATTCATCACTCTTATTTCGTTTTTAAGGTCTTATATTGATAAACTTGTAGAAAGTCTAACTTGTAAATAATTTTTTACTTAGTGTATATGCAGATTATTACTTTTAGAATATTACATATTCTCAGCACTATTATTTAGTAATCATTGCTTTTTAATGGTGCTGTTAAAATTAATGGCACTTAATCTATATTTCTTCCTTCTTCCTCTTCCTTAATTTTGCATCTTCATATACAACAATATATCTTTTTAAAATAATTACAATCTTCTTACACATTTTAAGCAAAAATATTATTATAATTACAGTTTCAACTGTTCCTTGCAGTCTTCTTTACATCTACAAAAATTTAAATATTATAAGAATTAAAAATTAATTAAAATTTTTTAAAGCATTTAAGGATTGAGTAATTTAGTAATGGAATGTAATAAATGCCATATAGTGCTTAAGAGTGTTATTATATATATATAAATTGATTGTTAATTTATTGATGTATATATAAATTTTGGTTGTATTGTTAAAATATTTAAATTTTTGTAGATCTGAAGAAGACTGTGAGGAACAGTCGAAACTGTAATTATAATAATAAATATTTTTGCTTCCAAGGTGTAACAAGATTGTAAATATTTTAAAAATATATATTGTTAATCCATATTGTTATCTGAAATTGTAAAGTGGTTTGATCAAGGCTTTTTAAAGTGACTCTTAATGTAATTTTCATTTCTATGAAATATTGATGATTAATCTGCTACCTGTAAAAAAAATGTTGGAGACCAGATAAAAATGGGTTCATTTTTATATAAATAATAGATGGACATGAGACTTATTTGTAAATTTAGTAAAATGACTTCCAAAAAGTATTATTATTTCAGAAATTACATTACATATTTTTGCGCCATATATTTAATAGCTATTGTTTGTTTACAATGTTGTTAAAATTAATAAAATATATACATCATGTTCATATTAATTAAAAGTTAAAAGCAATATGGTCACATGATAGCCCTTAACTATTGTTAGTGATAGTTTCCACATTTGCTATTTTCTTAGTATAATTTGTTTTGATAATACAATATTTAGAAATATATCATATATTTCAATAAGCTCTTTCAGACTTTAAATGTAAGCTATGCACTTAATGTAATGCTTTGAGATTATCATGTGATTCTTTCAATGCAGAACCAACCCACAAATCATGTGAATGGCCATAAGAAAGTCTACAACTATATTATAATGTCCTTTTTGGAATTGTATTGCAAATAGGAACAGCTTAAGATTTTTTGCCATCCAAACAAACTGTCTGTTGCAATCCTTTTCACTTATAATTAGTCTTTAAAAATTCACATATGTTTAAAGAACATTATCAGAAGTATCAAAATGAATTAAAACCTGATATTCTTACAAATTCTCTTCCTAAGAAGATGCTCATCCCTAGTGCCAGGTCAGCAAGTTTAGTTGTTTTTTTCCCTGAATGCAGATTCAATATCTAAGTAACAACTAACTTATAACATTTAATCATTATGTTGACCATTGATAATCACTAGCAAATTTTTAAAACATTTCAACTTCAGTTATATTTTAGATCTCCAAAAAATCCATTTTCTAATTAAGCAAATGATTCATAAAGATGTTCAAAATTAATAAAATATAACATTAAACTGTATTAAGACAGTCAGATAAGTTAATAATCAAATCAAACAAAAAAAAAGTCATAAATGTATAAGTGCAATTTTAAGTGTGTGTGTGTGTGTGTGTATGTGTATATTATATCCTTTTTTTTTCAAGCATTGTCAATTCACTGCAGGATTGATTTATATATATGCGTGTGTGTGTGGATGGATAATAGTAATACTAGTTTATGCATCTATTAACCATATCCCATGACCTGGAATTTTAAAACTTAATTTCAGGTTTTAATAGAAAATAGTGACTTACTTCAAAATTGATCAGTAAAATGGGTATCTTATTATCCATAACAAAGATGCAAACATCTAATGCATTGACCGTCTGACTGGAAAGTAAATCCTTCTCCTGTAATGTCTTTCTTTGGAAAACTACTCAAAAGATCTTCATCCTGCAGAGTGTTCATTAAGGGATGTATTATGTTTATCTGTAGATACTGTCCTTATTTATATTGTGAAAATTTAACATGTTATAATTAGTGAGTATTATAACGAATTTAAAATATTTTAATGCAATTTTATTTAATGTTAAATAATAATTATAACTGAAAAATGTAATTGTTATATAAAACTTATAATAATAAAAAAATCATAGTAATCTAATCAAGTGATTAATCATTTTAAAAACTGTTCTCAGTATAAAAGCAATTGAACAATCTCAATAGTGATTAATTTTAAACTTTAGCATTTAAAGATCGTCCTCATTAATCACGAAAAAGGTTAGTTGGAGAAATAAAAACCTTATATCTCTTTTGCAGTTATATAAATGTGGAATCGCCATCTTCACCAAAAAAAGTTTTATTCTATGCAATGTTTTCTGTTAACTCGACTCAATTAGCACTTATAAACAATTAGACAACATTTATTGATCGATTTCATAGAACTACTAAGGTTGGATGTGGACAATGTTTTCTGCTACTAAACTGTAAATATATATATATATAAATCATTAAAAATAAAAGAATTAAAAAATTCATAAATAAAAAATTATGACCCTATTATTCTTTCATTAATGGGATGACAGCAAACGCTAGGAGGTGGCAAATTATTTGTCATAGTTGAAAAGAGGTAGATATTGAAAGACACTGTAAAAGAAAGTGGATAGATTATGGGGGAAAGGAATAAGGATATAGTCAGAATTTCAATGGCTAATGAAAATTTTAGTGAAAATAGAAATCTGTTTTGTGGTCCATCGAAGAACTATTAAAAAGAAGCTTGTTAAATGTCTACTTTTGTGTGACATAAATAAAAAAAACATGATCATCAAAAATAGAAGAGACAAAAAAAATGAACATTTTAGAGATAATAATCTGCAGGATATATAAATGGTGATTCCACTATTGCCTTTATTATATATATATATCCATTAGAACCAGTCACACCTAGACAATCCCAATATAGATAACAATTAACAATCTCAAACTGTTGTCAAGACAACCTTCATAATGTTCATATAACATTACAATTTATAATGTTCATATAACATCACAATAATAGCCAAAAACAAAATTTTGCTAAAATTCTTTCACAACCATGGATTCTTCTATTAACAAATAGATGAAACCATGGCTGTGAAAGAACTATAGTAAAATTTTGTTTTTTGACTAGTATTGTAATATATAAATTTTTATTTAATTTATAATTATTAATATAGTGTCAGGCAATATTTAATTATATATATTTACAAAATAAAAAATTATGCTGTACTCATAAAAACAGAATTTTTCAAGATCACACACAATAGCTGAGAATTTTATTACATAATTAAAAATTTTATGGATAAGCCATTAGTTGGCATTTTAAACTAAAGAGTAAGTCCCAAGTGGATTGATGAGATTAGTGCTAATATGTTTACCATAAAGAATAACCCATCTGATATATGATGTAATCTTGAAACCTGGTTAAAACCTATGATCTGCATTTCTATTTAAAACTATTATTAGAGAAGAGTAAATTAAAAATTGTTTGTAAAATATATATATATATAAGTATTACATATCATATATTTGTTTAATCATTTGCTGTTTGTATAAGAAATAATATGCAATATAGAGATACTTCCAAATTTAAGGCGATTACCATTACAATATATTTTAAATTTATTAAGTATAATATCTAGGTATTTTGAGTTCAGACTTTCACACGACTCTCAACTCTCCACCCTTTCTCATACCACTGATACACTTGACTACATATATGTCCAAAAGATTTATTTACGTGGTCAAGTGTATCAGTGGTATGAGATAGTTTGGAGAATTGAGGGTCATATGAAAGTCTGAGCTCAAAATACCCTATATGTTACATTGTTTGTACAAGTATATATATAGCCTATATGTTAGATATTAAGTGTAGTATCTGTAATTTTTTCAGAACGTCTGCTGTTCCTAATGAGTAATTTCTCATTTAAATGTAAATGCTCAACAGTATGATATAAATTAACCAACTTCTAGATTCTATATAAAATAAACAATTACAATATGAGTCATAGATCACATGACCTCTTAAGCTTGTAAGTTATAAACAATGAGGAATGCCAGATCTTCAAAAAGCTTTGTGATAAATGCTTAGCTAGAGAAAGCATTTAAAATATCTCTGTCAGGACCCCCCCAAACCTTGACCATGGTTTCGTGCTCTGGCACTCCTCAGAGAGGTGCTAGGGTAGGCTAAGCATTTATCACAAAGCTTGTTGAGGAATTGGCAATCCTCATTGTTTATTACAATATGAGTTACTGCTTTGTATAGGTCAAGTAATAACCTGACTCCCTCACAAAAATCCCATATTAATTTTTTATGCATCTGTTGAAGATACAATTTTTACAATAACTACTTAACATAGAATAAAAAATATTAAATCATAAAACTAACATATAAAAACAATGAGGCTAAGAAAGTCTAATAATGAGCACTAAGTAAAATTTTAAAAAGATTAAAAATTTAAATCTTTTTAAGTTAATAATTTTACATATATTTAGCATTGCATTTTTTTGGTATGTTAGTTTTAAAATTAAATATTTTTAATGTTCGAAATATATTCTATACTAAATAATGAAAAAATAAGGGATAAATATACACCAATCATTTATACCAATCATTTTTCTCATTGAAAATAAAAACCCTTCATTTGTCCAACACAGATACTAATCCAACCTTTCTTACATATATTTAGGAATCTTTCTTTTCTATCAAAATAAATATTTATTATTAATAACTTGATTTAAAGGATTTATTTTAATAATGGTATTTATAATGATAGAAAAAAAAAACAGCTTAACTGAAATAGATTAATTTACTCATGTGCAATCTATATATTGTAAGTATTCCGATTAACTGTAGGTTAAAGTATTTAAAAAAAAAAGAAGTTTGTTGATCTTGTTTGGTTTTCTTTTTATTTGATCCATGGATAATGGAGATCTTAAAATACAAAGTTAACTTGATAACCATGGCAAATTGTTTACTACCAAACATCACATGATCACCTTTTCTTATGCTTGCTCATAACTGTTATTAAACAGGCAAAACTCTCCATACAATAGTGTCACTCAATCCAAGCCAGAGTAATCAATGGATGACAGAAGGCTTGTGCATAAAATCCCTATCGAGTGCCTATTCATCCAATATCCCCAGACTAGTTTCTGGCTTGTGGCCTTTGTCAGTGAGGAGCCTTGGGTATGAGAGTACTGCACCTAGATCTTATGAGCACTCATATCCAAGGTACCTCACTGACAAAGGCCACAAGCCAGAAACTAGTCTGGGGATATTGTATGAGGAAGCACTAGATAGGGATTTTGTGCACAAGCCTTCTGGCATCCATTGATTACTCTAGCTTGCACTGAGTGGCACTACTGTATGAAGAGTTTTGCCTGTTTAAATTGTTTACTGTTAATTATAGCTTCAAAATCCTAAATCTGTTGTAATCAATCTCAGAAAAAATATAAACAAGTAAATAAATGAGATTTTAAAAATAGTTAAATGTATCACGAAAGATTACTTGACTCAAATCAATATTGTTATTAAGTATTACACATTTCACTTTCTGTTATTGCAATCACCATAGTAACACCTACAATTTGAGATCTTATCATTTTGTCATTGCATAAAATGGATCTTTTTTCTCAGTCTTTAAAAATTTATTAGATATTATTATTTAAATAGTTAATTCATAAATATGGAAGAATAGAATTTTAACTATCTGCCCATTCAATTGGGGCAGCTTGCTGCTGAAATTCCAGAGGAAGCAATAAAAATATGAAAGGAAAATCCCATCAAAAAATGGCTTGTATTGTAGATCAGCTATGTAAAGATATTCTGTGTTTAAAAATCCAGGATTACATTCATTTCTTTGTGATGGATATAAACCCCATTATGTTTATGGATATTGTATTTCAAATCAAGAAAATCTACAAGATCAATCAATTCAATTTATATTATAAAAAACAAATTTTAAACTCCACTCTCTTGTAAGTCAAAAAAAAAGAATAAAAGAAAAAGCTAGTATTAAATCTTTATTCAATTTAAAATGGATTGTGTCATTACAGAAATTCTTTTGCACATTATTGCTAGTGAAAAGAAAAATTAAAGCAGCCACTGATGTATAATTTTGCATCTGTTGTTTTGGAAGCTGGATAATTATCTATTTGAAAGAAAATATTGAAAGTTAAACATGAAAGGAATTAAATTTGAATTTCAGTGACTTACCACACATGCTTATCTTCTTTATTCAAAGAGAATTCGTCTCTAGACTTTAGGATTTGAAATAAAGAATTGGAAGCTACAATGGATCAGTGAATAGTGAGTGAATATAGATAGACTTTCATTTTATATATGGTATGTTTTTTTTATGCATATGTGTAGATTTTTTTTTTTTAGACAAGGATATGTAAATATATATATATGGGTATGATAGAATTCACACAATGAACAGGTCAAGATTCATTTAGTTCTCATTTAGGCTCTTACTTAATACAATCTGATGTTTCCAAATATTTCATTTTTTTTTTTGTATGTTCAAAATTTAACTTGAAAATAGCAGGTGGAAAAGGGTTAAATTATAACAGTTTTTTTTTTTAATGTTTGTTTATTATTGCATTAATTAATAAATTCAATTTTTTTATTACATTTTTCTTTTATCATTGTATATGATATTTCAAATCTCTCCTTCTGTTTTCATATAGTGCTATTGTCAAGCAGCATATTTTTAGAGTTTCACACATATTTTATTATTTTTCTTGATTTTAGTTATTTATAAAACATCATTTATGTTCCTTTGTATTTTATTTATGTTATTCATTTTTATTTGATAAACCAATAAATTTAGAGTTCATTTAAATCTATTTTATTACTATTTTTTTAATGCGCAGGGTAATTTTGGTATTTAAATTTGGTCTAAGATTCAAACTCATCTTGGTAAGTGAACTAGAATTAGATATGTGATTTATTTTATACATCATCATTTTTTTGATCCTATTACATATGAAATTTCTATTTATTAATGCATTCAAATATTTGTTTATTTATTTAAATCAATATTACTAGTAAAATAATTTCATTAGCTTAGAGTTGATGATCTATTTGTTTATTTTGTCCCGTTATAAAAATCTTTATCAACTGTGTTCTGTCATTAGTCAGAATGACTTATCTTAATTACTTTTTAAATTTCTCTGAAGTGGAAATCATAAATTTCATTAACTAACTTAACCGAATATTATTTTTGGCTTGGATAACAGCCAATTATTATCATATATAACTTAATTGTTACAGACTCCATCTTATATTCGATTGAATAGAGATTTAATTCAATGAATAATATAAGCGATGGTAATGCAGTAAACATCCAATGGAAACTTAGGGTATATTTTATATAATGTGATTGGATATTGTAAAATGTGAAATTAACTAATAAGAATTATTGATAATAAATTCTTGCTGAGTGTTTCATTTTAGAATATAAATGTAACAATAATTGGCTCTACTGTATGATATGGATGAAATGTTTATTTTATGTTTAATGTTTTATTGAAATAGGTATAAATTTGAGTAAAGGGTTATTTTGTTTAAACATTTAAAATAGTGTATAGCTTTATAAAACGTTTTCCAAAAATGTACTTATAATTATTTTAGAAACTAATCTATTTAAATGAAATAGAATATCATTAAGTATTAAGATAAATTTGAATTACTAAAAATAATATTAAATGAATAAAGTATGGTCGAATTTAGTTTTTATTCAATTGTCAATTGAGTAGATATCTCAAGCACACATCATTGTTTAGGGCAATAAGTGTGATAAATTCGTTGATGTTTGAAGTGGTGATCTAGTTGACTTTATTTCGTGTTAAACGTTATCTGGATAAGTTAGATTTTAATATAGATTGTTAGTAATAGTTTAGTGTAATGTAGTGGACAATTTAAAAATCATATGTGGGAAATATTGTTATGGTCTAATATGACCAATGCCTGAGTTAGATAATTGTACACAAGTAATTATAGAATCACTATTTAATTCAATGAATAATATAAGCGATGGTAATTCAGTAAACATCCAATGGAAACTTAGGGTATATTTTATATAATGTGATTGGATATTGTAAAATGTGAAATTAACTAATAAGAATTATTGATAATAAATTCTTGCTGAGTGTTTCATTTTAGAATATAAATGTAGCAATAATTGGCTCTACTGTATGATATGGATGAAATGTTTATTTTGTTTAATGTTTTATTGAAATAGGTATAAATTTGAGTAAAGGATTATTTTGTTTAAACATTTAAAATAGTGTATAGCTTTATAAAACGTTTTCCAAAAATGTACTTATAATTATTTTAGAAACTAATCTATTTAAATGAAATAGAATATCATTAAGTATTAAGATAAATTTGAATTACTAAAAATAATATTAAATGAATAAAGTATGTCGAATTTAGTTTTTATTCAATTGTCAATTGAGTAGATATCTCAAAAACACATCATTGTTTAGGGCAATAAGTATGATAAATTCGTTGATGTTTGAAGCGGTGATCTAGTTGGCTTTATTTCGTGTTAAACGTTATCTGGATAAGTTAGATTTTAATATAGATTGTTAGTAATAGTTTAGTGTAATGTAGTGGACAATTTAAAAATCATATGTGGGAAATATTGTTATGGTCTAATATGACCAATGCCTGAGTTAGATAATTGTACACAAGTAATTATAGAATCACTATTTATTAATGCATGTTTTGCTTAGTGATAAAGAACGTCCACCTGAGGGCATTTCTTTGTGACAAATGTTGATTAAACAAATGTAGAGAAGTAGTGAAATAGAAAATCCATTATTATTGTGACAAAGTAGCTATTTCATGCTAGCCAATGATGATCGTGCACAAGTGGTAATTGTTACAAAATGCCAAATCAACTTTAGGGCTTTTATAAAATGACATTCCATATTTAGGCTGAATCTAGATTGTTATAGATAATGTTTCAATTCTTAGGCATCGTGAAACTTCTTTTTATATTATTATCCCATATTATTGTCTATAGATAATTACAAAATGGTGACCCCGATTGAGCTAGATTTCATTCAGATTACATTGATCATTGCCTCAGCATTGGCCGGTTTAGCATGTTACAATATATATATCAAAATTGCGTGAAATATTTATATATTTAAATTTATTCTTTTTAATGGCTATTATCTATGTAAATTAATTAATAAATGTGATCATGATTATATATAAAAGTTAAATTTGCAGCATAGGAGTATAGATGTGCAACAATTAATTAGACACAGTTCTGCAGGCTGAATGAAAACAATAGCAAACCTGTCCAAGCTACCACTTCTTGGACAGGTTTGCTATTATTTTCATTCAGCCTGAAGACCGGTGTCTGATTGGTTGCTGCATATCAATATGTCTAGGCTGTGGATTTGACTCTATATATAATAGTGGTCCTGTTTACTAATTAATTTACATATATATATAATTACTGTGCCAATTTCTTTACAAACTAATGTTTTAAAATGTAATAAAAATGGTGAAACAAATATATTTTTTTATAATTAAAAGTATTTTTGCACTGAAATAATATTTTAATATAATGTAAAAATATAATATTTAAAACTGCACATACCTCAACCCATCTATGAATTGATTTAAATAATGCTAAATTCCAATAAAAATGATAATCCATTTTTTTCTTACTATATAAATGAAAAAGTGTAAATATTTGGGAAAATGTAATTTTAACATTAACAATCTCAGTGTTGGGTTTGATTTCTAATTAGAAACTTCATGAAATTATTTATAAGATGATATAACATACATATGTGTGTGTAGCATTTATAGTTTTTCCTAGACTTCTGCAAAGATGGCTAATTTTAAGAATTGACTAACTGGAGAAATGCTGCAGAAAAATAAATCATTAAATAGCTCACTGTGGAGTAAAAAGCTTCTTCAACAGCCTTTCAAGCAGAAATAGTGAAGAGTACTTTCTTTTTCTTCATTAATTCTTTAAATAAAATAATTAGTTATCTAACTGCTTAACAATAGCTGATTGTTAGATGGATTGGCTATGGCACATTTATCTAAAGACAAATATATCCAACTAATCCAATTATTGATTGTAATAGATATTTATCTAATAGATGAAATATAAAACAAGTAAGGAATTTTTTTAAGTCTCAACACTAAGTATTTGATTATGATAAATATTGCCTTTTCCAACACTGATTCTTTTGGAAGGTTGAAGGAGAGGCATTTGTTCTATAATTAGACATTTAAATATTACTTTATCTTTTTAAACTTATCCAATAAAATATGTAATATTTAAATACAAGTATAGTATATATGCTTAAGCTAGTTGTAATTAGAAGGGATTTGAACAGTGATTTTCAAACTCCTTTCAGTAATCCATTCCATCTTATACAACCAATACAAATGACCACATAATATGAAAAAGATAAATGATCTCCAATACTATAGTTGTATTGCAATATGAAAGCTATAATTGGTTAACCACTAAACATTACATGATCACTACTGCATGGAGAGTTTTGCCTGTTATAATTGACTTTTTGTTAGTTTGCTTTCAGAATAGGTTGTGTTTACCTTTTTAATGAGATTTATTTAAACTTCTTGGAATTAATAATTTCATTCTTTGTAGTCAACTTACAATCTTTAGAGTCTAAACATATTAGGCTATATATAAAGGTGGGTTTTTATTTTTATTGTTTAAAGGCGATTGGTTGCCTTGGTAACAGATTGAGATTGTTATTGATATTGTTATTATTTGAATGATGATTGCTTTCCTGTATATATATTATCAGATATCAGATATAATATATTGCCTGGTTTCATCTGAATATGATTAACAGCATTATTGTACTGAAATTAATACTGCTAATTATACATAGATGGACCAAGACAATATTATATACATATATGTTGTTTTTATATCCTTTTTATTATTCTCCCGAGATAGTTATGTAAATTGCCTTACTTTAAATCCATTTACATTGCTTTCTATATTTTAACCTTTCTCTTTTTACATCTACTTTTTTAATGCACAAATCTTAGCAATGAATCAGTTTTAATCAATTCATTTAATCAGTTTATGCCTGCTCAAGTCAACGCAATTATCATTCGCACACACACACACGTATACGCACTTATATGGAGTAGTTAAATCACTAATCGAAGCAGATTGCTAGTGATAAAATATTCCTTGGGGGAAGGGGGACATTTTATTTTAGATATATAATGGAAAAATTGCAATTTTAATAACTGATCAGTACCTTAATTAATATTAATTAGCAGTTATTTAAGAAGCAGTAGCATCACTATCATTAAAATATTACTGAATGGTTTCTTATTCAAGGATTCATAAGAAGTGATCCAGAGTGAGAGAGCCAAACCCACAATTTATAAACATTGAGTTCCGGAATCCATAATTCCGCCATTGCACTAAACTGTAGTTTGTACTACTATGAGCGGATATGAAATAAGAAGGTTGTGCCGTATAAAAGAATGTAGTCTGGTCTTTCTGCAGCAATGAATAAGAGAAACAGAATACACTGCAATAATTTTTTTCAGAAATATGAACTGACTCATTCGTTGTGACAAACCAGTTCAAAAAAATTGAAACAATTTGTTACAATATGTATAAATGTGTGTGCTTTTTCTTACGTTACAATCATTATAAAACGAATTTCAGTCTTTTCTCGTTTAAGAAAAATTCTAATTCTTGATTTTTCAAATTTGGCTAAAAGTTTTCAGATTGATAACTTATGTTCTAAATTTTCTTTTCATTTAAATGCATCATATTTTAGGACAAACAGTGTAACAAAGAAGGATATCACATAACTATTATTCCAATGATCAATGCAACATTTGTATTCTGTAACCCTATTATTTGCTTAGAAAAGAAATGTCAGTTCAAATCAATACATTGATTGTCAATGGAACATGGATTATGTAACAAGAGAAGCAATAATTTTAACACACTGAAATCATAAAACTAAAGTGATTGTAAACAAAGGTTGAGTAATAAATTACAAACCACACACATCACACATATTTATAAGCAAATCTCAACTAATCAAAGAAAAATAATAATCATAAAAATGTACTTCGTTGTAAATGAAAAACATATTATCGTCATCATCATTTACAGATGTTATCAATCTATAGTAGTATCAAAATCAATTTGCTTTACAGTTTCTACATTACTCCATCAACCTTCCTTATCTCTTCTCTCTATCTTATATTTGCTTCCAAGTCATTCACAATCTCTTAGGATCCAGTTAAGAATTTAATCATTTATTCTAGCAATATATTCAACCCAATTCTATTTCAAGTCTTTTAATTGAGTCACTTGCTATTAGTTGTATATATAAGTTGGTTTTTCAGTCATGTACTTAACTGTTAACACCTCCATTTAATCCTAGTCTATTGTGCTCCTTACTTGATAAAGTAGTCTATAATATGTGTATTGTTCTTTTATTCAGTAGTATCCAAAATCTCAGATCCACTAGTAAATGCTGGTGTACATATTTATTAAAAATCTTTCTTTTTAAACACATAAGCATATTTCTTTTTACTATAAATTAATTCCATTCAAAGCAGTTTATGCATGTTTAATTCTGTATAATTTTCATCCTTTATGCTTTCATATTAATTAATCGTTTGGTAAGTTATTTATAGTTAGTTTCTTCTAATTCATTACTATCAATCCTTGCTTTTCTTTATTTGAAAAATTAGATGTGCATAATGCATATATATATAAATTACATTATACCACCCAATATACCATACCTAAATACTCCAGCTAAATCTGATCGACTGTTGCCATGACAACTTACCTACAGCAAGAAATGATAATCACTTTCTATTAGTGTCTACAATGTTATATAGATTGTTGGGTATCCAAGTCAAATAATTTAATAAAATTACAAATAAGCTGAGAACTTACTATAATTATTTCATACAAATAGCCTAGATTTTGTATGAAGTCTATTTAATATTATAGACATGGACAAAATGTAGTTATTTGTTGTCTATACCTAATGTTGTCTTGATCATAATTGATAATATTCATCTAAAAAGTTTGAGCATGAGTTCTGGATATATGATGTAATTTATTTATGAGAGTCAGCTGACTTTTGGCCTTTTTTGGATTTAATGTATATATATATATGTAATAATATTATATCTCGATGTCTGTATTTCTTCAAAGCAATATACGTAATTACATAATTGAATATTTATAAATACAGTAATCATATATATTTTAAAAATTGTATCCACTTAGGAGCGCTTTCAACTATCCTCCTAGTCTTTGTCAACTAACACTTTGAAAGGCTAATCTTCCCACAATTCCGTGATATTAACATTTGTAGTATATTGTACATATACATACAGTATTCAATTATTAAAAAAAAAAAAAAAATTTTTTTATTCTTTTATACATACAGAGATTTATATATGTAGTTTATTATTATGAATAAGCAGTTCTTTTCTTTTTGTGATTTGTTATATAATATTTTTATTATTAAATAATATGTGTTAAATTTATTTAACTTTCATTTTGATAAAATAGAGTAAATCAGAAAGGTGTGAAATAAGGCAATCAAGATTGTTAGATTAAAAAAAAAAAAAAAAGGAAAAATTGTACACGTGTGAAACAATGAATAGATCTGTACAAACACAAAGATGCTTTTACACTTATTTCTGATTGCTATAGATGGCCAGCTTTGTTTGTTATCTGTATCTTAAAATTATTTTTACAAAAGAGGTGTTTTTGATGTAGATGATAGGAACAATTTTAGGTCAAACTTGTGAGCTTTGATTTTAGATAAAGATTTCCAGATGTTTTTCGCGATTATAAACGATTTCAAACAATTTTTTTTGGAGGTCAGTCGTCTAAATTTTTTTAGAGAGATGGCAGTTAATCATAAATTTTTTTTAAGAGTCAGTAATTAATTTCTTGAGAGATGATCAGTTAAATTATTATTATTTTTTGAACTCAACTCAATTGGTCCTTTTCCTTGTTATAATTCTTACAGAAATGTCTCGAATCTTTTTTTTAAAAAGAGAGGGAACTAATTCTTTTTTTCACTCTTGAAAGTTGAAAAAAAAAGCAAATGAAATGTGCTTTATATAAAGCTATTTTCGCAATATTAAAGAATAAAGAAATGGAACAAGATTGAATTTATTATAAGTTAGTAATAATTATAAATGATATTAATATATTTAGCTCTGGGGCTACTATGCTTTTGCATTTCGCTAAACCATTGGTCTACTTCCTGATTAATACAGAGGTCAAAATCGCTGATCTGTCTATGAAATCATGTATCCAGTATTAACCAACAAAAGGATAAATTTTGAGTTCTCAACCACGCAAGCTATATGGAATGCTTTGTTCCTAGTTCATGTCTCTATTAAAGCTCACTGCCTTCTAACCAATGGAGAAGGGTATTTTAAATCAGCATCATTGCTCGCAGTTATTAAGTATTACCATTCGTATATATTGAGCAATCGCCCAAATATTAAACGTCCGCAAAATAATAGGTAAACTAGAATGTTGATATTTAAGTATTTAAGGTTATGCTTGAGAATAACTAATTTTGATAATTATAGTTCAACTAGAAAGCTAAAATTGTGTTGTGTCCATGAATTTAGATCATCCTCATCAAAGATGGATATCATGTTATTAGTTAGAAAATGTTTCAAATAATACTATATAAAAGTTATGATCGCCATCAATCATCATTAATAAATTATAATCATTAAATTTAATGTTTAGCGTAATGAATATATTTTAGTAAATAGGGGTTTATAGAAAATTGAATATTATGCGAAGATATTCATGATGATCAATCATCACCATTAGTATTATTAAATCCCAGTATGAAATATGATAATTTTAATAGAAGCCTTAGGTTTATAAGATGAATTTGTTATTGTGAATCTATTGATAAGCCATGGCTGGTATCATCATCACCATTATAATCATTGTTATGATATCACTATTATTATCATTATTATGATATTATCATCATCATCATCATTATTACCTTTATTGTGATAAATAATTTAGTTAAATGGCCATCAATATCAATAATGGTCTTCACATGCTTGTTTGGAAGCCATTAATAGGATTATACATGTCTGTTCATCAATATACGCTAATGAGCTAGCAATGTCTATAAGAATCTTTGATCTATGGTATAAACTTTGGTAATATTGGGATCATGTAATTTTATCAATATAGATAAATGTAAGAATGTCATTTTGTTCAATAGTCATCCAAGTCATGTGTAATAAATATGTACTGAATGAGTTTGAACTCAAGTACACTATAAATAGATACTTATCTAGATTGAAAACAATCTAGTGGCGCTCATGGGAAAACACATGTACTTAGCTAAACTGAATAAAGAGTGATATCATCCCTTTCCAACTTCATAATATTAGTTTTATAAAATATATTTTTTTATAAGTTGTCATGAATAGCACCATGTGTGCATATGACCATGAATGGTCTTATATATTTGGAAAGAAGGATAGAAGGATTCTTTGTTAAGAAGAATCTAGTATGGAGATAAGCATAAGGCACTCCAGGAATCCACAGTGGTACTTTTATTCAGTTGCTATGTTTAATATTATTTTTATTAGATGACAATGTCCAGTATGTTTTATTGTTTAAATGACTGCCCCAATATATAAATAAATACCAAGAATCTTTAATGCTGATATTTTCTTTGTCTATGCTATGATGAATTGAAATAGCTACAAATTATAATTACAAATACATATCTTTTATATTAATTTAATATTACAAATACATATTTATATTAATTGATAAATATTGTTACAAATGACAGGTGTATAGTTTGTGACAGTTGATTTATTTAAATTGTTACAATATATATATACTACAAATAAAATGTCTGTTAATTAAAAAATACTGTAATAACAATATAAATAATAAATATAATGATACTTAAATATAAATATACAGACTTTCTGCAGAAGTATTTTCAATTAAGAATTGACTGAAAGTACTTCTGCGAATTGAAAAACTGTATGTATATATATATAAAATAAACATTATATTTATTATTTATAGTGTTAATATATATAGATGTTCATCTTTTGTTTAACTTAAATCAGACGTTATTATAGGGTAAATCACATGGTTTAGCTTGTTCTATCTGTTTAACTGATAGTTGCCCAGTTACTTTACAGATGAAGGTTTATATAGAAAAAAATTTCATTACAATTTCAATGCCTCCATCTTAAAGATAATGAAACTTAAGTTAGGGTTAAAAAATAGTGGAATTATCAGATGTGAGGATCAATTAATAATCCATGCCTTATAGAATATAACATTGTTCATCAAAGATTGGAGTTTATTTTCAATATAATGTAAACGAAATTCTTATTTTATTTTAGATTGCTGTTCTGTAAAAGATTTGATAATGGTTTCGATTCAAACCCTTTTTTTCATTAACTATGTTCACTTTCTATTTTCTTTCATTACTTGGATTAGAATGACCATATTGAGTTTGTCACACTGTTTTTATCTTTACATACTAACTGTAATAATAGGATTGTTTGTTCAATTATACATGAGGTAATTTTGCCTTCAAACTTTTCTTTTATTTTGTATCAAATAACAGTCCAACTTGCAGCATGTGATAAAGACAGCTTTATTTATTAAACAAGGCAAAACTCTCCATACAGTAGTGCCACCCTGTGCCAACCAGAGTAATCAATGTATGCCAGAAGGATTGTGCCTAAAATCCCTATCAAATGCCTACTCATTCAATATCCTCAGACTAGTTTCTGGCTTGTGACTTTCGACAGTGAGGAGCTTTGGATCTGAGAGCATTGCACCTAGTCTGTGGATATTGAATGAGTAGGCATTAGATTGGGATTTTATGCACAAGCCTTCTGGCATACATTGATTACTCTGGTTGACACAGGGTGGCACTACTGTATGGAGAGTTTTGCCTTGTTTAATAACAATTATGTGCTAGTATAAGAGAAGGTGATCATGTGAGCTTTATTTATGTTTAAGAATTGGTTTATGGATATCATAAAACAGATTTTTAACTTTCTCTCTCCATTGCTTCCTCCATATTCTTTCTCAGTCTTATTCTTATTGTTTCTCTTTACATTTACAAGTGGTTAATATTACTAAATGAGACCTTCTCATTCAAGATTTTCAATCTGTTGCTTTTATTCTTCAAATAGTCATAATTTCTTTCATTTATCTTAAAAACTGCTTTTTATTTTTTCCTTTTTTTATATTGCAGTCAACTTATTTATTTTCTAATTATTGATATGCAGCCTAACCTAACCATTGTTTAATGCATATTTTAACTCCACTATTTTACTGAATTAATATATGGCATTTAATTTTAATAAAAGATATATATGATTGAATAAAAGTTGCTTTTGTTTTAACTTTATTCACAAATCATTCTTACTAACATTTATAACTAGTTATCTGCTATTATTCTCATTTTCTCTCATTTAAATTTTTTTTTAGTCACTTCAGTTAATACAGGACTTAGTTATTACTAATATCTCATATTTTTAGGTATATCTCTATACTGATTATGACAATGCAGATTGTGTTCATTCAGTCATGTTTATATCTTTAATTATGTTTTATATGCATAGCAATTCTGACCCTAACTTTTATTTCTTTTAATTTTCTGACTTTTATTCTTGGTCCTTCTCTCTCTCTGACTTGTTTGTTTTCTTTTGGATTTAAGTCAGATACATGTATAAGGGTTGCCACCACTGAAGATTAGTAATAACAAAATAATCTTCAAACCATTGTATTTCCTTAACATTTATAACATACATTCAGAGCAAGCAAAAATATTCAATAAAAAAAAAATACTAAAACTCATTAGTAAGAAATATATTACGATAAGATCTTTTCATTAACTTGTAGTAAATCGTAAGATTTCGCGAGTATTAATGTATTATAAGAATTGTGGACTTAATTAGTGAAGTATTTAATAGCTTCACACTCTTAGATCAAAACACTTCTGCTTCACCTATTTATATATAAAAGTAGGTCGAAGTAAAGAAGGGGATTCTCTCCTTTTAGGGGATTCTCTCTTTTCTTCATAGCGTAAGCATGTGTTTTAAAGACCTACAGAGGCCCCTAGTGACGATTTTTTTCAGACGCTCATTGCTAAGGTTTACAGCCTTGTTAAAACTATTACTGAAACTCATTATGTAAATAAACAACATGATGCAAATAAAGGTATATCTCAAAAAAGATACATAAAGGAACCAAAAGTGAAATATAGTCCAGTGTTTGTGACCTAGCAGTTAGTGGTTAGCATAGCTGCCTTCCAAGCAGCTGAACTGGATTCGCTTCCTCGTCAATGCATTTGACATATGAAAAAAAAAGTGAAAGATATCTCATGCATGTTTTTGGAGATTCCTTTACATTTTTTAACCTTGATACCATAAAATAAAACTAACATTCCTTATTTGCCAATATGGATCATAATTTAAATACAGATTTCCAAAATATACAAAAGAGCATTACCACTCATCTCATGACTATTACATTATTTGAATCTTACTACTTTTTTCTAGTTCATTCCATCAATAACAGAAAAGGAATCTCCTCTGCCATTCCCCAAATGTTTTCAGTTGCTGAACTAGCAGGGTAGTTTATAAAACATTATAATTTTCTTAAACATGTTGATATCATTAGTGATAATTTTTATGATTTTTAATTCATTTATTTATAAAAGAAAAAACAAAGCACTGAACACGTCTTAAAAAAGATATTTTTACAAAAACATAATTTATTTTGATTTTAAAAAATTATCTTACGCAATAAATACGTTGACAGATCTAAATAAGATTGAAATAAATTTTGAAAAAGTATCACCTTATTCAACACAGTTTTACTATGGTCATGAAGGAAGTTATGACTAAAATGCATGTATATGCAGAACAGTTTGTCAATTTTTTCACACAGCATGATAGTCATAATGAAAATATATTAAAGCTACCTTCTCTTCGATGTTTATAAATACAACTTAATAAATTTATTTTGAAAAGAAAGTTTGTGTGAATAGATAATGTTTTTACATGATGTTTAATTTGATAATGTCAATTATTGGAATACCTAGATGTATTGATGAAAGGATAATGATGATAAGAAGTGTTTTTCAAATAATATATGCATCCATTTTGCCACCACACCTGCTCCAATGTTGGGTTTAGAAAATTCATCAACCTATTTTAGTATGAATAATAAATGGTGATCCAAAGTTACTAGAAATAATAATATTGCATTTGAATGATTTGTTGTTAATGAATTCTTGTGATCATGAAGACTAACTATCAAGAACATATTGTTCAAAAAGGAAAATCTTTATAAAGAAACTTAAATGTATATACTCCCAAAACAATAACATATTGCTGATCATGGTATAACTAATAACTAGATGGCAGTACATAAAAGACATTAATATTACATGAGAACTTTTAGAAGCAGCTTATTAGTCAGATAATAGATTGATATTCTCCAAGATTAAAATAATAGTAGCATCAAACAATAAGATGTATTTCAAAATACTCATATAAAATGTATTGTTTAATTTTTAAAATCACTTTATATTACATGATCACTATTTCTTATGCTAGCACATTACTGTTATTAAAACAGGCAAAACTCTCCATACAGTAGTGCCACTCAGTGCCAATCAGAGTAATCAATGGATGCCAGAAGGCTTGTGCATAAAATCCCTATCTAGGGCCTACTCGTCCAATAGGGATTTTATGCACAAGTCTTCTGGCATCCATTGATTACTCTGGTTAGCACTGAGTGGCACTACTGTATGGAGAGTTTTGCCTGTTTTAATCACTTTATATTACATTTTAATTGCTGTTAAATATTAAAACTGAAGTGTAAATACAAGTATAGTATATATGCTTAAGCTAGATGTAATTAGAGAGTATTTGAACCTAGACTTTCAAGCTTCATTCAGTCATCCCCTCCATCTTATACCAACCAGTACACATGACTCAATACATATAAAAAAGATAAATGATTTCCAATGTAGGTATTCCATGATCATTTATATTTTTTACATAAATGTGGTCATACTTATCAGTTGTATAAGATGGAGTAGATGACTGAAGGGAACTTGAAAGTTTGAATTTGAATCTCTCCAATTAAAACTGAAATTTACATTTTCAAGATTTTAAGGAGTATATTGTGGATGTAACCAAATGTATTCTTGGATTATTACAAATGAAGATTGTGACCAAAGGTCTACTAATAAATAAATAAATAGTTAAATGGCTTTATTGGTCAAAGAAGAACCAGAACTGGGAATGATCTAATAGACCTTGAACTGCAGAATCTGGTGTTCTACTGCTGTATTAAACCATTCAGAACATTCTCTGATAATAATCATATTGTGAGAGACTTTATTAAAACGTAACATGGTATTTTCTGTTGAATAAATGATTAAATGAATGTGGTACCTATAAAGATTCAAATCAGGAATTCAGCTAATAAAATAAAGATTTAAGAATGATTAGTATATTAAAATCAAAAAGCAGTTACAATCGTGCTGTTTTTTATATGCTGAAAGTAACATATGGATCTAAAAGTATGTTAATTTAATTCTATTAAATCAGTGTATGTCTGCTTTTATATAATACAGATAATGCAAATTACGAATAACTACATTTAATAATATATTCACATATCAATTTATTTAGATCAGGACAAATATATCCAGTTGTTGTGATTAAAACTGACTGTTACAATCTTAAAAAAATAGAAGGGCTGCAATTCCTGATGGGATCTCTGGAGAAATTTAAAAAAATGGTGGTTATCTGTTAGTTTCAAAATTAACAAAATTTTTTGAGGAATATAATAACTCATGAAGTTATATTAATTAAAATAAGAATGCCCTTCTTTTTTTTTAATTTATAAAAAATAAAGATGACAGAAAAAGTTTCTGTAATTGTCATAGAATAGCAATGCAACCATTTACAAGTGAGACATTTCAAATATTTTATTGAATGGGTTGTTTCCAAATATAGATGAATGGTTAGCGAAGATATGTAATTTTAACAAATAAAGAAGCAGTGCACTCATGCTTTCTGTTCCCAGGAAAAAGGATGATTTATTTACTGCTTATATTAATTTAATCACGATAAATATTTGCAGCCATGTTTGAAAATAGTTGGATGACCACAGAAATTTTTATACGTCTTGGTAAAATTGAAATATTAAAATTAAAATTGGTGTTAGCAGCAACTTCGTTTGCCATTTTTATGATAGTACCTCATTTTCCATCATTGGTGTCATAAAGCAGGCATCAGATGCAAAAGTTTGACATTCAATTTTTAAATTTGAACTAACATCTCAAAAATATACCAATGAGTATTCTATTTTTATCAATTCAAAAATGATACACAGAATTTTTTTAGCATTTTGAGTGCAACATATAAAAAATTGTTACTCAAAATCCTCATATCTTTTATAAAGAAGTGATAAAAAAAATTTACAGCAACTTTTAGCTTGGATGGTTAACATTTTAAACATTTGGATCACTTTAAATAGAAGCTTTTTATTTTTATATGTCAAAGCATTGACTGGGAAGCGAATCTGGGCCAGCTGCTTGGAAGGCAGCTATGCCAACCACTAGGCCACCAATGCTAAAAAAAATGTAATTTAATGTTCATTTTGACTTTTCTTATGCAATTGTCAGTCAAGGTAAATACTTTGAAAGCAAAAAATAAGAAATGCTTAAAATAGAATTCTTGTACAATGCAAGAAATAAAATAGAGTTCTGATATGCTTAATATAGTAAGTATAAATTTATTTAAATACACATTGATTAGGTAATATTTACTAAGGCTGCAAACCTCAAGAATATGCTTGTGAAAGCGTAAGCTTGTGGTTAAGACCTGTAGACGTCCCTACCTTCACATTTTCACGCAAATATTCTTGAGGTTTACAGCCTTAGTAAATATTAATGTAGTAAGCTAAGCATGCCTTTAATATTGCTATAATAATATCATAATCATAGAAGTATAGTCACAAAGTGGAGGAAACTGGTAATTTAAAGTCTATATAAATAAAATGCAAATAAGTGGATTTACATGACCTACTTTTTAGAGAGGGGGAAGCAAGATTCTTTGTTTATTTATAGTTTTCCCATCATTGTCAATATGCCGAGCTTGTTTTACCTTGCAGTTTGCATAATTGCATTCTAAACTTACTATACGGGTCAGTGTAGATTCAAAGAGATGGCAGGGTTTATATTCATGATCTAAAAATAAGGATTTATGGTTAGAGTCATTCTTGGACTTATTATACAGATACTGGTGCTGAGCAACTCTTGTTGCCAAGCTAGTATGGAACTTCCTAAATTAGATTGTATTGCAGTTAGCATGATTGCAGAAGATTTTATATACATTTTGGAGGGTCTGTTCAGATGTGACAATTATATCAAGAACTTATGCCATTTTGGATATAAATACAGGCTGTTCATTAATATTGTCAAAGATTTTATACTAAAATCAAATTCAGACACACCCCAATTGATGTTAATCCTGGATTTCATTTTATTATGTATGCAGTGTGTCCACAAGATTTATTCAAAAACTTGCAGAATTAGCCTCCATATCCCAGCTATTCTAAACTGCTTAATTAATAACTCCAAAAAGAAACTTATTCCCAAACAGACCCCCTCTCTCAAAATTGTATAAAAAATCTCCTACAATCATGCTAACTGCAATGCAGTCTACTTTGGGAAATCTCATGCTAGCTCGGAAACAAGAGTTTCCCAACACCAATACGTGTATAATAGGGCCAAGAACAACTGTAACCATAAATCCAATCATGAAAAATAAACTCAGCCATCTCTTCAAACCTACAATGATCAAGGTAACTTGTTTAGAATGCAATAATCCAAAACACAAGGTAAAAGAAGTTTGGCATATCACCAACAACACAATAAGCAAAAAGAATACTGCTTCCAACCCACTAAAAAGTAGGTAATGTAAATTCACTCATTTATTATTTGCATAGACTTTAAATTATCAGTTGCCTCCACTTTGTGACTGTATTGCTATTGTTATAGAGATATTGAAAGCATGATCAACTTACTATAGTAAGCATAAAAGAATTCCATTTTATTTCTTGCTTCATATGAAAATTCCATGTTACGCTTTTCTTATTTCTCACTTCCAAAGTGTTTAGCTTGAATAAATTTTTAGAACATTGTTGCTGCATTTAGAATTTAGAATATATATAATATTTTATAATAATAATAATGTTATAGAGGCAAGATCTGAATCTCTTATTCCACAAAACATAAAAGTATGCAAAAATTTCAATGTGATGCCTTTAATCATATTATCCAAAGTATGTTCTTCATTTTAAAAAATGTAATAATTATAAATTTACAATTGTAATGGGATATTTTCATTAGATAATGAATGAAGATGAATAAACTTCTTAAAAAAATATTTTATGCTATAGAAGAAGTTAAAAAATAGCATCTCAATATATCAAATCTGTCTCAATCATGGGTGGGTAAATAGCTGTCCACAGGCCATATGCAGAAAGTCAAAAAAATTTGGTTTGAATTATGATTTCCTTCCCATTCATGACTAAAGATTCATCTCATATTTTCCACTAGGATGGCCACATCAATATGCATGCACAGTGTAGATACAATGCACAGTGCTTTTCCAGTTGACCTGGTTAATTTCAATTTTGTTTTTGCAGCAGTAAATATATAAATTTCCAACTATAGTGAAACCATGAACCCTCCAAAAAAACATAAAATCAGTGATAAATGTTGTGTGTTTAATGAAGAATGGACAAGCAAATATTTCTTTGGTAATACAGAGAATAAAGTGGTGTGTTTATTATGTCATGAAAAAAGGTATGTCTCTCCGCTAACATCCACTTCCACAAAGTGGCCCCCGATGTGCCCTCCACTAACCTCTATTTTCACAAAGTGGCCCTGAGCCAAAACAATTGCCCACCCCTGGTCTAAATGATATGGAAATATATTGTAATTTATGAATATGTAACAAATTGAGATGTGGCTATAGTTGAATAGCAGTTAGTAGTTAAGATAAAGGGTTCAAATGTTGTTGAATAGCAGTTAGTAGTTAAAATAAAGGGTTCAAATGTTGCGATGCCTTATTGGAAAAAGAAACTCCATTTCAAACATCCATAAAACCAAATACAGATAAAGAAAAAAGTGTAGAATATGAGTTCAGGAAGATTCTGCAATACACTGGATATATATATATATTGTACAGGATAGAAAATCCATCCTTACTTTTTGAAGTTCTACTATGGTTTTAAAAAAATGTCTTTGATATAGTTTTACTTAAAAATTTGTAAATAAGTTGTTATTGTTATTAATGGTTTTATTGTTATTTAGTTCAAGTTTATTTATTTATTATGATATATGCTTTGTTTTAAAATAGGTCATTGTAATGGTAGTATATGTATATAGTTAGGAGAGTGTGTATAAAGAAATAATCATTAGCAGTGGTATTTAAATTGCTAAATATAATTGTATTGTACCTTTATTTATTTATTTTGTAAAAAAATTATAAAAGATATAGTAGTATTATTATCATTGTTTAAATATTCATTTGGTTTGTAAATTACAACATGAATTTTTCAATGTAATATATATGTATTTTTTTTATTGACATTACATTTTTCTTTTATTAAATCAGCACATGATTTACAACAATACGAGAGAGCTGGCTATGGAACGCTGGGTAATAGTTCATCATTCTTGCTAGTTAATAAAAAAGAAGACATTACTTTCGTTCATCATTTCTCCAAATTTTTTTTATAAATTTCCTTACAAAAAAATATTGGATTAAGAATTAATACTAAAGATGGTTTGCTAAGTTCAACTTTATCATTTTGAGGTGTTTGCCTCTCTACTTGCCCATCAAACAACATTGGAAACTTCATGAAGCATAAAACCTCAAATGTAAATTAGGCATTCTTAAATAAGTTTAAAAAAATAGCTATCATAAATGTATTGATACATTTTATTATAACTTCCAAATTTCTTAATGATCCAAAAATAATATTCAACTTAACCGCATATATAATTGAATATCCAGGAAATGACTGAAATTAATGGTTTTAACAACAAGAAGCAAATCTCTTAATTTACTTGTAATATGTACATATTTTACGTCACTTCGAGCCATTTTAGGATAAATAAAATAAGTGAAAGTGCTGGAATAACTAGCTGATTTAAAATGACTGGACACTAAAGCAGATAGATGGTAACAAAAAAATTTATCTTATTTTTTTTATTGTCTATTTTTATTATTATTATTTTTTTTATGTAACATTTAATATATCTTTATGAAAGAATATACAACTGAAATCTTTAGAAACTAACTTACAAATTTCTTTTGAATGTTAAAATTTTAAGAATGATGAAAGTCGATTTTAGTATATATGTTTGTTTATTTATTTTAAAGACATTTTATAGCTTAAATTACTCAAATATGTTGTAATTATAGATATATATAATATTATTATTTTTTTACTTTTTATTTGATTTGAATTTGCATACAGGTGTACTAAATAATAAAAGTCATTTGTCAGTTTAAATTGGAAAACAATAAATTATATTTCATTGCATAGGAATTGTATAAATGTACAAATTTTTAGAACTGTATTTATAAATAATATCATTGTTTAATAATTATCTTAGTTCTTCAATTATTATTCTCACAATCTGGTTGCATTTATTCATATCCATTAAGTTTATAAGTTAAAATATTTAATATTTCATACTTGTGTGCATTATATATATTACTGCCAATATTTCAAATGCTAGTCATTATCTTTATTTATATTTAAGTCAGTTGACTTTTAAATTTATTTGTTGGTACAGACATTACTTATTGTTTATTGAGGTTAAAATTATAGTGAAGTTTTTATCTTGGTATTGTTAGTTGTAAAATAGCCTTAGTATGTCAGGCCTTATTTATTACAGTTATTATTATTACTGGATGGAGGGGATAAATTCCCCATCTGTATTGTAGTTATCCATGAGTTGATAGTGCTTATATTTCCAGTGATTGTGATCACATATTCCTAGGTACCCATTGTTGTTGTTTTCAGTGAGCCTCTCCATATATTTTCCTGATGCACTGAGACAAAAGGTCCAGGCATCCTATTTTGCCTCAATGGTAGGTGTTATTTTGGAAGCCACCATGCTTTTGATATATTTATGCTAGTTGCATTATAGAGTACTCTTTTTGGGTTTATCATTCATGAGATTTAATTTAAATTTTCCACCATAGTAGGTGAGGTTGCTTGTATTTTAGTATATAATGTCAAGATAAGTTTGTTTAAAGGATGTGATTCCTTTAGGATGCACTCAATTATGTTAGTGCTTTAAAGTATAAGAATGTCTGTGTTTTCGTGCTATCATGATTTGTAATCATTCACAAACCAACCAACAATATTTTGTAATTGTAAATGTTTGAATTTATAAGCATATGGCCAATTAGTCTAATCCACACATGTTATGTATATGCTGTAATCATCCAGAACTTTTCTAATGGAGGTGTAAATCACTTAGTTATTTTTAAATGTTTATTTAGTTGATTTACATTATGTGGACATTGAATTTATAACATACGTGTGTATAAATGACTTCTGATAAATACCTCATTCATTGAATCCATATAATATTTGCTTAAATCAGTCATTTAGTTATTTTCTACTTTAAAGTAGTATTTATATAAAAAATGTATTAAAGAAATACATTTATAACTTAAATTATTAATGCAACAAGATATCTCCAATTTGTTTATCTATTGTATATTTATTCAATTTCATAACAGCTTATACAGTTCCTATGTGAATATAAATTGCAAATTATGTGTTATTGTTAAACCTTATACTTAATTTACATATAGAAAAATTGAGTATTTGCAAAACAAAACTATTATTATGTTTCCCAGATATATATATATGCGTATATGTATGCTATTATAAATCTAAAGTTGCAATGTTGAAATAAAGCTGTATCATTTATTTTATATAAAAGAATGATTTTGAGTTTTATTTAAGATTTATTTATTTTCTTTTTCTCTATTTTTAGTACATCAGTTCTACAAGCTAGCAGATATGCAAGTATTAAATCATTGGTAATTTCAATTGAATAGATATATTTTGGATTCAATAAAATTCCTTTTGTTCCAAATTATATGTGGTATATAATTAATTGTAAGTTAAATTAACCCTGAGAACTAATTAGCAACGTATTCTAGTCAATGCTCTATATTATTAAGTTTGTCTTATATAATTAGCCATGGTAATAGTATATTTTAGTATATTCATTTTGAGGCAGTTTATTTTATCTTAATATATGTATAATATGCTATTAAATAGGTATTACACTTCTTATCTGTATTATATTTGTATTGAGTTGAATGATGGAAGATATATTCTTTCTTCTTGCATGGCACATGCATTTTATTATAGTTGACAAGTTACTATAAAACCTGATTAATTTATGGGTGCCTCATAGGTATATCTTATCCAAATCTTTTCTTTATTTCGAATATAATCTATCCATTATAAATGGTGCAATTTATAGATTGAATTTATAAATCAAATAATTTAAGAGATAACAATTGTCGTCCAATGTTTGGAGCATTATTTTCTTCTTATAGATATAATACAGTTATATACGTTTCATTATAAAATGGTGCCATCAATGTGCAGGCTCAATTAATTAAGGACTGTTGATAGTTTTCCATTACAATTGACATGCCATCATAAGGGCTCGGTTGTTTGGGGATTGTTAGCGATAGGTGTTCTATTACAATATATATATATGAAAATTTACTTTATATGTGCTATATTTTTAGCAAGCATTTATTCATAACAATTGTCTTTCAAGATCATATCCATAATATTTTTTACCCAGCTGTATAACAATTTTTGAATTTAACTATTCATCCTTTTCTACTCATGCAACATGTCTTTATATTTCTAAAAATACAACTTATAACACTTCTTATATTTCAAACATATTGTTACAGATATAAAAATAAAATATGTTATTGGCTTCCAAGGTGCATACCAAATTAATAAAAATTCTTTAGGTAGTCAAATATAGCTTTCTAAATGTCTCATAGTATTGGTTTGTATTTATTAACGTATTGATATGAATATTACCAAATCTTATCATTTAGATAAATGATACACATTTTAAATGGGATACATCATTATTTTAAACTTATTGATATATATATATCACACAAATTTATTTTATAAATGCTACATAAAATGATTAATAATAATTGTATGTCTTTTTTTTTTTTTGAAAGGTTATTGTTATAGTTGATTAAACCACACAGCTTCTAAAATGAGTGTGTAATGTAAATCAATAAATATAAAACAAATAATATATGGTACTTGACAAGTTATATCATATGCTTTGATCTAATTAATAAGATCTGTTTAAGTCAAAATGCATCTTTCCCATTAATACATTTTTTTTTTAATTTTTCAATTGTATGCTTAAAATGTAAGACTCTGTGTTGGTTACTGCTGTGTTTGGTCTGAATTAAATAGACTTTCTGTAGTAAAGAACAAAATTCTAATAAGCCCTTTTTTTAATACACATTTATTTCAAATTAAGTTATAGTCTAGAATTATGAGCTGTTGAAAATGCTTAAAACAGCATAAAGTCATTAATAGTATTGATATTCCTAAAGATAAAATTTTTAAATGATTGAACTGTCTGTTAGTAAAATTAAAATTGAGAAAAGTTCTTACTACATGACAATGACCAAAAGAAAATTTCAACACAGCAAAAATTACAAATAAACGTGAGCTATTCTTAAACAAATTCCTATTTATTATTTCCATTGTGTTATTCCTTTTAAGTTGTAGTTTTAAAGTATTTCTGGTAGCTTCAGTTTAATCTTTGTGCCTGGATTATGATTTAAATTAGCTATGTATTATTTAAGACAAAATAATAATTGTTCATAAATAATTAAACTTTCTAAAAATTAAAAAGTTTATAAATAATTAAACTTTCTAAAAATTAAAAAGAAACAAGTAAATCAAGTGAAATCAGGAACACAAGCCAAAACAAGTCAGCAATGGTGCACATATTAGTCAATTTATGCTGTCAATCACGTGACTGATATTTGACAAGTGAAACTGACATTGTTGATTGGTTACCTAGAGCACAGAGATAATAATAGATTCATTTGCATAAGTTGTCTAAATAGCAATTCAAAATCAATTATTTACAAAAGAAAAATTGAAACTTATTACAATTAAAATAACTATTGTGTTATATTTTCTTTTAAAAACACAATTTTTCTTCTTTTACAATTGAAGTTCCCAGTATCATTTATAATATTTTTAATCAAATATTTAAAAACCAATTATTAAGATTTTCAATAAGGAAATTAAAATAAAATTTACCCAAGCACACCACAGATATAAAATTTCCTTAATATAATCATTTATTTAAAATCAACTATTTTATTCACAAAACTACTTCTTTATTTTGTTTTATTAAATAACTTAATACTATTTAGTTAAGCTAATCTCTGTAAACTTAGCATTTAGAAAATATACATTTTCTATAATATATTTCTTAATTAAAATGTTCTTCATTAATCAGACATTTAAATAACAATATTTAACCCTAAAGACTTAAGTTTTAGCGTTAATATGAAACTATAATATTAATTTCTAACCTCATTAATTATAATAAAATAACATTAGCTTTTAGCATTTTAAAAATACCAATTATTTTACATTTTTAAAAGAATATCATTCTTAAACCAACCAATTTAAAATTAGTTTAAATGAAACATTAAATTATATATATACTTTTAAAATATTAAGCAATTATAACTTAATATTTGGTTTTACTGGCAAAGCCAAAGGTTACAATATATATATAGGAGGGGTCAAGAATATATTTGAAGCAATGATAGTAATCAAATGCAGATAATTATAAAGAATATAGCAAAAAGATATAGAAACAGAAATGAATGACTTTGATATGTTAATAAGCACTGCATTTATAATAAATAAATAAGGTATAATAGATATAATAAAACATAATTTTTCAGTAAATATTAAAAATTAGAAAGTGTTCTTGAAAAAGACAATCCAAGATAAGAATACTCTAATTATTCCTAAATTGATTCAAAAATATACAATTAGTCTGGAAAAATAATAAAAATATACATATTAAAATATAGTATCCAATATTTTATATACCATGTTTTCCTGAAAAAAAGACCTGGTCTTATATTAATTTTTGCTCCAAAAGACAGCTTAGGGCTTATTTTCAGGGATGTATCTTTTTTTTTACTCAAATACAAAAATCTACATTTATTAAATTTTACAATTTCAATAGCGCATAAATAATATTTACCATTGCTTGAATATGGCACGTTTAGAATCATAATCATATCACATAACAGTCTCGTTATATACGAGAATATAAAAAGTTATTTGTTTTGTTGATATTAGTAATATTTAATTTAAAATAATATATGAAACATTAAACTGGCTTGATTAATTTGTGAACTGTGATCGACTGCTAGTAATACGTTTCTGCCTTTTTAAATATTAATATTGATTTATTTACAATATATATGTATGTTTTTTTTTGTCATAGCATCGGTCGGGAGGCGAACCCGCAACAACCGTCTGCAACCAACTGCTTGCTTGTAAGGTGGCTGCGCTGATCTCTCGGCTAACAACGCTTGACTAAATGTACCGTAGAACATCAGACGGAAGAATTCTCATATCAGACTGAATGAATGTAGGTGCATTGATAAATGAAATGAAAAATTGTTTGCAAGTTTATTAAAATAATTAATTATGAGTCTTCCAGCAAAATAATTTTGAGTAACAATTATTCAGGTACAAAAATTACATTTATATTTCTTTTTTTATACATTCATTACTTTAATTCAAATACTTTTCTTATGCTAGTTGTAATGTATATATAATGTAAATGTTTCAAACATTATATTCATTATTTTATAATTCTACACATCTATTGTGTGTTTCAACAGACAAATGATATCTGTCCATCAGGCTGACAACCTTAACTAAGACTTATATTTGGGATAGAGCTTATATTATCAATATCCTGAAAAATTATGCTAGGTCTTATTCTCAGGGAAACATGGTATTAAGCCTACGAATATACTTCTTATTGTGAAAACTTACTTCCTGTTTTAGGATTCTAAGTTAACATGAAATAATCTTTGCAACAACTTTTTTAAACTTTAATTGCACTTTTACTCAGTAAATGGAATGTCACACATACAGAGACAAAACTCTCCACACTATAGCACTACTCAGTGCAAGCTAGAATAATCAATATATGGAGAGTTTTGCCTCTGCGTAAACAGCTTATGAAAGCATAAAAAATGGTGATCATATGATGTTTAGTAATTTAATAAATGGAATGTCTTGTATTTTTAAGAAAAAATCATACCCACAGTAGAAAAGATAGTTACATGAGACAAAAAAAGGTCCAAAAGGAAAGCAATTATCTGCAAATATTTTTTATTTGTATAAGATGATATATATATATATATAAACAAAAAACACAAGTTAATATATATAAACAAAAAACACAAGTTAAAACTTGTTAACACTTGTGTAGTGTTTGTAAAAATGGCAGACATGTTTGTGCACTCCAGAAAAACTAGAATTTGTTCAAGTGGTTGTTGTAGATCACACGCTGATAATGGAGGAAGTTAAGTAACGTAATGGTGGATGATAATTCCAAGAGATATTTGCTTATTGCAAATATTTCTGGATAAAAGACATTACCTGATTGGACAAGGATTAATTGCTACAGTTATCAGCAAGCAATAAAAGACAGTGTAACAACTACGCAGAGTAAGGCAGTTATTAGCAGCCATATTTGGAGAACAACAGCAGTGTAATATAGAGAGTAGTAGAGAGCAGTCACGCAGTAGTGAGTAGCAGACAGTATTAGAGTAGAGATATCTCATGTTAGTGCTTGCGGTTAATGACCAGTGCCCAGTGGAAATGTAGTCCACGGGTGTAGCTGGAAGAGCCCACAGAAATGGGGAGACCGCAGCAGAGAAGAGCATTAGTTGCAGAGAAGAGCATTAGTTGCAGAGAAGAGCATTAGTTGCAGAGTTGAGCATTAGTTGCAGAGTACAGCATTAGTTGCAGAGCAGAAGAGCATTCATTGCAGAGCAGAAGAGCATTCGTTGCAGAGCAGAGCATTCATTGCAGAGTAGAGCATTTGTTGCAGAGCAAGAGCATCCGTTGCCAGAGAATTATGGAGATAGAGTGTTGCAAACTATTCGCACTCAGACTGAGTAAAATATTGTGTATATTTATTTGATGACCGCAAAGACATTCTTGTGATATAACAGCTTGTATTTATGACAATAGATGGCATTCTACCAAAAACACCGTCAAGCATATGTTTGTTTACATAAACGTCAGAGCAAGCATTCACTATCTCTAACTTTAGTTCCGCCTTCAGATCATGATTTCAAGCTATTTGCTATCGTCAGTGAAGGACAGGAATAAGAAACTAGATCTAAACACAAACTCTGAGCATTTATGAAACAAACATATGCTTGACGGTGTTTTTGGTAGAACGCCATCTATTGTCATAAATACAAGCGTTAGCAAGTTTTAACTTGTGTTTTTTTGTTTTTCATAAATGTACCTTTGAGGTCTTTCTTGCAATGATATATATTGCAGAGGCTTCTACTATGTGGTGATGCTGAACTGATATCAGACCCATGTAACTATCTGGCTTGCTATGCTGAGTTTGAAGACATTACATGTCTAAAAGATTCACGCTTGCAAGCTGAATAGAAACTGTTTCATAAACGCTCAGAGTTTGTGTTTAGATCTAGTTTCTTATTCCTGTCCTTCACTGATGATAGAAAATAGCTTGAAATCATGATCTGAAGGTGGAACTAAAGTTAGGGATAGTGAATGCTTGCTCTGACGTTTATGTAAACAAACATACGCTTGACAGTGTTTTTGGTAGAACGCCGTCTATATATATTTATATGATATCAATATTAATTTTAGCTTTAAATTGCTTTTTATATTAATGTGAGATGTTTAACTTTTCAGATTTTTTTTAATGATAAAGTTGTAGGAATATTTATTAGATCATTTTACTATATAAGGGATTTGAACTCAGACTTTCACATGACCCTCAACTCTCCAGGCCATCTCATATTACTGATCCACCTAATCACACACATGTTGAAAAGATAAATAATCACCAATATATGTATTTCATGCTAAATCAGCACTCATCAGTTGGTCCTGATTACCATCTCCACACATATATATACAATCAGTGCTCAGCTCTATTTTATTCTCCAGTACTTAAGAGATCAAAATGACTAATATCAACATGGATAGGATGACAACCTTGGCACTGACATGGGCAATGTTCCATCATCAGATTTTCAATGAAATGGAAGGCCGAATAGTTATGGGTTGGAGTAGTTTGAAGCCTGTCCATTAGAGTATGAAGATTGGTTATCTTGATATAAAGCTGAGCACTGATTACCATCTGGACCAACTGATAAGTGCTGGTTTAACATGAAATACAAATATTGGTGATTATTTATTTTTTCAACATGTGTGTTATCAGGATGGTCAACAATATGAGATGGTATGGAGAGTTGAGAGTCATGTGAAAATCTAAGTTCGAACCCTTTATATATTACATTATATGTGCAGGTGTGTGTAAGCCTGTACAGTGTATTAAGTTACAGATCATTTTAAGAAACTTATTTTAAAATTAATATTATGCATTCTAAATGCAAATATATTGTTTCTAATATTTATATATAAAATGTAAATATATTATTTATAATAATATTTACATATAAAATTTTTATAAAATATTTGTGGGTTTTTTCCTACATACTTTATTGAAAGGCCATTGTATATTTCTTGTACAATTTTTTAATGGAATTAGAAAAAAGTAGGCTTATTGGATGTACATTGACATGAAATTGGTCTCATGGTACATAACATATTAGAGTGTGTGTGTATATATATATAAAGTTTAAAGGGAAAAGTAGAAATGAACACAGCCAAAATTTACTGCATATATTTACTTAAAATATATAGGCTGGAATAATGAGATAATGATTAAATAATAATTTTGATATTTTAAAGTACTATAAATTATTTAAAATCAAATGCAATAAAAAAAGATGTTTATTTAATACAAGTATTTTTTATTAAATTTGTTTGTCTTTTCTGATTTTGACAAAAATATATAAATTATTTTTAGAAAACTGTTGTTTTTTTTAGTCACATTAATCCTATAATTTGTTTAATTAAAATATTAAAAAAAAAATTCAATTAATTAATTTTAATGAATGTATATTGAAAAACAGGTCAATAAATTAAATTATTACTCAAGAAGAAAATGGCTTATTTTAATTCTGTTTTCTTAAGCACTATTGAATATTATAAATAGTGGGATCAAATTAGAGATGATTAAATTATTATATTGAAAGAAATGTAGAAAGGGTGCATCTGCTTTGATGTTGGTTAGAGAGATTTTTTGGTGATTCATAGCCCATATGAATGTACTAGACCATTTGCATGGTTGCAACCTATCAAACTATAGAAGCTTAGCAGAGTTGAGGACTGCTAACATTTGTATTATAAATGCCTATACCAAACATGACAATAAGAAGCTAATATACTGCTCTATCCCAGACATCACATGATCACTATCTCTTATGTTTGTTCAAGTTGTTAAACAGTCAATACTGTCCATACAGTAGTGCCACTCAGTGCAAGCCAGAGTAGGCACTAGATAAGTATTTTGTGCACAAACCTTATTGCATTCATTGATTACTCTGGCTTTCACTGAGTGGCACTGCTGTGTGGAGAGTTTTTCCTGCTCTATCCCAGACATGACAATAAAAATCCAGCTTATTTTGAGACTCCAGTTTATGCAGAAATCAGTTGAGAAGAATGCATCTATTGATAATATATTTCAAACATTAATTTTCCAATTAAAGACAGTCTGTTTCTACTTATTTTCTAAAAAAAAAATATTTAATATCAGATGTACTAATTTAAGAGTGAACAGTGTTGGAATAAAATTCATGCAATTAATTGATAGGAATAGATTTGAGAAAACTTTCTTCAAACTTTTGAATAAAAAGTAAAGCAGATGATCGTGGGCTTAATTAATAAGTGGAAATGTATTTTGAGATTTTTTTAAAAGTTTGTAAATGGGGAAAACAAAAGCTAAAGAATTTTAAAATAACTTTCCGGGCTGGACTTTTAAAAATAAGTAATAGTTCGTTATCCTAAAAAGATTTTGTTTAAACTTTAGGAGTTGCCTGAAAATAATAATACAATAACTGGATTCGTAAGGTAAAAAATTAGTTGAAATTTATAAACATTTTATTTTTGTTAGAATGTGCGTGCATGTGTGAATATTTTATATCCCTTTAGCACTTTGATTATTAAGTCTTCATTAGACATGCATGTGTACATATAAATTAATACCATTTACAATTTATATATTTGTAAGCCAAAATTTAAATAATGTTACATGTCTAGTTTTGTTGGTCAAATTTATGTGACTAATATTTTTATTTGTAAGTCAAAATCAAAATAATGTATTTTATTATAAAATACATAAGTCCTTTCATTTTTTTCATTATCATTTCTAAGTAATAAATTTTATAATAATTATTTTAAGTTATTCCAGTAAAATTTTTTGATTCTAGAATAGAATAAGTTTTATATATGTGTATTTTCTCTTGTTAATATTCATGTTGTTCAGGGGCTCTCTGATCCTAAGTTAGTTTTAAACCATAATGATATTTATATATGTGAATGTGGGAGTATATGTATGTGTGGACATTAAAATGTTCTCTATAGAATTATTTGGATGACACATAGTTAAAGATAATCTTTGAAATCTATATACTTTTTATTTTATAGATTTGATAATTAGTTTATTGATGTTCTATACACTCATGGTACCTGGTGGTCCTGAGCATTGATGATAATCAGCATTAACACAATAATTCCAGAATTTTCTATATATATTTAATTATAGTTATTTTAGCACTAAGATATGTGCGTGCAATTGAAATACTGATAATTGTTTTTATCTTATGCTCTAAGGTTGGCATTGGCTAGAGGATGATTAGTCTAATATTTTTTATAGTACTACCTCTTTGAAATTTAGTCATAAAGAATTACTGTTAATTCTTGAATATGGATGATTATTTCTGGTGATGCTGCTATATTTATAAATTATGTATTGTTCATAATTTGCTTCTAATGTTGATTTTGCTCGTGCTTTTTGATTCACATTATGGAGATATTGATTCTTATTGTCCCATCTTTCATATATCATTTCTATATATTTTAAAACATATATAAAATATTGAGAAGTGATATATGGAAGATGTGTTTACATATTTTAATATAAATGTTAAGCATATAAAAATATATAAAATATTTTAATATGTGGAAATATCTTATATTTTCATATTGGGAAAATAGACAGTAATCAATGTAAATAGTATACTGTAAATACTTTTTGGATTCTTTTAAAAGGGTACCTCTTCTAAATGCAATATCTTGATGATACATAGATTTTAAAGTGCCACAGTATATATTTATGTTTTAAATAAAAAAAGTTCATAACCTTTCACATATTTCTTATTAATAATAGATTATTCCATTGATCAGTTACATATTATAAATTAATTTTAAGATATCTTATCATTGAAATATTGAAATATGTGGAAATATCTGTTATATTTTTATATTAGAAAAATTATCATCAGATATATTAGAAAGTAATCAATAAAAATAATAAACTGTAAATGCTTTTTGTATTCGAAAGCTTACTTTTTCTAAATGCAATCTCTTGGTGGCATATAGAGATTAAAGTGCCACAGTATATATTTATGTTTTATATATGTGTGTGTTTGACATATTTACATAATATATACATAATGTGTAGATTAAAAATCATGATCAAACAATAATTGTATCAGTATATTAATTATAATGAAATGTATGCCCATTACTGATTATCAATAAATAGTATTGGAGTTGGTATAGAGAAGAACACTGACTTCATTGCAATAGATAATTGTCACATAGAATTATTTGTGAATATGATCTTGCTTGTAGAGATTAGACATATTATATTGTCAAATATCTAATAAAGATTTTAGACTATCATATTTTGTTTACGATGTTTTGGGAATGAATTTAAGAGTGTATATGTATATATTAAATAATTTTTTATTTTTTTCAAGTTTCATTGTATTTTTATATTTTAAATATGAAAATGCATAACATTATTTATAGAATGGCCTGTACTTGATAAATCTCAAATCTTTTGTGTCATATATAAGAACAAATGTAATCAATCTATAACTTATATTTTATATGTACAGTATAAATATGTATAATATAAATTTGTAATTTTATTTCTATGGATGATTATAATTAAAATAATTGAAACATTGGATTAATGGTATAATTTTTAATGATTCTGGAATAAAATTAAGGTGTACATAAATTTAAAAAAGTTTGTGTAATTTGTTATTTTTTTTTTCCCATGTGTCATAGCATCAGCCGGGAAGCGAACCCGCTAACCCGGGACAACTGCTTGTAAAGCAGCTGTCGCTGACCTCTCGACCACCAATGCTTGACTAATTTGTTAATTTTATATACAGAACGCAACATTATGGACAAATTTTAACATTGAAATTTGATCATTTAAAGTATTTCCTTTTATATATTGTATCAAGCCAAGGAAAAATATTTTTAATTTATATATTTATTAATTAACAGTAACAAGATTTATATACACAATACATTAATTTTTTTAGTTTCCTACGAGTGGGAAACTAACATTAGCGAATTTGTTAGCTTTAACTTCTAAGATTTATAATAAATGAGTTCAAAAATGGACAGGCCTAATTCATTGATAATTTAAATGCCTGGTCGTTGAAGTGCAAGCCTATATTTTCTTTTAATTGTCATGATATTTCACGAATATGATAATAAACGCATTGATTACTCATAATGGTAGAATAATAATTGTTTAGGAAATATATTATTGTTTACTGCCACAATTTAATGTACAAATGCCAATATATTTTGTTCTCACATACTTGATATTCTCTTTAGATAGATACATTAAGTATTACTTAATTTATCCAACTATGCATCGTTTGGTGCAGTTAGTAGATGTAGGTTCATGGATCATAGCTTAATGTATCATCTCCGTGCTCAAACTTTTTCTGAATTTTCTAGCAATAACCAATTTATTATTTATTAGGTTAGAGATTAAGATATAAACTTCAAACTTGATTAAAGATTAATATTTGTGTTCGTACTAATATAACCACATGATATTTTTAATTTAACTACATCCCACTTCAAACATACACACACACACATATAATAAAAGCACATTTCATAAATAATAATAAAAAAGGAAATCGTATGTTCCTTTTGCAATAAATAGTTTATTTTATTCGTAGCATTGTATCTAATTTATGTAAATGATGGAAGATTGGGTTTGTTGAATCTGATCAACACAAGGAATGTGGGTCATTAATGATGTAGTAGTGACGATAGGCATTAGGTGTATATTCTTATATGCTTAAAAATGAAAGCTAGGGATATATATATATAACAAAGTAAGCAAAGTACAAATTTTATATATATTTCTTGTTATCGTTTTTTTATGTAAAAATTTATCAGCTCTGTTTTATATTTCAACATGCAGATTTTGATTCTTTTCTTCAGCACACACACGTTCTTATCTAAAGCAAAGGAAAATTCTACAGTCACCTTGAAAATCAGTGACTAACAAATAGTGATGAAAGCCAGAGATAATTAGCATAACAATAAAGTAAAAAAAAAGACTAAGATACATTATTTATAGAGAAATGAAAGTGAACGTATTTATTTACATTTTCTTAGAAAGAAATTCATGATTTGATAAAAGAAGATGGTCATATTTTCTTCGAATTCACTTCACAGTGACTTTTCCTTTCAAAAGAAGTAAAAATATTTCAAACTCTAAAATCTCAAGTGAATAAATGAAGAGTTCCTATAATAATGGAAAAATATATTTACATGTGCAAAGTAAACAACTGAAGTATAAGTAAAAAGTCTATCTATTTTTACCTAAAAGCTTACATATATATATATGTATAATAAGTTAAAGATTTAAATAACCTTTATAAAGAATTTGTTGAAGACAAAGCATTATTACCTAGGCTTATCAAAGTAAAGTAAATATTAATTGATTGACAAATATTGTGTAATTAAGGATTGAATATGGATTGACTAGCTGAAATTTTTTTTTAACCCAACCAGGAATTGATACTAGATCGTGTCCACGGAATTACGTCATAAGTCTCTTATACCCACGTGACATTGTATATCGAGTGTGATCATTGTAACTTAGAAAGTCACTGTTGCCTACCTATACATATCAACTTCGTGAAGTACTAATAAGTTCATCCTTTTGTTTTTATAAATGAGTGTGGTCATTCTAACTTTAAAGAATAGAAAGTCACTGAAAAATAAAAGATGCGTTTTGTAATGCCTATACATATCAACTCCGAGAAGCACAAATAAGTTTATTCTTTTGTTTAATTATCTGACATCTTGGAAGCTCCGTTTTCTTCGGCAGAAAACTTTTTTTCTGAATGATACTAACATCTTGACTAAGTATAACTTCAAATATCTGTTTCTTCTTTGGAACACCAATTAAAATTTGAAAGTATATGTAAAAATGAATTATTTATATATTACATTAGTAAAAATTACAAAAACTTACAATAACTGAAACACAAGCTTATTATATACCTGTGTCTAAATATATGTAATATATAGGGTATATGAGCACAGACTTTCACACGACCCACCACTCTCCATTCTATCTAATAATACTGATACACTTAAACACATATATGTTGAAAAGATAAATAATTACCAATACACATATTTCATGCTAAACCAGCAATTATCAGTTGGTCCAGATTATCAGGATTGTCTATCTTAATATATATCTGAGCACTTATAGTATATATGTGTGGAGATGATAATCTGGACCAACTTATGATTGCTGGTTTAGCATGAAATACTATTGGTGATTATTTATCTTTTGAACATATATGCGTTTAAGTCTATCAGTGTTATTAGATAGAGTGGTGGGTCGTGTGAAAGTCTGTGCTCATATACCCTATATATTAAAAACTTACAAGTGCATTTTTAATTTTTTATTTTATTTCCTAAATATTTTTATTATGCAGCTTAATATGATACTGCTTTTAAAAAGAGATACTAAAATACGTTGTATTAAAAGATTGGCAAACAATAAAAACTACTATCAATGATGAAAAAAGTGATAGCACTTGAATACATTATCGTATTACTGCATACTTCTATTTTTAAATAGAGTAACGTAAATTGACTTTTCATTTAACATATCTATTGTGCCATTACAATTTAGTCACTAGCTAAATTTATAGTAATGTGCACGAGAGAAAATGAACAAAAATCATCATCACATTTTTATATAACCATAAAAGAAGCTGTAGGGCATCCAAGTTCAAACCCTACCAGATCAAAATTTTAAACGCTTTAGATAGAAAGAGAGTGGGTCAACAATTAATATTGTTTGTGTGTTGATAGAAAGGTAATACACACATTTAAACTATTCAATTTTTAATTTTTCTTTAAAAAGCAAAGTTATAACGCATACGTATAAGCAGTGTGTGTGTAAGTTATTTAATTGTTTTATATTTCAAATATTAAACACTTTGACTTTCTTTAAAACTAACCTATGCTTGATCAATTTTAATATCTTATTCTATACTTCTATTTTGCTTTTCTATAATTGTAATTGGGATTTAAAAGCTAAGGATTTAATTTTAAATGTTAGGGTTATAATTTCTGAACTAGCATTTATATTATTAGTCAACCAGATTTATAAATGATTGGAATAATGGCAGTGTGTGTGCTTGGATATATTACATACATAAACTACATTTTTTATTTATTAAATATTGAAAGAAAATTGAGAAAATCGGTTAAATTATTTTTTTTTATTCAACAGTTTGTACTAGAAGGGTTAAATCTGTCAAATTATTTTTTTTTTTGCAATTTTGTGTTAAGAGAGAATATCTGTTGAATCAGATATCTATTTTTGTAGCAGTTTTGTTTTTGTAAATGATTATTTGTTATTTGGAGCTTAAACTTTCTGTGGGGTCTGATTTTGAAATTGTCTCACCTAAGGATTAAAGGAAAGAAACTCCAATTTTAAATATTACGGATATATGTGGAAAAAAAAAGACAGAAAAAGGATTGAGTCAGTTTTTCCTTCCAAACAAAAGTGTCTGAAAAAAACAGGTGTGTGATTTTTTTTTTTTGTGGTCCTGGGAAATGATTAAACTTTTCAGTTGAAAAACAATTTAGTTGAAAATAAATTAGAGATCTAATTAAAACGAATTTGTCCAAAAATAGCAAGTGACGCTATCTCTGATTGGTTTGAGTTGGCTCAAGAATCGATATAAAAGCTGTCTGGAAAAAAAAATCAGTGGAATTATTATTATTGTTATTATAATTCAGATTGTTATTAGACTATTAAATTGAAGGTTGAAAATATAAGAAATGACTGGCTAGAAAAATTATATGTATGTCCCATCTTTGCCTGACCATCTGTAAAGCTGCACATCATATAGGAAAGAAAAGATGTCTTGTCTGAAAATAATATTCTACACCTTTCAACTGACCAGAGAAATAAGATGTTTTTAATAGAAGGAAGAAAGCATTCACCTGCATTCGATGAAAGATGAATTAATCTACCGATAAATATTAATCATCAAGTCCAATTAATTGTTCCAACAACTGAGTTTAAATCCGGGAAATTTATAATGTGAAAACAACTGCTGTATTTCATTCACTAAAAGAATAATGCTTGACAGGAAGAGAAGAAAAATTGATATAATGATTTCCAAATTATCCACTAAAGCAAATAACCTCAATAGGATCCTCATCATCAAATAATTATATACTTCAAGAAAGTGATTGTTCCAAAGAACACGGAAATTGTTGCTGCCAAGTATAGACAGTATACAAGACAAGTGAACCCTTGGATCGGTAATATGACTTTTATATCTATTTTCTTTATGAAATCAGAGTATTAATAAAAATTTAGTAATAAAGTGACATATTTTATTTAAAGAACTTTTAAAGACAATTCAGATCGATGGAAACCAAGAATGTCTTAATAATAATAGCTTTGAACTACATAAATGATTTTGAATGTATCAAAATTTATTTGTTTATTAATTTTACAGTTATGAAATATTAATGTGTAAAATAATTTTTTTTATGGTATTATGATTTTAGTTTTAACTAATATATTATTATTATTTTGGGATAAAACACGCACATACATAGTAATATTTTATATGTGTATAATTGCGAGTGAATGTGAAATAATAGGTGGTGTTAAAATATTAAATTATTTTGTCTTGAGAAAGTATAGATTTCAGCGCTTAGAAGGGAGGGGGAGATAATGATTTAAAACTCTTTTCTAAGAACTTGATTTTTCTAATTTCTATTAACATTTTTTTTTTAACATTCTACTTACATGTTAGATTTATAAAGTATGTGTGCTAATGAGCGGATAATTTTTTTTTTCTTGAATACTTTTCTCATGGAGTGAAAATCATGGTCAATGTGACATCCAACTTAATACAATATACATTTGAAGGGAAAGGGGGAAGAACTTGAAATTAATCTGAGGATTGTTATATAATCAATTATTATTATTGTTATTATTCATGTCAATTTTCATGTATGTCTAGAAAATTTTATGTATATGTTAGAAGTGCAGTAATAAATATTAGTTTGTTTTATTAAATGAGGCGTATATATTTCATTAAGTGTAGTCTTTGTTAAGTGTGATCATTCATCATCATCAGTGGTTGAATATCAGTTATTTAAGATATAAGTAAATATGCTAAAATTAAGCAATAATTATGAATTTCTTTATAAAAATTAGTTTTATGTTTAGGCTTAGTCCTAGAGCTGTAGTTGAAACCCTTGTCATTATCGTTATTATTATCATCATCATCATCATCAACGTTTTAATTAATGAGCTGTTTAACTGTTTAAAGGCCATAAATAAATATTGATTTTATAATATTTAGTGATTTCTTAGTATTATTATAACCACATCCCATCATCTATTTCATGCAAGGATGAGTGAATTGCCATCCTAAATTAGTTATATATAATCTGAGCTAGTAAACTTATAAAAATATTGAAACACATTTGTTATGCTAAGATCTAAGAAATGATTTATGTCTAATATACTCCACTTTGGTTTATAGATGTTTTACTTTTACCTAAATATTAGTGCGTATAGTGATATGGCTCAAAAAGCAAAATCTCCCATTTTTATTAGAAATAAAGTACCAAGAAGGGATTCAAACCCGGTACATGTGAAAAGGTTATTAGATATAACTGTGTCTAGATTCAAATAATCTAGTGGCACCCTGCTAGACCATATTCACTTAGTATTTGTTTAAACATGCACTTAACATCAAACCAAGAAATGAAAGTGGATAAGATCTACTGTCTGTATACCTGAGTTATATTTTATTGAATTACTAGTGTACTCACCTCACGTGATTTCATATACCTGAGTTATAATACTTGTTATTAATAATTTGCTTATAATTATTGATAGTGGGATATCTTGAGAAATCTAATGATAGAAATATGTTTCATTTCATCCAATGACCCGTAATATGATAGATAACTCAGTCTGATCTTTGGTTTAATAGCCACTACTCAGGTTAAATAATTCTTCTCTTTTGATATAAAAATCTACAATGCATTTTTCGTTTATTAAGCTAAATATTTATATTGGAAGCTTTTTGAAATAAAATAAATATTTATATTTGAATCATTTCTTGATTAAATAATATACTTGATCCAGTTGATCCTCTTCATTAAGTTAAGCTGAATATAATAATATACTGAATATTTTGGATTCATAATTTTTTTTAATAATATTTGACATTTCATGATCATTTAATCAATATCTTTTGATCTAAACCTTAATTTTATTACAATGGATCTTTAATCTAGTTTATTTAAGTTACAATGATACTTTTGATCAGTTTATTAATGTTTGTAATACTTGAATATTTGAGATTTTAATAATGTTTGAATTCTGACATTTCATAATTACTTTAATAGACCAGATCTCATTTTGTTACACTGGATCTGTGATCGACCTTTAATTTTGTTACACTATATAGCTAATATGGTCCAGATCACAATCTCCCATATATATATACAATCAGTGCTCAGTTTATATTAAGATAGCAAATCTACAAACTTTAATGGATAAGCTTCAACCTGCTTTTTAGCCATCCATATCATTGAAAATCTGATGATGGAACATTCAAAGCCCTTGTTGATACCAATATTATTATCATACCCATATTGACTTTATGTCACTCTGACATCTCATATATAGGACCTTAATATATCCATTTAAATACATAGAAGTAGTCATATATATTAGTTGTATAAGATGGAGTGCATATCTTTAAAAAGCTTGAAAGAATGAGAGAAAGTCCCTTCCAAGTACACTAAGTTTAATATAAACAGTATGCTTATATTTGAATAAATATAATAAGTGTGCTTATATACAACTATTGAGAATCTTGTTACTTCTATAAATTAAATATGGCTAAGTGCTTTTAAGAAGTTGTGGCATTCTCATATTCATAGCAATATGAAATAACATAATAATGGAGGGATGAGTGTAATTGTATATATTTGAAGAGATTTAAATTTATTTAATTTAATGTTAAATAATTAAATGAGAGCATCCATTTTTATCTTGCTATAAATATGAGAATGCCATAAGTTCTCTGAAATGTTAAGCCATATTTAATTTATAGAAATAATAAGATTCTTTATAGTTGCATATAAGTATATTTATTATATTCCGTACAGAAGTATAAACAGTTCATTTGACTATTACACATTCAGCCTGTATTTTGCCTATTCTTCTTGTGTATTTAAATGAATTAAGGTCCCATATGTGAGAGGTCATAGTGATGTAAAATCAACATGGGTATGACAATAATATTGCCATTAACAAGGGTTTTGATGGTTCCATCATCAGATTTTTAATAATATAGATGGCTGAAGAGTTGGAGGGTGGAGAAGACTGAAGCCTGTTCTTTAAAGTTTAAAGATTTGATATAAATAATGTAAACTGAATACTGATTGTATATATGTGTGGGATATGGTGATCTGGATCAACTGAAGAGTGCTAGTTCAGCACAAAATACGTATATTGGAGATCATTTATATTTTTACATGTATGTGGTTATGTGAATTAGTTGTAGAAGATGGGGTGCATAGATGTGGAAATCATGAAAGTCTGAATTTAAGTCTATTCTAATTACTTCAAGTTCAGTATAGACAATATACTTACATTTGAATATTATATATTTGGCCTGTAAATCTACATATTAAGATCCTAAATATAAGGAGTCAGAGTGATATAAAGTTAAAATGGGTATGACAAAAATATTGGCATCAACAAGGGTTTTGGATGTTCCATAATCGGATTTTCAATGATATGAATGGCTGAAAAGTAGAAAAGTGGAGAAGATTGAAGCTTGTCCGTTAAAGTTTGAAAATTTTCTATCTTAATAGAAACTGAGCATTGATTTGATATGTGTGGTTGAGATGGTGATCTGGACCATCTGATGAATGCAGATTCAGCACGAAATATATATATTGGAAATCCATTTATATTTTTCTCATGTATGTGGTAATACATATAAGTTGTATAAGATGGAGTGCATAGCTGTAGAGACAATATACTTATATTTGAATATATATATATACTGTATATATGAATTCATAGTATTATTTCTGGGAGTTTCCATGTACTAAAAATATAAAAGCTAAAGTAGCTGATGCTTCTGTACAAAAACAAATACTTTTCTCCAAGTTTAAGAACTTGTTATTGTACTGAAATATCAGCTATTTTAGCTATCATATTTTTACTACATGGAAGCTCCCATCTGTGAGAATATTAGAATATATATATAATGTTCAAGGCTAAATAGGTATTCAATGTAAATAAATGAAAACAGTCAACACTTAAACAACACCAATATCATTAACAATCAACAATCTCAATCTGTTGTCAAGGCAACCTATTTTAATCAATAAAGATGGAAATCATCTTTATCTATGGTCTAATAAGTTTATATATACAAAAAGATTACAACTTCACTACAGAGAGTGAAATTACTAATACAAAGAAGTTTAAATAAACTTTATTAAACAGGTAAATATAACCTGTTCTGAAAGCAGACTAACAAATAGCCAATTATAACATCCAAAGTGCACTCCAACTATATATTATTTATATAATAAACCTAATAATGTTCAATGCTAGATAGTTATTTAATGTAAATTCAAGAAAGCAGTCAACACTTAAACAGCACCAACAATCAACTATCTCAATTTATTGACAAGGTAAAATGATTAGAGGAAGTTGCCTTGACGACAGATTGAGATCATCGATTGTTATTGTTTAAGTGTTGACTGCTTCCATATATTTATATATAATGCATTTTAATGAAGTAACGATTCATTAAAATTAATGACTTAGCTTTAAAAGTGAAATATCTGTACTAGAATAGAGAGTTATGAGAATGATAAGCAATTGCAAAGCTCTTAAATCTATCTGCTTTTGGGTTAGGTAACAACATATAAACATGCGTGTATGTGCTTAACACGTTAGCGCATAAAATTACATGTGTATTTCTTTATAAGGAGTCATTAAATTAAAATAATTTTGCTTTTGTTTTCTTTATAATTTAAAAAATAATCTGAAACAAAATTAATCCGAGAAATAAATGTGAAAAGGTGTCGAGCAATGCAGATTTCTTTATAATGACAAAGAAAATCTGCTTTCAGACATTTTACATATATATATAAACCTAAACAGCTTCGTTTTTACTCTTCTCGTGCTGTTGTTTTGAATTAAAAAGTGATAAGAGTCAATGTGGCAGCCAATAACAAACTCTAATGAAAGATTATTCAGGCGAAAAATACACTGAAGATTACCTGGACACATCAATGCCAAAAACATATGATGAAAAATTCTACAGCTCAGAAAGAAATTATTACAAACAGAAATTTAAGTACACAAAAGTTAATAATATCAAAATAGAAAAAAAAAAAAGACAAAAAAAAAAATCTGATTTTTAGAGTATAAAAAAGTAATCAGCAATTGTATTTTTAAAAACAATTTCTTATTTAGGATTTTCTGAAAGAGATTTAAATGGAATGCATCAGTTTATAAAAAATTAATAAAAGAATTTTTTTTAAAATATTATAAATCAATAAAGAATTAAAGTGTATACATATAAAAGTAAGCTAAAATCAACATGTGAACTAATTAAAATATGTTCATTTTTAAATAATCTCACAAAAATAAAAAATTCATAAACTGACTAATTAAACAACACAGCCTTTTATTATATTTTATGGAGGCACTATTTGGTATAATAGAGCGTCCGATTTGGATTCGGGAAGTCCCAGGATAGATTTTGGTGCTCGCGGATCTGGTGTTCGAACTTTTTATGGATTCCCGAGTAATAATGTCATATGTTCTTTTGTGTTGTTTTTTTTGTATCCCAATTAGCAAGGACTTCCAAATTTATTCAATTTAAAAAGATTAAAAATATGGGTGTGACGAAAATCTCGGCCTCAAGGTGGCCTTTGAGCATTCCATCATCAGATTTTCAATTGGATGGACGGTTGAAGAATTAGAGTGTGGAGTGGATTGAAGCCTGTCCATTAAAGTATGAATATTAGCCATTTTAATATATATCTGAGCGTTATTGCATATATGTGTAGAGATGATAATCTGGACCACCTGATGATTGCTGGTTTAGCATGAAATACGTTTGTTGATGATTATTTATCTTTTCACCATGTGTATAATCAGATGGGTCAGCAATATGAGGTGGCTTGGAGAGTTGAGGGTCGTGTGAAAGTCTGAGTTTGAACCCATATATATTACAATAAAAATATAAAATTGGTTGACGTGGTAAAATTTCCAATATCAATACAAAGGAAGCTGAATAAAACGAATAAAGCAATAAAACAACCCTATTATCAACATATCATTAAAAATTACTTTAAGTTGGTGGTTTGAAAACCAATATTATTCATTATGATTCACAATATGATGATTATTGATCTATCAAATCAATCAAAATTTTATTTGACTTGTGATATTTATTCAACATTTTCAAAATATACGTTTAGATATGCGTGCACATGTTTCACACAGACATGTTCATGTTAAATTTATATAATAAATGTAGTTTTAAATAGGTATGTACATTTTCATCCTTGCACACCTCAAGATTAAACTGTATAACTAGAATCAATGGATGAAATTGCAACTGATTGAATAATTGATATTGGATATAAGATCTATGAAATGATCTAGATTATAAAATAAATATCTATAGATCTTTATCTATGATAAGTATAAAGTGTTATTAAAAATATAAACAATTGTGTGTCAGTGTGTATAATGCCTAATAATATTTGTCAATAATATTCATATAAACCTCTCTGTTTTATAGAGGGGAGGGGGGATTTTAGTCAAATATGTATAAGATAATAACTCAGCTTAAGAATAATTATATTAACTATCTTAGTTTCTTTGCATCAGAGTTAAAATTAAATTATTTCAAACATTAACCAAACTTCACTGTCAACTTGGAATCACTGATAAATATTAAACATATAAGCTTAACTAGTATATCTCTTGTTCATCTTTCTATCATTTTATGGTCACTGTATGCATTTTTATTATTATATTCTATTGTCACCAATACTTATCAATGTTGTTTATTCACATTATCAAATGCTGAAGACAGCATATCAAAACTTTGGTTAGCATTTAGATACCTTTAGATGCCATTATGATAAATTAGAATGATGCATAATTAATTTTCATATTTCTCAAAAATAAAAATATTCCATTTTTAATCCATGTAGGCTTCACTTTAGTATACTATTTACTTATGTTTTAATTAAAATCATAATTTTTTTTTCTGCTGTGATACATTAATTCACTTCTATGACATTAATATTTTATTTCTTGTCACTTGGAAATATGTAATTTTAAATTAAAACATATTTTATCAGTTAAACATCACATAGTCACCGTTTTCTATGCTTGCACAAGCTGTTAAAACAGTGACAAACTCTCCATACAGTAGTGCCACCCAGTGCAAGGCATAGTAATCAATGGATGAAAAAATCTTTATCTACTGCCTGCTCATCCAATATCCAGACTAGTTTTTAACTTGTGGTTTTCACAGATCCAAGGCTCCTCACTGATGAAAGCCACAAGCTAGAAACTAGTCTGGGATACTCATTGAGCAGACACTAGATAGGGATTTCAGGCACAAACCTGCTTAAATCCATTGATTACTATGGCTTGTACTGGGTGGCACTGCTGTATGAAGAGTTTCCACTATTTTGTTTCATATTTTATCAAGTTGACTTTTAAATATATATATATTATTCATAAACCAACTTTTAATATGTTGGCTATAATTCAATGAATTTTTTTTTTTTTTGAAATTGTGATATCCGTGAATTGTATGTTCAATATTTTTTATTGATTATTTTTACAAGGACTTGGCTGTTTTAAATGAGCAAGTCTTAATATTTTGGATCGTCAACATAACATGTTCTTTGAAATTTTTCATTTGAGGTTAATAAAAAATGTATTCAGATGATAGAATTTGATAGTTTATTTGAATATGTCCTAAAATGTGAAATTCTCTTGATATTTTAATGCATTGATATTTGAGATATTCTTCTCTTTACTCTGGTAAAAAAACATTTTTTGTTCATTTTGTTGATATGATCATATATATTTAATGAAAAGTTTTAAAGTGGTTTATTCATAATATTTGGAAGAATAACTATAATAATAATGAGATAAAAAAGATCCAGTGACCAAAAAATTTTTATCTGATAGTTTATGAGATAGAAACCATCAAGTAGATGATTCTGTTATACTGCACAAATGATAAAGTTATATCATCCAATTACAACATGAAAAAACTTCAGTATGCAATGGTAGCCTTCAAGTAAGTAGCTAGTTTCCCAGATTGTATCAATTGAGATCAATCTAATTGAGATGTAGACTGCTTGATCTTAAAAGGTGTATCTGCAGTCATTTTGGATCTGTCTCTTTTAAGATAAGAACACCTCAATATTATGAACCTAATGTCCAAAATGTAATAATAATAGAAATTTTAGTATTCTCAGATGAAAAAAAGGCATAAAGAAGATGAAGGACTTCCTCAGCATTAGAACAATTCATCATATCCGAACAATCTAGAATATTCAATCAAAGACTCTTTGATCTAAAACAGGCAAAACTCTCCATACAGTAGCGTCACTCAGTCCAATCCAGAGTAATCAATGGATTCCAGAAGGATTGTGCATAAAATCCCTATCTGAGTGGCACTACTGCATGGAGAGTTGTGCCTGTTTTAATAAGTTATGAACAAGCATAAGAAATGGTGATCATGTGATAGTTTAGTGGTTTAACTCCTTGATCTATCCAAAGTAACTTGTCTACAAAAATTAGAAGTCATATGTTGTTTCAAAAAATAATAATACCCAATCTATAAAATCTCTTAGTGAGAAAGTTCATATTTATTTGTTAACCCTACTTGATATAATTTTTTTGATAACTATTTTTCTTATATTCTAAATTGTTAAACCATCAAACATCACATGATCACCATCTCTATACTAGCACATAATTTGTTGTAAACAAAGGCAAAACTCCCCATACAGTAGTGCCACCCTGTGCCAAACAGAGTAATCAATGGATGCCAGAAGGCTTGTGCATAAAATCCCTATCAGATCCAAGGCTCCTCACTGATGATGGCCACAAGCCAGAAACTAGTCTGGGGATATTGGATGAGTAGGCACTAGATAGGGATTTTATGCACAAGCCTTCTGGCATCCATTGATTACTCTATTTGGCACAGGGTGGCACTACTGTATGGGGAGTTTTGCCTTTGTTTATTCTAAATTGTTATAAGTATTATTGTTTATGCTATTAGACATTTTATTATTTAGCATTTAATATTTATTAACATTTGTATAATACACATGAGTTTAACGCAACAATAAATAAATAATTTCATAAAATGAAGGGTTGTTTTGTTAATATCTAATGTTTGCTTTTAATATTTCTTTAGCCTCAATTGCATAAAATGATTCAAATTATGCAGTAGTTTGTGGTGATCATTTGAATTTAAACATTTATTATTGTTGTTATTATTATGATGATGTTTCAAAGCAAATCTTTATTGAATCTAAAAGATCACAGAGTTACATATAATCATACATTGGTTTATGTTACAATTGCTAATATTAAAAAAATACAAAAAAATTTACATTACGCAAGGAAGACAGAGTTCTTTATAAAGAATCATTGCATATGTCATTACCATCAAGGAACCAAAGGACTATTTTAATTACTTGCAGCTATTTATATATTCTGCAGACTTCTTTTTATTATTTTAGAGATTGTTTTTCTAAGATCTGACTTTTAATTCAATATGTGCCTGCATTTTGCTGTTGGTTTCAATGTTGAAATGATGTTTTTCCAAGGTATCACATCTATCTTATTGGATTTGTGTATCATATACTAGACCTTGGTTTCAAGTGTGATCATGTGACAGGAAGCATATCTGATTGAGCTAGGGTGCTGTCTTTTTTCCTGAACAATTCAAGCTTTACCAAGTATATTGCTGGATGGTGGCGAGAGTTCGTAGCAGGAGAAGAAGAACATCCTAACACAAGAAGGCATAGAAGCTGTATGTTGCAGTATAGATAGCAGGGATATTGCCTCTTTTAAATGTCTTTATGATATCATCAATTAAAACATGAACCTGTCTATATGTGATAGACATCCTGTGATGTATCTTTTCCAGTGCAGTACAGGAATGAATGAGATGATCTTGTCTCTCCTCTCTGACAGAACCCACAAACAGGCTCATTATTAGTATATAATCTACAAAATCTAAGGAAATGTGTAGTGGGTAGAGCATTTAGATGGAGCTTAAACAAGAAATCGAATAATTTTGGTTCCAGTGATGACTTTCTGAATTGTTATAGCAGTTGCCACTTATCTATCACAAGAGATGATGAATATGGTTTAGGGGTTTGGCTTGGGTATAGAATATTAGAAATGCCCCAGTATGTTTACTTGTCATTATTGAGTGATATTTGGTTACATATAGGCTTGAATTCTTCAATTAATGTGGATTGGTACCCATATGGTGGTGGTCAGTCTATGGATATTACATTAATCATGCACTCCAGGTCTGGAAATCTTTTTATGGTGATTGAGAAAAGATAGGTTGATTTCTGTGTGTGAAAAACATTGACTCCATGGGGCCAAAGTTCTGCTCAGGTTTTTTAAAAAGATATCCCCTATTTTTTCTCTTTCATATTAATTTGTTACAGAGTGGTGAAATGGCAGATATGAAAGTTTTAGCAAATTTGATAATAGGTGTATAGTATATAATTCTTATAGTTATTAGTTTATTGTATAGTGCAATCCTGACATAAATTTACAGATATGATTTTTCAAGTGAGGTTGTGACTTTTTGTATCTTTCTTTAATTTGAATTTTTGCCTCATGAATGGTCAGCACAGCTGTCTTATAAGCAGATGTCCTGGGTTCACTTCCCAGCTGATGCTTTGACATATGGAAAAGAAAACCAAGAAAAGCATTCAGTTTTCCATTGTACATATTTGTATAGTGCTCGCTTGTGTATATGGACTGCACAGCAGTTTTGTGTTAATTTTAAGATTAAAATTGGAAGTGTAATCCTGGATTATCGCTTGTAGTATGAGAAGATAATGCTTTTTAGAGGGGAGAATCATTGTTATATCATTCATATAGGTTATACATGATATATATAAACCAGTGTTTGGGATATGAATTCCTGTTATTTTATGCTGTATCTTTATTAATAAAGGATTGATATATAGTGTGAAGAGTAATGCATGGAGAGGTGATCCTTGTGGGATGGATTGGCTGGGTCTGAAAGCTGGTGATTTTTGCCCATTCAATATGGTGTGAACTTCATGGCTAAATAGAAGGTTAGCTATTATATATAGATGTTGGCATTGTTGTATTTTTTAATTTCAAACAATTTGGCAATGAATACAGAATTGAAAGTGGACCCAATGTCCAGCTGTACTATAATTGATTCATATTTCTTTTTTGTTACTGTTTCAACAATTGTTTTCTACATGAGGGTGCCTTGGCCAATGGATGAGCCTTTATTGACGTAATGAGCTGATGATAATATAGGAAGTATGTGTGACTCTATTTTCTGCTTTATTACTATTTCAAGAATTTTTATTCTTAAAGGTTCCATTGAGATTGGTCATAGATTAGACAGAGTTGATACTGCTCCTGGTTTTTTGTTAAATAGAATTATTGCAATTAGATATAGATTTTGTATGTTGTAAATTTTTTGCCAAGGTATTTGACTGTGAAGTGGGTATTTGACTATAAAGGGGCTAAGGTGTTTGAACCAAATTTGGAAATGCCTTATGATGCTGGATTGCATGTGTTTGCTATTGCTGCAAGTTGCAAAGCAATGTCATTTGAAGTTACTGGGGTGTCTTTTTCAGGTCTCCAAAAATATCTGTATGCTCTTTGTTTTTGCAATTTTTCTTTAAAATGTTGATATATTGGGTCTATCATGTTATGTACAGCTGTTACAGAGCCATCTATTTTAAGTGTCATAGATACTCTGACTATGGCTGGGTTTCTTAGTGCCCATCAAATGTAAGCTCAGAGCTAGATGTCTTTCTGTGCGAGGTATAACATTGCAATTGAATATATAAAAGTTGAAATTCAAGATTTTTATATTTCACTAAGCATGCTTTCAGCAGATCATTGCCAGAATCGTACTGCATTAATTTACCAGTCGAAAATATATGGACATTATTTATATTTTTTCTTTTTTTATTGCTGTAAATTGTTTAATGTGTTGCAGATGCTGTTGTGCACTTCTGTAGTTTTCTAATGTGTGTTTGATTGTCCGTAGATGGTCTGGAGAAGGTAGTTTATCTGAGATAATTAATAATGTGGTGGCGGAAGGGGATTTGTACTGGTGATATTATTAATATTGAATAAAAGCATATTGGTATATACCATGTACTTTGGTACTGGGTCAATTGACATGTTTTGAAGTATTTGATGCCTTTTGAAGCATTATGTGCATTTCTAAATATAGGAATTAAGTTGTGCATGCTGGAAGAAATGCCCGCATAATTTTCTGAATTGTTGCAGTCTGTCCAGTTAAATCAAAGGTTATGATTTGAGCAGCATGAACTGAGATGATAGATGAACAGAGCATAAAGTTAAAAAATGGTACAACGTTGGTGAATAAAAACACAAATCTATTAGTGAGATATGTCTACTGTTAATAAATGATATTGAGTTGGTGGGAGAAAACCCTCAGTCTCACAAGCAGCATTGTTATTTGATGATTCCATTTAGAGATAAAAGTGTGATAGGTCATATTGAAATCTCCTACACGTATTACAGGATTAGATGTTTTTAAAAACATTGAATTTATTGTTGCTATGATTCTGGAGATAATGATAGGGTCTGGTGGTATATAGACAAAAAATAGGAAGATCGCAGAAAGCCGAAAAGCTCCTCTATGTAAATAGTTTTATTTTTCTTCTTTTCAACTTGCTATTCATAAAACGAACTTAAATAAAATAAGGTCTAATCATTTACTATCATCTCATTGTCAACCATTATTAATCTATTGCAGGATGAATGTCTCTCCAAGTTCAAATCATCTCTGATCTCTAGCGTCCCTTCTCGACATCACTCATGCACACATTCTTATTTCATCCATCCATCTCATAAGTGATCTTTTTCTGGGTCTTTTATAATCTCTTGGAATCCTATCTAAAATTTAAGTTGACCATCTATTATTACCTCTTTTAGCAATATGTCCAGCCCAGCTCCAGTCTTTTCATTCTTTCAATGATGTTAGTAACATCTATTTGTTCTCTTACCATTGTATTGCATTTTTGATCTCTTCTTATTACTTCTAACAAGCATCTCTCCATATTTACTTGAGTGATCTGAAATCCTGTATTGCTTTTCTATTAAGTGTCCAAGTCTCATATCCATAAGTAAGAACTGATAAAATACATTTATAAAAAAATTTCAAACTCATAGTCATATATCCTTTTAATATCAAGTTATTTCTAGCAAAAGCAGTCTAAGCAAGTTAGAATTAATCATTAATTTCATCCATTATGTTTCAATCTGTAATAATAATCTGATCAAGGTATTTGTAGTTGTTAACTTCTAACTCACCATTATCAATCTTTATTTTCATCTTTTGAGAAAATCCATTGAGCATTATTTTAGTCTTTTTAACATTTACCTTTAGTTCTACTTTCTTACTTTCATCTGATAACTCTTACAACATTTCCTGAAGCTGTGAAACATTATTTACAAAACAACCACACCATCTGCAAAATCTAAATAACTCAAGTAATCCTTTGGCTTCCCATTTTAATCCACAAAATACTTCTTGTAATACTGTTGTAAAAAGTTTGGAGATATGACATCATCCTGTCTTACACCCATCTCAATGTTAACCTTACTTTATCATTATATAATTTAATTGTTACTGTTGCATTTTTATAAATATTCTTCAGAATATATTATGGGTCTATATCTTGATGATCCAATGCTTTAGTCACAGAATAAATGCTTATAAAATTAAATGCCTTTTCATAATCTACAAATCCAAAGCATAGTGCTAGCTAGTATAACAATTGAACCTATTTTCTAATAGTATAACAAATATTTTATCTATTCCACTAAGAGTTTCATTGTTATTGATTTGATGTGATACTTAAATTAACAAAGGGAGAACTTAAAATTCATATTGCTCACTTTCCAATGCAAAGCATTACCTTATAGAACATTTCTGTACTTAGAGCATGAGGATATCTGAGCTTCAGCCATTTATGTTACAAAACTAATTAGATTTATTACTATCTTATTAAATGGCCCATATTCACCATGTAATGACTAGCAGTTTTATAGATGATTCCAACTTGTCCAGGGTCAGCCATTGAGTCTCAAGTAAATAAAATTGTAAATTAAGATTTGTTGATATAGTTTTAAGATCCGGTTGTTAAGGAGAATTATAGTTAGTTAAAGATTCATACAATTTACATTAGATAACTTAACATATCATTAAGTAATGCTACAATAGGTCTTCACAGTGTATCCTGCCACAATTGGATTATATTGTAACAGCTTTGTATTGTATCATTTAATTTTAATCTGTTACAGTCTGGATAGGACTTTTTGGTCATAGTTCTTGACTTCCATGTGACCCAATTCACTCTTGATTAACTTTTCAGTTATATATATATAAAACATATTTTGCAGGTTTATCTGTGTTAAAAAAATTTAAATATTAATATACCAATGTTTCAACTTGGGCACACAAGTCATCCACTGGGTGATAAAAGGTAGAAAGACGTTTGTAGAGGCGCTACAATCACTGATTTGAATAAACGTTAAAGTTCCACTAATAGCAAAAAAGTTAAATTTAAGAATGTTTTTTAAAAAAATCTTTCCAAATAGGAGGAAGTTTGCATGTATCATCTCACTTATTGATACAATCTGGCCTTTTAAGTATCTCAATGGCTTCTCTAATTTTGCACTGGTAGAGATTATCACATCTGGATATGATCCTGGTCTACCAGTGCAAAATTAGAGAAGCCATTGAGATACTTAAAAGGCCAGATTGTATCAATAAGCGAGATGATACATGCAAACTTCCTCCTATTTGGAAAGATTTTTTTAAAAAACATTCTTAAATTTAACTTTTTTGCTATTGGTGGAACTTTAACGTTTATTTAAATCAGTGATTGTAGCGCCTCTACAAACGTCTTTCTACCTTTTATCACCCAGTGGATGACTTGTGTGACCAAGTCGAAATGTAAGTATATTAAGATTTAAAAAATTTTAACATGGATGAACCCGCAAAATATGTCTTCTATATATGCAACCCATGAAAATCTTTGTTTCAACATATATATTGTAACGATCCGGAGAATGGCGACTAACGTAAACTGCACTACGGGGCGCCATCTAGGCATTTGAACCTAGAAAAATTTATAAAGTAGGCAGATACGTAAGTCAAAAAAAAAAAAAAATTTTTTTTTTTTTTTTGATTCCGGTCGTTAGCCCATGTCACTAGCTCAGTGGAATAGCAGAGATTTAATAAGATAATCTAAGAGTATATATAAAAAAAGGAATAAAATAAGCCACTGCCAGTAATTAACATACAAACATTTATTTATGCACATATATATAAGATTTAAAATTATTTTAGTATTAGTTTTACATTTTAACATTTAACATTATTTTTAACTTTGATTTTTGACTTTAATTTACATTTAAATTTCTATTATATTCTAAGTTTACATTTTAATTAAGTTCGCACAGATGGGATTATAAAAGCTTGTTATAATAAGTTGCTATAGATCGGTTACATAGATTACACGGTTAAAAACATTCCAAAGTAAACATAAGCGATCAAAATATAAAATTATTGATTACTGACAATTGCAGAGGGAAATTTATATGTAACCCAATAGTATTCACCATAAGATACTTGCATTGTCACCAATAACTTAAAAGACATCCGAATAAATACATTTTAGATACTCACCGTAAGGTATCATTATTTATCGAATGTCTATATATTTTGATCAAATATGAAAACGCAAAAACATAGTTAACCGATAAACAATCCATGCAAGCGTCTATAAACAACTTAAATTTAATGCATTTTTATTTAGGGTCGAGCATGAATACTACATAGATTTGCATTGAAATTAAAATATTCTATCCCTATTTAACCTTAGGCTAAAATTCGCAGTCAAACTGGCATCAATCCATCTGATACATCGATGTATTCAATGTAATACGAAATACGGCAGCACCAAAAGAATTAAGAAAAGACATTGACTCTCAATCAGATAGGAATATTACATCTATCTAACGAGAAGAACAATAAAAAAAAAACTCCATAGAAAGGAACTGCGTTCTCCGTCTTATAATTCCTTCCATAGGCAAACGGGTGAGTGCGGCGTATATATATAAACGATTCTGCCAGTAGCGAATCTCCGATTACATCTACTAACTACATCAATATATCCAATCCATTGACCCAATCTAACAACGACATAAATAACCTAAGATTACCCTCCCCTAATATAACTTTACAAATCTATACAGCCATTCACGCCCGACTTAAGTTTAACATTTTTATAATTAATTTAACGGAAAACAACAATCATAATAAAACTTAAAGAACAAAAAATAAATAAATGGAAATGATTTTACAAAATAAATAAGAAAAAAAAATACATCAAATAACATTATTAATTTAGTTTGGTCAGATAGGAAACTAATGCAATTATTTTAAATACGAAAAGTTTTTAACTTAATGTTCATTAATTGTAAAGTTCTTACGGTTTTAAACAGTTCATCTTTATCTGTCGTTTGTAAGTTTGAACGGGAATTCCCACGCCGTCCTAAAATTGGTATCCATTTAGCCGTTGTTTTATTTATTCATTCGGAGGTTTTTTAATTTAGTTGGTCCTCAATGTAGGAAACGATAGTTCATTTCTCCCTTCTTTAACAGCTGAAAGAATTGACCGTGCGTCTGTCAATTCCTCCAACTCCGGACTACTACATATAGTCACATCGTAATAATCAATTTCCAGTCACTGATTAATAATTTCCAAATTTTCCTTTTTATATTAATGTGAAGGATTGAATTTACATTACGTCACCGATGCGATGGTCCTTTCGCTGCGGTCCGATTCCATAGGGATTTCTTCTTATTTGCTAACAGTTTCTATTGTTTTCCTATCTGACTGATGTTTTTACATTTAAATGCCCAAGGCTGGTTTACATTTAACTAATTAACAATCATTTCCATTTCTGATTAATTAACCTGTTTTCCAAATCAAAAATATATTTAAAGATAAATTTAAAGATATAATTTCATCTCCAAATCTTTTTAAAATTTAGTTTTAAAATACTTTTTCTTTAATAAAGTTTTATTTTAATAATTTTTCATTATCTGTGCGATTTAATATATAAGAGTTTAAGATGATATTTAATTTCAATTTTTAATTCTTAAAGAAAATTTTTAAATGCGAACTTTTTAATTTACTTTCATGTTTAATAAATAAAAAAAAAAAAACAACAATGTAACGAACGTCTGTGCTCGTTACATATCAGTAAAGTTACTTAAAAAAAAATGATCAAAAAAAAAAATATTTTACTTAGGGTTAGTAATTACGGTACACGATTGACGAAGACATTTACAAAACATCCGGTTAATAATTTTACAAAAAGACTATATACAAAAAGAAAAATGTTTACCATCGCTTACCTAAGGACCGTTTACGTTTACACCCCTCCCCACAAGTGTTCTATTTTATTTTATACATTTTATTTTTACATACGGCATGACAAGCAAGTTATTTTATAAATTATTTATTTAAGAAGGTTGCATTGAACTAAATACGTTTTGAAAGATAATGGATTTATACGTGTATATTTGCAGCACAATTATAAATACCACCAACTTATTTATGACTGATTAAAATGCTTAAATAGGATTACACTGAAGTAAATTCCCAACGGTACTCATCGTAAGGTACCACATTTCGATCATAAACTTACGTGGCTGTGCGCGCCTATACACGATAAAGCATAATATATATCAACAAAAAAAAAACATATTTATTGCAACCTTTTGACTTTTTTTTTTTTTTTAACGAAATACAGTTTAAAATTATTTATACTTTCTCGTGTTTAATATATGTGCTATTTCTTTTACTGGCAGTGCTGTTATAAGATTTAAAATATACGACTTTATGTAAACAGATAAAATGTTTCATTTTGAGAAGAATTTGTTCAGGGTATACGTGGTTTATTAAAGATCGGCCCCAGATTGGGAAAGCCAGTTGTAACGATCCGGAGAATGGCGACTTAACGTAAACTGCACTACGGGGCGCCATCTAGGCATTTGAACCTAGAAAAATTTATAAAGTAGGCAGATACGTAAGTCAAAAAAAAAAAAAAATTTTTTTTTTTTTTTAAATTTTGATTCCGGTCGTTAGCCCATGTCACTAGCTCAGTGGAATAGCAGAGATTTAATAAGATAATCTAAGAGTATATATAAAAAAAGGAATAAAATAAGCCACTGCCAGTAATTAACATACAAACATTTATTTATGCACATATATATAAGATTTAAAATTATTTTAGTATTAGTTTTACATTTTAACATTTAACATTATTTTTAACTTTGATTTTTGACTTTAATTTACATTTAATTACTATTATATTCTAATTTTACATTTTAATTAAGTTCGCACAGATGGGATTATAAAAGCTTGTTATAATAAGTTGCTATAGATCGGTTACATAGATTACACGGTTAAAAACATTCCAAAGTAAACATAAGCGATCAAAATATAAAATTATTGATTACTGACAATTGCGGAGGGAAATTTATATGTAACCCAATAGTATTCACCATAAGATACTTGCATTGTCACCAATAACTTAAAAGACATCCGAATAAATACATTTTAGATACTCACCGTAAGGTATCATTATTTATCGAATGTCTATATATTTTGATCAAATATGAAAGATCGGAAAACATAGTTAACCGATAAACAATCCATGCAAGCGTCTATAAACAACTTAAATTTAATGCATTTTTATTTAGGGTCGAGCATGAATACTACATAGATTTGCATTGAAATTAAAATATTCTATCCCTATTTAACCTTAGGCTAAAATTCGCAGTCAAACTGGCATCAATCCATCTGATACATCGATGTATTCAATGTAATACGAAATACGGCAGCACCAAAAGAATTAAGAAAAGACATTGACTCTCAATCAGATAGGAATATTACATCTATCTAACGAGAAGAACAATAAAAAAAAAACTCCATAGAAAGGAACTGCGTTCTCCGTCTTATAATTCCTTCCATAGGCAAACGGGTGAGTGCGGCGTATATATAAACGATTCTGCCAGTAGCGAATCTCCGATTACATCTACTAACTACATCAATATATCCAATCCATTGACCCAATCTAACAACGACATAAATAACCTAAGATTACCCTCCCCTAATATAACTTTACAAATCTATACAGCCATTCACGCCCGACTTAAGTTTAACATTTTTATAATTAATTTAACGGAAAACAACAATCATAATAAAACTTAAAGAACAAAAAATAAATAAATGGAAATGATTTTACAAAATAAATAAGAAAAAAAATACATCAAATAACATTATTAATGAAGATTTAGTTTGGTCAGATAGGATTCTATTGCAATTATTTTAATACAAAAGTTTTTAACTTAATGTTTCTTATTGTTTCAATTGTATAAGTTCTTACGGTTTTAAACAGTTCATCTTTATCTGTCGTTTGTAAGTTTGAACGGGAATTCCCACGCCGTCCTAAAATTGGTATCCATTTAGCCGTTGTTTTATTTATTCATTCGGAGGTTTTTTAATTTAGTTGGTCCTCAATGTAGGAAACGATAGTTCATTTCTCCCTTCTTTAACAGCTGAAAGAATTGACCGTGCGTCTGTCAATTCCTCCAACTCCGGACTACTACATATAGTCACATCGTAATAATCAATTTCCAGTCACTGATTAATAATTTCCAAAATTTTCCTTTTATATTAATGTGAAGGATTGAATTTACATTACGTCACCGATGCGATGGTCCTTTCGCTGCGGTCCGATTCCATAGGGATTTCTTCTTATTTGCTAACAGTTTCTATTGTTTTCCTATCTGACTGATGTTTTTACATTTTAAATGCCCAAGGCTGGTTTACATTTAACTAATTAACAATCATTTCCATTTCTGATTAATTAACCTGTTTTCCAAATCAAAAATATATTTAAAGATAAATTTAAAGATATAATTTCATCTCCAAATCTTTTTAAAATTTAGTTTTAAAATACCTTTTCTTTAATAAAGTTTTATTTTAATAATTTTTTTATATCTGTGCGATTTAATATATAAGAGTTTAAGATGATATTTAATTTCAATTTTTAATTCTAAAAGAAAATTTTTTAAATGCGAACTTTTTAATTTACTTTCATGTTTAATAAATAAATAAAAAACAATGTAACGAACGTCTGTGTTCGTTACAATATGTATTAGTTTTCAAGAAAGCTGTTGACATAGCAGTAATGCAAGTAGCAGTATAATTTCATTTGTGGCCTTTCAAATTGAATGATAGAAATAACATATTATTATTCTTTATAAATATCATCACTATAGCCTGGTTATTGCAAACATAGGATATTAACCAAAGCAAAAGAGAAAATATCAATGCTTTTAATTATGAGATATAAATTTAATATTATAAAATAATAATCAAGTACACAAAATTTTTCAAGATAACAATAAAAAAAATGCTCAAATAACATATACTGATATGAACAAGTATGAAAAATTGGTTTCGAAAATTAAATAATAAAATATGTAATTGCTGTCTTGATCATCAATAGGAGAATTAATTTTAAAATAATAGAAAAGCTCTTCGGATTTATATTTATAAAATTAAAATTTCAAGTTTACAAAATTAATTTGAAATTAGAGTAAACATTATTTTTCCAACCAAAAAAAGCAAACACAAATATTCTAATACTCAAAAGTCATTTTCTTTTTCTCATTTTTCTATCAATATAGCGTTATATAAATAAATTCTTCAAATATAAATAAAATTATAACAAGTTTAATTTCAAATTATCATACATATGTGATAAATATTCTAAACATTAATTTACAAGTATGAATATTATATACTAGCATATTAATTTTCAAATGAATATTTATTTATTTGTTTAAAGTTCATGTATTATTCAAGTCAGTAACCATTAAAGTAGAATAATAAAAATCTATGATGAAGATAATTAAATGGAATTTTAAACTAGCTTCAAAAAAGTAGGAACTTTATTTCTGCAATTATAAATATTTGCAGCATGAATTTATGTCGTAGCATGAAATCCTTATGGGTCATATGAACTGTGGCATATATTATCATTTATAAAGAAAAAGTGGACTTGTTAGAATTCAGAATAATTTACATATGCAATTCAGATGTAATCATTAAAAACCAGCCAACACTTAGATAATCCCAATCAACAATTTCAAACCGTTGTCAAGGCAACTTTCTATTAACAATTCAAATGTGTATAGACATTAAGGAGCAGCAGTATTTTTCCTAGATTGGAAAAACTAGCAATTCCAGAAAAGATTTCAAATAATCATTTCTGTTGATGTTTGTTTTAGTCACACATTTCTCAGTTCATATCATCAAGTTCCTTGACACATATTGTAACTGGCGTTAATTTATCTTTCAATCAATATGCAAATTGTGTCTCCTTTCTTTTTCTCCTCTTTGACTAGGTTTTTGTAAGTTGACTTCATTTAATTCTTACCATTCCTTTTACAATTTTAGTTATTTCTTTTTAACAACTCTTAATTTTTCTATTTTTCTATTTCTTTTTTTAGATTTTTCTTGACTTTTACTTATTCTCCTGCATCATTTGCATTATTGAGCATTGCTTTGATTCATTATCCATGTTTATAATAATTTAATTCTAACATTTTTTAATTATAAACAAAGCAAAGCAAAACTCCATATAGTAGTGGCACCTGTGCTAAACAGAGTAATCAATGGATGCACAGGTGGCACTACTATATGGAGTTTTGCTTTGCTTTATTTATAAACAATTATGTGCTAGTATTGGAGATGTGATCATGTGATGCTTGCTGATTTTTGAATTATAATAGTACTCTTTAATATAGCTTAGTAATTTGAATATTATGTAACTCTGACTCCTCAAAAGATAACCAATTATTTTTATAAACTCTCTGGAGTTACTTTCTGATATCACTGACATCACTAATTCTGTTATCGGTGTTGAATTTTTTTCTGGTCCTTCTTATTCTATACCAAATTTTATTTATAATAATAGTTGGTGTATATCTCCAAATATGGTAGACTTTATAGTTTAACTACTTGTGATGAAATATTTTAAAATATGTAAAAGCTGCGTCTTTAATCTTTGGCAATCATAATGTAAAACATCTATATAAAACATTTGGAAACTCCTGATTTAATATAACATGTTGTAAGCAATTATATAGTGGTATCAATAAGACAAGAATATACATACATGACAGACATTAGAAATTTACCCTTCCTGATTCGTTCAAGGATTCAAAATAAAATCCAAGAATGTCAATTAATGGCAAACATTTTCTTTGCAGCCATCTATACATATATTTTTTAATGTTTGCTTTATATATGGGTTTAATGCTGATTATCTGGTCATAAAATTATTGAATATATACTAATGATTGATTAGTAAATATCACTGAATTTAAAACGAATTCAAATATTTTAAAGCTAAAATTTAAAATTTATTCACTGAAATTTAATTTCATTATCACTATAATAGATTAATTTTTTTTTCAGGCCCCAATTTTAGATATAATTTAAATTTCCAAAATTGTATATATATATAATATGCTGTATAGTTTGGTGCAGTGATAGTATGGCTTTCTCTGAAGTCTTCACTTCTGGGGTTCCAACTTCTTATGAATTCTCAAGAAATAATCATTTGATAAAAATTTTTTATTCAAATAATTAGTTTTGATAATATAGTATTGTTTAAGATATGTGAATACATAAACATTCTAGTTCTGAAATTAACAAAAAAAAAAACTTAAAATACATATATACTGCTAATGTTTGGATTAGTTTTTTATATTTGTAATTTTTTTTAATTATATAAAAGAGTTATTATAATTATTTACTAACCACACAGGAAGTATATTTAAATATTTTTAAGACAGGCTTTAACTATTTCAAATGCGCCTTGAAATTTATAATAGTCAAGCCATATCTGTATTTTGCTGATAGAGAGATCTCTCAAACCATTGACACAAGATAGCAACTTTTATAAAGGTAAGAGCGGTATTTTATCTTTCTAAATAGTCTAATAACCCTTTGCTAACACATAACGCATCTTAATCATAGGTTAACCCCATTACAGCCACTTCTCATACAATTCTTGCTACATCATATTTATTATATGAAAATACTGTTAATTGTCTTGCATTGGTGGTCGAGAGGTCAGGCGACTGCCTTGCACTTGCAGGCAGTTGCCCGGGTTGCAGGTTCGCGTCCCGGCCGATGCTATGGCACTTAAAAAAAAATACTGTTAATTTCTTTATCAGTCCTTATAAGTGAGTGCGAAATATAGTCCAATATATTGTATTCTGATGTCTAATTGTAAGATAATTTTATCTATCTAATAAAAAAATTAATATCATAAAAACAGTGCAACAAATCTCATACATGACAACGGTCAAGCATTGGTGGTCGAGAGGTCAGCGACGGCTGCTTTACAAGCAGTTGTCCCGGGTTAGCGGGTTCGCTTCCCGGCTAATGCTATGACACATGAGATAAAAGACATAGTCATCAGAATGCTTTCAATTATCAGCGCATTGTGATCTAAAAAAATATATACTGATCTTGCCATAACTTCGTGGTAATACATGACCTCCTCGCTCCCTAATTTTTTTAATAGGAGATATATCAGCATTATCATTATATATAAGATCCTAATTATTGATCATGGATTTTGATAATGAGGTACATATATGTATTGAAACAGACAGATCGAAGGATCGATCTTAGTTTCATAGTTTTCATTTTGAAGTACGGTAATTCTAAATCACTATTTACCCGCAATGAGGCTTTTTCTATTCCAGGCCACATAAATTTTAAGTTAGTTATTTTACGCTTTGTTTAAAAGAATTTAATGTAAATATTGCAAGTATAAATATTACAAATCATGATAAATAATATTCGTGTGTGTGGTTTGTAGGTTTATATTCGCTCAATTTAAAAGTTTCATTGTGTGTATATTTTTTTTAATTTTAAATCTTTCAAAATTATACAAAGTCATTTAAAAATGCTGATCAAAAGTCACATTCCTTTGATCGGTATTTTTAGTCAAATCTTACGTGTACAAAATGTATAGAATAATTAGTTTGTACTTTGAAAGTTAAGATAATGAATTTCAATTTTGTATGCACGAATTCCTATGTAATTATTTAGTTTGTCAATTTAGAATCATGTATTGAATTTAGAAATAAATGTAAATCAAACAATGGAAATGAGAAATGTAGGACTCTTATCAAGAAATGCGAATGCAATTGTATAGCCAAAATTAGATATTGCTGGAGGCCAGAAAATCAAAGGAGGCGGAGTCATGAACAAAAACTATGCAGAGTGATCAACCGTAGCCATCTTATGTTATAATATACTAGGGGACTCTACTTTTTGACTTTGCTGTGCTTAGACCGTCTCGGGCTACAGCAAAGTAGTTGTTCCAGAGAAATCATCTCAACTGTGATTAAGAAGTTGCCCGGTAGATTGCAATAATGTTGGGCTAAGTCCAAGAAGCTGATCCCTGTTCTGCCGATTTAAATCTTTCGAGCCGCTGATCTATAATGTTTCCTGTGCTTCCAGTTTTCTCAATTCCAACCTTTAAATTAATCATGCCGTTCTAAGGAATCCAAAATGCGCGCCTACGTTCTGCATAAACATTACCGCAAGGAGAAAAGCCGGACGAAGAAAGAATGGTAACTCTTGTTACATGAACTTTTTAACTTTCCTCTAAGCTTAATAATTTTATTATTTAATCTGTTATGAATTAATCTAAGTAATTACATGTAAATTTCTTGTTTTCCTTCGTTAAAATGTTACACTAAAGCCTGTCAGTAAATTTCTTCTCTAATATTTCTGTGCTCTAGTCTTTAGATGATAATTTACTAATATTTTGTGCCTAATAGTAATTCATTAGTGAATATACTTATATTTTTATTATTACTTACATTTACAAACAAAGCGATGCCAATAATAATATTTTTCAACTCTAGTTAAAGCCATTAAAGTTTATTTCATAGTATTATTATTATATTCATTTTAAAAGTAATTTTCTTTTATCGAACTAAAAATTGGTTCGTTTATGTTGAGTTGAGAAATATTCAAGTACCTGTATTGTTCCTTTTATTTTGTCAAAATGATATTTTAATCTCTGCTCCAAATAACAAATATTTAAAATAAAGTCTAAATTTTTATTATATTATTTTTTATATATGAACGGAGTAATAATATAAAGTGAATATTTTTGTTACTATTATTACCTTCCGAACAACCTGGGGAGTTATGGGTTTCAGAGTGAAATTAATTAATCGTTACTTTTGTGATCTTTTGATTTCGCCATGTTTTATTTTGAATAGTCATATCAGATTGTTGCGTAGAAAATGTTACGGAGAGATAATCAAGGTTTTATATAGTTTCGCTTTAAGTCCACTTCCGATCACTCTTCCTCGATGTTACTGTGGCAGTGCCTTTTCCTTCGCCTAAATTGGCGTCTCGTTTTTACTACCAATTGGAAAGAAAGAAATTCTTCTCCAGATAATCTCTTGGATCACCGGGGTTCGAAAATGATCCCGGCTGGTTGTAGTGTCCCGGATCTACTTGGGGGCATTAAGACTTGTCAAAGTACAAGCCGCCCGGTCTTCCGTCAATGCACCGCAAGTTATTATTGTAGTATATCTTAAGCTCTGCAACCATCAGTACATCATTATTATATTATATTCTTATATAAAGCCTCCTCCAATTATCCGTATACGTAATGGTTTGAATCTATTAAAATCAAACAACTTAATATAAAATAGGAATTAAATATTTTAAATGCTCAAATTACTCTGATTCCCATATCAACTCGTACGACCATTTAAAACATATAAATATTGGCATGCGTTTTGTTTATCAGTCTAAAACGATTATTAAGGACTAGCAGCAAATTATTATAAATATACGTATGAAAATTTTACCGTATCTGTACATAGTATTCAATGATTTCAATAATTATTAAAAATTTATCTAATCTATTTTTGTCTCTCTTTTCTTATTACTCCCGAAATCTAGTTAATCACCTGCTGTCTGTATCGACAACTTAAATATATATTGAATTATTAACCGTACCAATATCTCGAATATAAGATATATATGAATAACTGATTGTAGGGTAATTTAGTCTGTGTTTTCCGACGAGCTAGTAAAGGGAAAACCACGTACCGTTGTTGTGTTGTTCATCGGTTGGTCATGCCAGGGGTTTGGGTTTGAATTTAGTTTGCATTTTGGAATTTATTCCTAGACGTGGACTGGGTTTGAATTCGGATTACTGTGCGTGATTAAGCATGGTGATTTTACCGGTACAGTAGTTTAAAATTTTGGACGCCCTCCGTGGTGCTCTGATGAAGAAATCTCCCACACCCTGCAGAGTGAACAAGAGTAAATATTAAATTATAGAAATACTCGATTTTTTTTTCATACCGTTGAGATATATATATACTTTGCGTTATTAAAATGCGCAGTTTTAAAACGATGTTTTGAGTAAGTCAAATATACTAATTTTTTTTTTCCCCCTTGCTTCCAAGTAGTTTCAGTTGAATAGATTGCCTTCTAATATTGTTAAGATAATATAGTGAGATTTTTTTTGAAAAAAAAAAAAGTGTGAAAGCGATTTTGAAGTTTTGTTTTAACGACAAAAATATTGAGAAATGGTTTCAAAGCAAGTGAAAACCTGTATTGCGATTTTGTGCGTTTATTTAATTCAAAATAAACGAATGTTATTTCATAAATCCTTTTGCAAGTTCATTTTTTTCGTTGTTTGAAATTTTTTTTAAAAAAAAAAAAAAGCAAAGAAAGTAGGATTACTTTTCATGTCTTAAAAATAAACGCGTGTATGTGTGTATATATATTGTTTAATATAGAAATCTTATCAAAGTCAGTGCATAACATAAATGTCAGTTGAATAAAGTTATTGGCCAGAATATGTGCTATCCGGTATTAAGTAGAGTAACCGTTTAGGTTAAGTTTTTGTTGTATAACACCAATCAGCCAGATACAGTCGGCAAAGTGTTAAGGGTATATACACTTACGTTATAGAAACTTGAAATTGTAATTGATAACCCCGCAGAAGTAGCGTTAATATTAAACATTCTACATAAAACATTATGTTTTTGAATCAAATGATTTTATTAAGTCACATAATAAGTATATATTTGGGGATCAGTGGATTAAATTATCCATTGGTCACATGTTGCTGGCTGGCGCCTTTCAAATAAATTTGTCAGCAAATATGTTTGTCCATACAGCAGTGGTGAGTTTTTGTTTGGTCTATAAAAGAGAGAAATGGTGATATATATATATATATAGAGAGAGAGAGAGTTACTGACAGTATTATAAGAATATTATTGTGTTATATACTAATTGTTAATATGTTTTGTTTTATAGGACTGAGGAGAACAGTTCGAACTGGGTGAAATAAAGTTTTTCTCTTCCCTTATTAATAATTTAGATACACGTTATCATATCATATATACATAAATAAAAAAAAAAAAGTGAAAAAAAAAAAAAAGGGGGGTTTTATATAACAGAAATCAATCGGAACGTAGGCGAAAGAAAAAAAAAGAGAAAGGAAGGAAGACACACAAACTGGATGAGAAAGGTGGGAACAGTATCAGCAGCGGGGGAGGATTTGGCATATAGGATCAGGGATCAGTATCTTTTATGAATATATATAAATAAAAAAATATTTCGCAAATAACTAATTCACGTGCTAGAATTACACATATAATTAATAAAAGAATATAAAATGGCAGAAATAGAAGGGAACAGTAAATCATCTGGAAATAGCGCAGAAACATCAGACACATCCAGTGATCATGAGATTGTTTTAAAAAAATATTCTGATAAAAGAAAAAGTTGTAGACGGTTAGAGAAGAATGCCAAGCAGAGGGGTCACGATGATGATGGGAAGTTTTACGCGATTCTCGAGGAGATGAGAGAGGATAGAAAACTTATGATGGCTATGATGGAGCGGATGTTGAGAATTGAAGAAGGGCGTATGGGGATTGACGGTAAACCAGATCGGGAAGAGGAATCCAATAGCAATACAAAGAAGGAAGAAGATGCCCAAACCATACCGAAGGAGTTGGAAATTCCGAGCGAGGAAGTCAGTGAAGAGAAAACAAGCCAGAAGGTAGAAGTTAGTAATGATGAGTCGGAGATGCAAACTGAGAGGCAGGGTCAAATTAAAAAACCAAGAGGGGCAAGGGAAACTGCTATCAAAGGAAAAGAAATAAAAGTAGAGCAGACAATAAATCCACAAATAAGGACGAGTAATATACCATACTTTGGATCATCCATTCAAATTCAAATATTTAAAGGTGACCCCGGAGAAAATCCAGATGTACATTTGGATAGTGTCAAGGAGTTTTTATGCTTACACCAAATGACCGAGAAGGAGAAAATAACAGTGGCCAGCCATTATCTAAAAGAATCCGCGAAGGCTTGGTGGAAATTATTGAAAAATCCACCGATTACAATCCAAGGTTACGAAAATGCCCTTTTAAAAAGGTATTGGAGTGAAGAGAAGCAGGAGGGACTTTTACACAAGCTCTCAAGTCAAAAATATAATGAGAACAACAGACAGGGTTATGCAGCATTCTTCATTCACCAAGTGACAGTACTTAAATCTCTTACTGCTTTTAAGTACACTGATCAGCACATTATCCGGATTATTGTGCATAATTTACCACCGTGGATACAAAGAATGATGCTGGGAATCTGCCCCATGTCGTTTGAAAAAACTATTGAGCTTTTAAACCAGATTGATTATGGGGATTTGTCTCCAACAAAAAGGGAATGGGAGCAGAGTCATTACAACGCGAGACAATTAAAGCCTTATATACCTCCTGACCCAGGGAGACCATAGAAAACAAACAGTAATTTTGGGATAACCCGGTAAACGACCACTATGTTATAAATGTTTCAGATGATGAGTAAAGAACAATGGATATTAATATACAAATGATTGATAAAATGTATCATTTCACACCCATGTTTAGGTTCAAACTCTCACCCAGACTGTTCTCCAAAGTCGATCAACTTTGTAATGAAATGTAAGTCAGTAAAATATGTATAAACATTTTTTTTGTTATTTTTTTTTAAGTAGGAAGAAATGAAACAGACAGATCGAAGGATCGATCTTAGTTTCATAGTTTTCATTTTGAAGTACGGTAATTCTAAATCACTATTTACCCGCAATGAGGCTTTTTCTATTCCAGGCCACATAAATTTTAAGTTAGTTATTTTATGCTTTGTTTAAAAGAATTTAATGTAAATATTACAAGTATAAATATTACAAATCATGATAAATAATATTCGTGTGTGTGGTTTGTAGGTTTATATTCGCTCAATTTAAAAGTTTCATTGCGTGTATATTTTTTTTAATTTTAAATCTTTCAAAATTATACAAAGTCATTTAAAAATGCTGATCAAAAGTCACATTCCTTTGATCGGTATTTTTAGTCAAATCTTACGTGTACAAAATGTATAGAATAATTAGTTTGTACTTTGAAAGTTAAGATAATGAATTTCAATTTTGTATTCACGAATTCCTATGTAATTATTTAGTTTGTCAATTTAGAATCATGTATTGAATTTAGAAATAAATGTAAATCAAACAATGGAAATGAGAAATGTAGGACTCTTATCAAGAAATGCGAATGCAATTGTATAGCCAAAATTAGATATTGCTGGAGGCCAGAAAATCAAAGGAGGCGGAGTCATGAACAAAAACTAGGCAGAGTGATCAACCGTAGCCATCTTATGTTATAATATACTAGGGGACTCTACTTTTTGACTTTGCTGTGGGTAGACCGTCTCAAGCTACAGCAAAGTAGTTGTGCCAGAGAAATCATCTCAACTGTGATTAAGAAGTTGCCCGGTAGATTGCAATAATGTTGGGCTAAGTCCAAGAAGCTGATCCCTGTTCTGCCGATTTAAATCTTTCGAGCCGCTGATCTATAATGTTTCCTGTGCTTCCAGTTTTCTCAATTCCAACCTTTAAATTAATCATGCCGTTCTAAGGAATCCAAAATGCGCGCCTACGTTCTGCATAAACATTACCGCAAGGAGAAAAGCCGGACGAAGAAAGAATGGTAACTCTTGTTACATGAACTTTTTAACTTTCCTCTAAGCTTAATAATTTTATTATTTAATCTGTTATGAATTAATCTAAGTAATTACATGTAAATTTCTTGTTTTCCTTCGTTAAAATGTTACACTAAAGCCTGTCAGTAAATTTCTTCTCTAATATTTCTGTGCTCTAGTCTTTAGATGATGATTTACTAATATTTGTGCCTAATAGTAATTCATTAGTGAATGTACTTATATTTTTATTATTACTTACATTTACAAACAAAGCGATGCCAATAATAATATTTTTCAACTCTAGTTAAAGCCATTAAAGTTTATTTCATAGTATTATTATTATATTCATTTTAAAAGTAATTTTCTTTTATCGAACTAAAAATTGGTTCGTTTATGTTGAGTTGAGAAATATTCAAGTACCTGTATTGTTCCTTTTATTTTGTCAAAATGATATTTTAATCTCTGCTCCAAATAACAAATATTTAAAATAAAGTCTAAATTTTTATTATATTATTTTTTATATATGAACGGAGTAATAATATAAAGTGAATATTTTTGTTACTATTATTACCTTCCGAACAACCTGGGGAATTATGGGTTTCAGAGTGAAATTAATTAATCGTTACTTTTGTGATCTTTTGATTTCGCCATGTTTTATTTTGAATAGTCATATCAGATTGTTGCGTAGAAAATGTTACGGAGAGATAATCAAGGTTTTATATAGTTTCGCTTAAGTCCACTTCCGATCACTCTTCCTCGATGTTACTGTGGCAGTGCCTTTTCCTTCGCCTAAATTGGCGTCTCGTTTTACTACCAATTGGAAAGAAAGAAATTCTTCTCCAGATAATCTCTTGGATCACCGGGGTTCGAAAATGATCCCGGCTGGTTGTAGTGTCCCGGATCTACTTGGGGGCATTAAGACTTGTCAAAGTACAAGCCGCCCGGTCTTCCGTCAATGCACCGCAAGTTATTATCGTAGTATATCTTAAGCTCTGCAACCATCAGTACATCATTATTATATTATATTCTTATATAAAGCCTCCTCCAATTATCCGTATACGTAATGGTTTGAATCTATTAAAATCAAACAACTTAATATAAAATAGGAATTAAATATTTTAAATGCTCAAATTACTCTGATTCCCATATCAACTCGTACGACCATTTAAAACATATAAATATTGGCATGCGTTTTGTTTATCAGTCTAAAACGATTATTAAGGACTAGCAGCAAATTGTTATAAATATACGTATGAAAATTTTACCGTATCTGTACATAGGATTCAATGATTTCAATAATTATTAAAAGTTTATCTAATCTATTTTGTCTCTCTTTTCTTATTACTCCCGAAATCTAGTTAATCACCTGCTGTCTGTATCGACAACTTAAATATATATTGAATTATTAACCGTACCAATATCTCGAATATAAAATATCTATGAATAACTGATTGTAGGGTAAGTTAGTCTGTGTTTTCCGACGAGCTAGTAAAGGGAAAACCACGTACCATTGTTGTGTTGTTCATCGGTTGGTCATGCCAGGGGTTTGGGTTTGAATTTAGTTTGCATTTTGGAATTTATTCCTAGACGTGGACTGGGTTTGAATTCGGATTACTGTGCGTGATTAAGCATGGTGATTTTTACCGGTACAGTATAAATCACATACGCACATAAAAACACTTTCATAAACACATTTATAAGATTTATGTCTTAATATTTAATGAAATAAAATAAAACACAGTAAACAAAAAAGCAAATTTTTTAAAAATTTTTATTCTTTTTATTTCATATTCTTTAAATATGCACGCAAATATAATATTATTAAAATTTAAATACGCCAAACAAAATGTATAAATAATTAAATTTACATTTGGTTTTAATGAGTCAGAAGCAAAATTTATAAAAAAAAATTAGAGATAATTAGTATTTAAATGAATTATAAATAAATACCATTTTTTCTTACCAATCAAAAAAAGAATTCGATGCAATATTTGATGTTCTAACCATACATCAATACTGTCAAAAAGCATTAATATGTTTTGAATAGACTGATATAAACAAAACAGAATGTATCAACATTTCTCTAGTCTTTAAACATTTTCTACTGTTTTAAATAGTTTTTAAAAAGCCACATTCTGTTTTTTTAATTTTACATACACTACTATACATTAATTTTTTGGGCATACAGCTATACAAAATTAAAGAAAACACTGCTAAGAATTCATAGCTTAAGCTTCATTTACAAAAAAAAATTGCCTTAACAAGAAAATATTATCAAAAGATATCATAAATTAACCTATTCATTCAGTATACATAATGTTTACTATAGTAAATAGAGGGATTTGGATGGTTGAATGATTGGAAGGGTGAGAAGATTGAAGCCTAATGAATTGTTTTTTTTTAATATAAGTTAAGCAATAATTATATATATATATGTGTGTGTGGGAGATTATGATCTGGCCCAACCGATGAGGGTTGGGTCAGCATGAAATGTGTATTGGGAATCATTTATCTTTTACCCACGTGTGTGTGGTCATATGTATCGATTGTTTGAGATGGAGTGGAGAATAAGTATAGATGAAAAATCCTAAGTTCAAATCCCTCTCTTTAAAAGATATAATAGTTTTCTTCAATTTGCATTTGGTTACATTCCATTTTTCAAGGTTATATTTTCTGTACTTTTACTGTTCCTGATGACAAGAAGAAAATTTCTTTGGTGAAAAATTAAAGATCATTTAATTCATTTCATTTTTTTTTTTTTTACATGAATGCATGTATATATATAAATATTGTAGTATAATTTGCTTCCATAGGGCATGCTCACAATTTAAGGTTCAAATTTAAGCAAAACAAAGATTTTCTTCAATTATAATGCAAACTGAGAATTTTTTTCAGGTAGATGTCATAGATATCCAGGTAGCTTTCCAATTATTAATTGATAAATGGATATGCAAATAATACTAACTATAAGGTAAACAATAACTAAAAAACAAAAGTATCATTTTCATCTTTACTATTTCTTGGTGAGAAACTGCTTTGCCCACAATAGATTCAATTTACAATCATATGCATTATAACCTTGTTAAATTATGATATTTAAAATTTCTTTTTTACATGAGTGTATTAATTTGAATATTAATTTACTTTTAATTAATGACTGCTTGAAAAAGAGCGCATTATTTCAATTCTACTACTGCTCATTCTCATGTAGTTTACTCAGGTAAATATTGGCATCAACATGGGATTTGGGAATTCTATCATCAGATTTTCGATGGTATGGATGGCTGAAGAGTTGGAGGTTGGAGTGGGCTGAAGCCTGTCCATTAAAGTGTAAGGATTTGCTATCTTAATATAAACTGAGCACTGATTTTATATATGTATGGAAGATGATAATCTGGACCAACTGATAAGTGCTGGTTTAGCACGAAATACGAATATTGGTGATTGTTTATCTTTTCTGCATGTGTGTGGTTATATATATCGGTAGTATGAGATGGTGTGAATGGTGAAGGGATTTGAAGGTCTGAGTTCAAATCCCCTATATTTAAAATTATAGATAAGTATTTTTTTTTTACTTTTAATCTTTTCATTTTTAAATATTAATTATATTAAAAATAGAAAAATATGCATTTATATAATAAATTCATTTATTTTTAATATGTAAGAGCAAGCTTCAATCAGCTTAGTATGTAAATATTTTTTATTTCATTTGGGGATTTTTTTCAACAATATTTCATTTTGATTTTATTAAATTTGCTTTTAATTTTATTTTAATGTTCATTTAAATATTATATAAGTGTGTGTATAAATATATATTGGATGAAAATGTATCTCATAACCATTTAGAAATGTTAATTAAAAAAGTAAGAATTAGAATAGGTCATTATTAATTACGTAAAATGTTAATACTGAATATCGAATGGACTAATGTCGCAAAATTATAGAAAATAAAGGTTGGGCACTATTTTTGTAATTAATTTAGATGCGTTGTGGATAATTTATAGAAATAATAATTTTTCTCAGTAACTCTGGAGTAATAAAATGTCAAATTAAAAATAATTGGTTTTAAAATAAATAGGAATTAAAGTCAAAAAAAAACTTCAAGATAGCTAATGTCTTCACGCTTATATTAATGTTAAAAAAAATTTAGTCTATAGTATAGCAAAAGCAGATTTTATGACTGGTAAAGGTATCTGCATATATCAAATATATATGAAAATTTTATGGTTGAGAACTTTTTTTTGTAAATCTCCAGCTGAATTAAAACCAGATTTTAAATCAGTATTGTAAATAATGGTTTCTGGAGGAGAGATGCTAAGCAAGTTTTTTAAGCTAGTTTATAATAAATTGTTGTATTGAAATATACATGAAAGTCGATATTATATATGCTAGAATAATAAGATATGAAAAAACGCCTATAAAAAAAGTTATAAAATATTGTAAAAAATCAAATCATTATTTGATTAAGGAATCAATTTTGAAAATATAATTAGGGGGGAAATGTTTTTGAAAGCAGGCTAATATTTAAATAAACAAATTAAACTGATTTTACAACAGATATGAAAAAAATATGACGTGTCTATACAAAAGCAACTGAGTAATTAAAATGCTTTAATCATATGGTTAGAAAAGCTTGAATTGAAAGTAATTTTTATTTATTCTTCTTGTATGTAGTATTGGTTATGTTTCAACTATTCTCTTTGAGACACTTATCTGGAGAAATTTTTCTTGCAATTTAAAATATATCTGAAATCATGACTAGCCTTCTTACAAATGTATAAAAACCATTTATATAAGTTAATAATTAAAACATAGCCACATGCAGTTTATACTATCACTAATAAATCCAACAATGTCTAGCCATATGGCCAGTGATTTAATGACAATATGTGGCTAGACTAACATATTTGGTTTGAGATTCTCTCACCAGGGGCAAATTTAACTAAAGCTTCTCCTACTCATGATTAGATAAATGCTTATCATGTATATAATTAATAATGTCCATAGAACTTAGACATTAGTTTATGTGGGTTAATAATATAAAATCAACCTAATTCAATTAGTTTATGAAAAATCTGTAAAAAAAAAAAAAAGTAGAATTATATCTGAAAAAGAGCTGACAGAAGAAAAGATCAATGCATATAAATAGTTTGCGACCACTGCGATTAATAATCATGAAAAGTAATCCAAAATGTGCACATATTGTGATGTATATAATGAAGTAAGGTTTTTCCTATGGGTATACAGGTTTTTTTTAGTTAATTTAAGAGGATTAAAGATAAAAATAATTATATATATATATGATAGATTTCATATTTCACATAAATGAAATGTGATGTAATTAATTTTGGATCATTTATGGTTTTAATTATAGAAAGCGTCCAAAAGTTGATATTAAGCAATTTTTTAAATACTACTACTAAGCTAGTTGTGGTCCAATTTAGGCTAGCATTTAAAAAAAATTATTTGCTTTCATTTTTCAGCTTACTGGACACTTTCTATAATTGAAAATACAAATTATCTCTGAAAAAAATATGAAATTTATTTTTTATATATTCTCATGGAAAGTTTATTCATTTCAGTGAGACTTTAAAAAGGTGTATTATTTCTAGGCTTCAAGCTTACTAATGTTACTATTTGTATTTTCAGTAGAAATAAAACTTGTATTTCAAAATAGAGAAATCCAATCTTCATTTTCTTAATAAGTACAGATAAGCTATGCTCACATAATCCAGCTTAAAAACATTAGTTAAAGAAATTGTTTGTTGCTTAGTAACAGGTTATTTTATTTTTTCTATAGCTAAAAACATAGATTATTCAAAGTTATTTCTAATATATGTATAGTTAATAATTTCTAGTTGTATTTACAAATAATATTCTATTTATGAGGATAAGTATATTTTTCTCCTCTTTAAGCAATTTTTTTCATATGTAATAATTTTTCTTACTGTATATACTAATTTTATATTATCCACATAAAATTGGTTATCATATGTAAATCACATGACCCCAGATATGCTCACAGAATATCATCAATCTATCCATTTGTTTTCAGGATCTAAGATCTAAAATAGATCATGAGTAACAGTTGTTGTCAAAAACAGCTTGAGATTAAAACTGCATAGAATGTTTAAATAAATTCCATTAAACAGGCCAGGTTGCAATCTTTCAAACAAACTACTATTCCATACTTTAAATTTAATAAACTATAAACGTACATAATTAATACTTATTCTATTTAAATCAGATGACTTGCCATTGCTTAAAGGCAGTTTTAATCTCAATCTATTTTAATTAATTGCTCTTTGACAACAGATTGATGATATTGTATTAGTATGTTTTAAGCAATATTTGGAGACATGATTTATATATGACAAGTAATTAGCCATGAGTACTTATAGTTTATTATATTTAAAGTATTGAGTAGTTGTTTTAAGATTGTAAAAATGATTATTTGTTAATCATTCTTCAAATACATCGTACCCTGTTTAATGGAGTGTATTTAAAACTATAGGCACTTTAATCTTAATCTGTTTTAGTCAATAATTGTCATTCATATTCATTTAAGCTCTTAGTTATTGATAACAGGTGAATTTTAATTCATTATAATTATCTGAATGTTCTCTTGACAATACATTGATAATAATATATTGGTATACTTTATTGATTGGTGTCAAGTGATATATAGATATATATAGAGAGAGAGAATATGTGTGTGAGAAAGAGAACAATCATATAAAAAGAAGCAGAATAGTGGGGGGGATTATAGAAATAAACATCAATAAATTAATATGAACACAATAAATGAGCAAAGAATCAGTATCAGATGCTAATATAATTTAAATAATAATAGTAGCATTTTAGGCTAATCATCATCAATTCTCTGAGTCTTCTGGTACCATGAATACTCTGGCAATCAATGAACCAGTCACCATCATAAAATCTGTAAAATAAAGTGAGTGGACTTTAAAGGTGACCTTCACTTCTGTGGCATCTAAATACTTCTAAAGAGAATTACATAGATGTCCATTCACACATGCATATTCATATCGAATTAGTCCAGAACTAGCTTTGGGATCACAAGGACTTTAATGATTATGAATAAAAAAATACATTGTTTAAACTATGCAAGTATAATACCTTTACTGGAACTTAATCATTAAAAAAAGTAGTAGTAGTAATAGTAGCAGTAGCAGCGGTAGCGGTTAGTGGTAATAATAATAATAATAATAATAATAATAATAATAATAATAATAATAATAATAATAATAATAATAATAATAATAATAATAATAATAATAATAATAATAATAATAATAATAATAATAATAATAATAATAATAATAATAATAATAATAATAATAATAATAATAATAATAATAATAATAATAATAATAATAATAATAATAATAATAATAATAATAAAAAATAAAAGTCTGATAAATATTTTATATTACAAATAAATCATTTTAATTATTTAAAAATATCTAAAAATATTTTAATAGATTAAAACAAAACTATATATTTAACATTGTTTGAATAGTACTTTACAAACACATAAATTAGAAATGGCAATAAATAAATTCATATATGTAGGCATATCCATGTAAATCTAATAATACAAAATATTCAATCACTAATAAACAATAAATATTATTCTATTCTATTATATGAATAGTGAATAATTTTAGATATATGTGTTCACAAATAGGTAAACACACACTAAATGAGTTATAATATAAAAAACATTTTAATTCTTAATTTTCTTTAATTTATAAACCTAATTATTTTTACAATCTAATTATAAAAATATAAATACATTTAATCAGTCAAAAACTTAAGTTTTCACTTGTTATTAACATACACATTTTATTATACTTCTTTAACTCTATAACATTTTTATAAATGATATAATAAAATTCTAAGAAAATATAGAGTTCTTATTCTCTGGAGACTCTTAAACTTGTTGATAATCAATCACTTTTTTGTTGAGCATGTTTTCTCATTTTCTCACTTCTTTATTATTAAAACAAATCAGTATAATAGAGATTAAACACTTTTTCTTGAGTAATAAATATAGATTTTCATTAACTGTAGAGTTAATATTTGAAATTATATATCAATATATATTTTACTCACTATCCAATTTCCTTCATCTGTGCTTTAGACATATGCAAAAATATCTGTGCTTCCATATATATAAAGTATATGCCACTGGAAATACATAATCAGTAGGTTAACTTTCTATATAGACCACTAATGTGTCATATCCCAAATAGTGTATATATAATATAAATGCTGACAGTTCTCAATTCAGTTTAGGTTTAATATTTTTTAAACTTCAGAGGTGATAAGAGTATGACTATTTCATACATTCAGAACTTTATATCATGGAGAAGTCACTTCATTTATTTTTCTGTGAATTTAAATTCATTCAATGTGGATACTAACTGCAACTGTCATTCCTTGAAGCTCAATTTCTATACTCTTCTTCAATTGAATTAAACATACTATTTATAGCAGATATAATTGAATGTAGAAACAAAATAATTAATTATAATAATTTTTCTTCTTGATTCATACAAAGATAATACTCAAATTACTATTATGCCACTTTTTAATTTACATTCATCAAAAGCTATAGATATTAATTAAATATTTGCCTCTCAGTTCTCTAAGTAAAAACAGGTTAGCATTTTTAATATTATATGTGTATTATAAAAGTATCCTGGTTTGGTTTAGACAAATATAGTTTTCTTTGTTAGATCAAAAATTTAGACTTTTGGAAAAATCAGAAAAAAGTAAAAATATTGATATAAAGATCTTTTTTGTATATAAATAAATCATTTTTATATAGCGCGATGTTTGTAAACTGTAATATTTAAAACAGCATTACGCTGTTGCACATGCGCTTTGAAGATTTTAACTATAAATGAATGAATACTAACACTCAACCACATGATAAAGTATTCTATCTTTTCCAAACACTTTATCATGTGGTTGAGTGTTAGTATTCATTCATTTATAGTTAAAATCTTCAAAGCGCATGTGCAACAGCGTAATGCTGTTTTAAATATTAAAGATCTTTTTTATATTTGATTTTAAATAATTTATAGAGCTTCAAAAATATCAAAACATTTTATTATTCAATGTTTCAATTATTCCAGATTTTATTTTAAATAATTATACATATATACCATATTATTTTGAATATAAGATGCAATTTTTTCCAAATTTTGGACCTGTAAAAGAAGGGCACATTTTGAATTCAAAATGAAAAATTTTAACATCTTATTTCTGTGAATCCATGCATATAGTATATAATCATTATCTGTGTATAATAGCATGTTAAAACATTTTTAATCAATATTTTTGGATTACTTTCATAAACAGGTTTAATGTTTTCTCAAACTGCTAATTTTAATATTATTTTGTCTACTTTACCATTACTTTATCAAGAAAACTCTACCAAATAACTTTTAAATTTTTTTACAACTACCAAATCAATATAACAATGAAATAAGAGCCTACCTTCCAAGGTGCTGATTGGTTTTTATTGTTATCTACACAAGAGAGTACCTGTCAAAATGTTTGACCATTCCAATAGCTTCCTTTTGATTTTTTAAAGTGAAAATGTATATTTTAAAATATTTTAACATTATTTTGCCAATATTAATAATTCCAATATTTTTGTTTTTATTTTTAAAGTGAAAATGTATGTTTTAGAATTTCTTAATGATATTTTGCAATTTTTACTGTTATTTTATCAAGAAAACTTTACTGAGTAAACTTTAAAATATTTTTATAATTAACAAATCAATAAACCAATGAGATAAGAGCTTGCCTTCCAAGATGCTGATTGGTTGTTTGTTATTCTCTACACAAGAGAGTGCCTGTCAAAATTTTTAATAATTCCAAGAGCTTCCTTTTGATTTCTAAAGTGAAAGTGTATGTTTTAAGATATTTTTTACACATTTATTTTTGATCTTAAACTTATCATGTTCCATTTTTGTAATATTTGCTCTTCATTTTAATTATCAATAAATTATAAAATGTGCTTGTGAAAAAAATGTTATTTATTTAATATTCTATGTGAAATGTACAATGTGCATCATGGGTTTGTTATTCTGTTTATTAAATCAACTCAGAATGGCTATGTTCTATACATTAGTAATTCAAATATTTGCGCCCTCATATTTTGTGAATTGTTATTTGTGTTAATGTAATTCATAACATTATTTTACTATCCTGGATAGTCTGTAGAAAAGCCAAGAATTTTTTCATTGACTGCATCCAGCTCAATAGTGAAAATCAAGATGAAGAACTCTCTTTTTCATTTTATTTTTTGGCAATGGGTATAATTATTAATTGTAAATTTTTATTGTATTATAAATGCTATGTATTATTTATATGCATTTTATTTTATATAATTCTTTATGAATTATTTAACATGTGTTTTAAGTTAGGTCTCAGAATATTGATAAAGTAATAATATTGTAAATGCATTACACTTGTCCTTTTTTGAAGCTATTTTTGAATATGTTTAAATGATGGAAGAATCTGAAGGTCATGTGCATTTTTATTGCTTAATTATTATGCCACTACTTTATATTTAGCTATATTTAGCTACTGTAGTTTTATTGATTTTATGCATTACTTATAGTTATGGTTCTTTTGAGAGATATACTATAGTCTCTCTCTTGTATTTATTATACCTTACCAGTGAGCAAAAAAGATTTCTAATTATAAGAGCTTCACACTGGCTTGCTGTAAATCAAAAGATTTTGCATGCATTAGCATGTATAGAAATTGTGGACTTAATCAGTGGAGTATGTAATGGCTTCATGCTCTCAAATCAAAATGCTTTAGGTTTGTCTATATAATTAAAAGTAGCTTGAAGATAAGAGTGGCTGCTCTTCTTTTAAAGTCATTAATCTTGTGTTAAGATTTGTAGATCCCTACTGTCACAACTAGGTGCATAGCTTAAGGTTATAGCCTTAATATATATTACTTATATAATGAATATGCACTTAATAAATTATTTGTGATATTAAGCTCACAATGCTTTCTTTAGTCAAACTTCTATTATCTTTTGATGTTTCATTCTATTTTTCCTGACTAGTTACAAAATCCTAGCTCCTTGTTGCTTTCATATGCAGGTGCTTCCTTTGAGGTGATGTCATCATTGTATTTTTGCCTTTGCTTTTATTACCCTTAGTGAGGATTTTTTTAATAATATATTTTGACTGAAGCCATGGGTAGTATACTGCCATGTCTTTATCCTGGCATTTGATGTATTCAAGTTACTGAGAAATACCACTCATACCTTCAGTCATACTCTGTTTATCTGAGTGTTGTTTATTTGTGATGTATAGGTTTTGTAGTGTGTCGAGCTAGCACCTCAAGATGTTAAATCCAATAAAATGTTTATTAAATTTAAAATTATATATGTGGCTGCTTAATCATCATCTTCAGCATTCATTACCAAATAAGGATTGGTAAGTTTATGTTTTACTCAAGGTTGTGAATATTTTCACCTAGAGGCTTTATAATTGTGAAATAGTATGTTAAATGAGAGAATTTACTAAAGTGCCAAAGCTATAGAAGGTTTTATTAACCACTAAAAATTAGTGCTATTATTTTTAAAATCTGTAATACATAATTTTCCTCCATGTTATTTTTTTTTTTTGGGGGGGGGGGAGGATAATTTTTGATAACTTTGTAAGATAACTTGAGATTTGTCTTTTGAATGTTTTTAATGTTAATTAATATTAGTTTTATTATTAATTTAAATCTATTTGCATTTTATCACTATCTGTATTCTTTAATGACAATATTTACCACACAATTATATTTGTTTATTGTGCATTAAGAGTGCATAAATGCAAAGAATTTGACATGAACGTCACTTTTTTTAAATTGTATTTCTAATGTTAAGGGAACATTAAAGAAAAAAAATATTTTATTTAATTAAAAATAATTAAAATTATTTAACTATTTGGTGTAAGATCACTTTAGTCAATTTCATTTATGTAAAGATTATTTTGCTTTATTTGAAAGATTTCAATATCAATTTAAGATGATAAAATTGCTTGGTTTCATGTTAGAAGATTAAAAGCAAACCTATTTTGTGTGATATCTGGGTTAGCTATTCATGATACCATTAATGCCATCCTAATGTATTATCATTATTTTAATTTTTAAGACTTTTTTATATTTGATATTAATTGTAAATTTTATAATTGTTTAATTCAATAAGACACTAAGGGTAAGAAATATGTCTTATTGCTAAGATTGTTACTAGGATCACATTCTTGATATGTTTTCAAAAATTAAAGAAAAAAACTATCCATTATATCTGATCAATTTGAAAGATTATCATGGTAATTATAAGATTTGATGGTATTTTTAGAATATGTTGGTCCTCTTAATTTATTGTGTTATATAGCATTTATCTTATTAATGCTTATTATTCTTATTTACCTTTTTATTGTAATATATGTGCATTTGAGCTAGCCCATATTTATTATTATTGTCAGCCCACACATATTCTTAAGGCTTATTATGATTAACCAATTATTATTTCTATTTAATTTTAAATTTTATTAGATTACAATTTTGGTTTGCCCAGTGTGTTGGCTTTTGATTGATTTAAAGGTTTCGATCAATTGTTCAGGGCGAGCATTTTTCAGACATCCATTGGTTTCCCATCTCTTTTTAGATTATAATATATATTATTTTAAACTTTTTAGTATTTCAATTCTAATTTTTGAATATAAATTGTGTATTAATAATGGATTCCTGGAATCATGTAGCTTTTCCCCTGTTCCATTATATTTGATGACAAGAAATACAATGTCCTTAAAAAAATAAGAAGAAAAACTGGCTTAAAAGGTGTTTAAAAGCTCACAAATTCTTACTTATAAAAGCTATAAATAAAATTTGATATAATATTTTTATGCATTGTACATTATTGCAGGTGAAATTCACAATGTTATTAAGTCTCCAAAACAAGCTTATACTTTAGTGCAGTTATATATAAAGTTTATAACTTGTAAATAAATTGCACACCCATCTACATAAGATGTTACTTTCTTAAAGTTCAAATCATTCCTCATCTGCCTTGAAGGACCAATTGTTTTGCCTATATTTTCGTATATATATATAGCATATCAAATATTAAACCATTAAAACAGGCCTTGATCACTACATCTTATGCTTACACAATCTGTTAAAACAGTAACATATTTCTTCAAACTGTAGTTCACTACTGTTTGGAGAGATTTGCATATCAAATATTATGTAACAAAAATTTATTTATTTACTTTATAAAAAAGTCAATTCCTCTATTATTTTGTTTATAAAAGAAGTATGGTGGTCGAGAGGTCAGCGCGACTGCCTTGCACTTGCAGGCAGTTGCCCGGGTTGCGGGTTCGCGTCCCGGCCGATGCTATGACACTTAAAAAAAAAAAAGAAGTATTTTTAAAAAATATTTTTTTTATAATCAATGAAATTAAAATTTAAAGCAATGTGAAATTACTCTAAACACTTTTCATTTTTAGTTTTTTTTTTTAATATATTGCCCTCTTTTTTTTTTTCATATGTCATAGCATCGACCGAGAGGCGAACCCACAACCGTCTGCAACCAACTACTTGCTTGCAAGGCGACTGCATTGACCTCTCAGCTAACAACGTTTGTGGCACAATATTAACGTATTTGAAATTTGGTCTGCCAATAGTCTTGGATTATTTAAACCATTTAACAACCCTGAAATATTTTGTTGACATTTTATAATGGCATTGATTTTTAACACATTTTCAAAACATGAAGGAAATCCATTTGATAGAAATATGTTAAATCTCGATTTCAAAATTTATTCTAGACAATACTCAAACAGTTTCTAACTTAAATAAAAGTGTTTAAAAAGTAGCTCTTTAAGTAATATAAATACAATGACTGTAAAATTAGATAGTGTTAACAGTTCATAACATCAAAAACATAAATCTGGTAAATGGAAAAATATAACTAATATTTAATCAAAACTTTAGTTTAAGTGTATTTGTTAAAGGTTACTAAAAACATTTTGTTTTGTTTTTTCAAATCTTTATTGTTTATTTCCCAAGTGAAAACCCTAATGAAATATTTTGTGATTCCATTAATCTGCACCTATATGGCTTTATTGTTTGTTGTATACTTAGTAAGATTTGCAATGTTTAGACAAAGTATCACATGATTCTCCGAACTTACCTTTAATATCTACATTATAGCAGTAATACAATATATTACTCAATTTGGAGTTATTTATTAAAAGCAAAAATGATTAATGACTACCAGATAATAAAGCTAATTAAATCTTAGATTAGTTTTTATGATGATGTGCCTAAAACTACCATCCACACTGTTTACTCTGGAGCAGTCTAATGAATAGATAACTATTATTGAAATGCCTCAAAATCACCATTTCTTCAGATTTCCTTTACACTATAAAATTTTAGTTCTCAATCTCGTAAATAATTTTCAATTTTACCATAGCAAATAATAACAATACCATCTTTAAATTTCATTTTGGGATTTATTCCACTTGTTCTTAATTTTTTTAACCATAGGTCGACACCAGAATTGTAAAGCAATGTATCTAAAGGTTTGTTCAATTTTAAACATACTCTAAATAAATGAATTTCCCAATAATCTTTTTATATCTTAGTAATAATGTATGTTGATATATTATTTGCTTCAACATATTTCATGATGAATGTAATATTGTCATATTCAGAACACAGTGTTTACATAAATTATGTTTACAGCTTTGATTACAATTAAGTTTATTACAAGATTTATATTTATCATTTTGCCCAAACTCACCCAGAACAATCTTTAGCACCTGTCTTCAAAAAGAAAATTTATAAGCACTCAATGTGAGTGTTATTAATCATACATAAAATATCTAAACAATATTCTAATTAATTAACATATTCAGTACATCATATCCATTTTAATTATTTTAGCTATAAGCATGATTTTTTGCTTGAGAATTACAGTTGGCTATTGGTATATTGTATACACATATCTTGATTACTCAAAAAAACTTGAGTGATCAAAACGATTAAAAAACTATTATACTATAGCCAAACCATCCAAAAATTTCATGCATATCCATTTTGAACTGTCTTAAATAATTTTAGTTAATAAATGTGGATTTTGATCTACAAGTTTGCGCATGAAAGATCAAAAATAAAATTAATCCAGAATTTCATTAATCTGCTCAATTTTATCCACTAATTGTAAATACCTTATTACTAACTCTTAGATTATAATATTTTTTGTAATATTATCGCTTATAAAGATGAAATTGTATCTTAGGTGCTACAATTATTGTGGACCGGCATATACTGCAAACAAATCATTAGACATATTAAAAGCTGATATATTTTTTCTTACGGATTTCAAACTTTTTTTTATATAATGCACATTCTGATATAATTTATAAATTTTCTCTAAACCCATGTATCTTTTTATCTTCAATAAATCATCTTGTGCAATATGCTGTCTATTATAAATTTACTGATTAAAAAAAAACTTAATAAGATTGGTCATCGTAACGTTTATCCTGAACAAATGTCATCTACTGTGGTATTTAAAGAAAATTTTGATAAACTTCTCTATAAAATGAGATCCAACCGATATTTCTAAAACTATGATTTAGTTTTTATTCTGAATTAAATTTGTAAATATAATTTATATATATTTAAATTTAAAAAAACATTAACTGTTGAAAAACAAAATAAATTAATTAAAGTATACAAGATATATTCTAATAATAAAATATTAAAATGAATTCTATATCATAGTACTCATATTTATACATCAGCAATTGTCAGGTCAATTGTAAGAAAAAGAAGTTTTTTATATATATTCTAAGTCAAATCCCCATCCCCCAATCATAACCTGTTCACCATTCTCCAATTTTTTGTTTGGTTTTAAAACTTGTTAATTCTTTTGGCGATTTTTTTTTTCTATTTCAAGCCTTATATCACTTAAATTAGCCCCAAGCCAAGTAGATATGTGAAAATTTTATATTATTTTATATCTAATACACAGATTATATATATATACCTGTATAAACAATGTAACATATAAGATATTTTGAACTCAGACTTTAACAGAACCCTCAACTATCCACACTATCTCATACCTCTGATACTCTTGATCACGTATATGCCTAAAAGATAAATAATCACCAATATATGTATTTCATGCTAAACCAGTACTCGTCAGTTGGTCCAGATTATCATCTCTACACATATATACAATAAGATCTCAGATTTATATTAAGATAGCCAATCTTCATACTTTAATGGACAGGCTTAGCCCACACTGATGCCGACCTAGGTATGAGATAGTGTGGACAATCGAGGATAGTATGAAAGTCTGAGCTCAAAATATCCTATATATTATTTTGTATAATTTTTTTAAATTCTTGATACATATATAATTTTTTAGTTTTACGAACGGAATGTAAAATAGATTTTTAAAAAATTATATTAAAACCAATATCCTTATTTATAAGTGACTAATGCCTGTGAAGTTTTTTGTAGTTGTAAACCAACGGAACTTGAGAAGTTAAAGATTCTTGATCTGATTCTCTGTCAATTGTCACTACACCCTACTCTGTCTTATGTTAGTTAGAAAATTACGACCTCACCATATAATTTTATCTACTTTTGTCAAGCGTTGGTGGCCTAGCGGTTAGCATAGCTACATTCTAAGCGGCTAGCCCGGGTTCGCTTTCCGGTCAATGCTTTGACATATAATAAAAAATAATAAAAATGTATTTACTTTTAGAGCATATCTATGTAAAGCAAACATCTAATTCTTATAAAAATGGGATACCTTTTCTCTTATTAGGCACTAATTTCTGTGACATATAAACAATATTTAAATGACGATAGGAGAGATCTTCACTCTCGATACCTTTGCATATATATGTATATACGCGTAGAATCCAACACAGTAAAGAGTCATTTTAAGACCATTAAAAAAATTAATATTTATAACCTTTTAACTATTTTTTTCTATTACGTTTGTTAATATATATATATGGTATAGAAATATAAAGTATGCACTGATTATATAAGTTATTTGTATACTTACAATTTAATAAATTCTAAATGAAAACTAACTTCAAGCATTAACTAGCTTTTTCAAATGTTCCACTAAGGAGTCATTAAAGCTGTATTTAATTAGAATATTAAAAACTTAATTATAATATATAATTCGTTATAACATGGTTGGTTGAACAAAAATATTAAAATCTTAGCAGATTTTTATAATAATTATGTTTTGAAATATATATATATTACCATCATTTTCAATCATTATCGATCTATGCAAGATGGAGGTTTCGCCAAGATTAATCTATCTCTGATCTCTACCTTCTCGTCTACACATCACTACTGCACATTTTTTTATTTCATCTATCCATCTTATTTATGGTATCTTTCTAAGTCTTTTACAATCTCTTGAAAAATATGTCCACCCCAACTCCACTTCATTCTCTTAATTCTTTCAATGATATCTAACAACTGATTGTTTTCTCTCACTAGTATTTCATTTTCAATCTTTTCTTGTTACTCCTAACATGCATCTCTCCAAACTTCACTGAGTGGTCTGAAGTCTCTGTATTGCTCTTCTGTTAAGTGTCCAAATCTTTTATCCATAAGTAAGAACTGGTAAAAAAACATTTATTAAAAACCTTTTCTTTTCAAATACATAGACATATTCCCATTTAATATTACATTATTTATACCAAAAGCATTCTAACCAAGTTTAATTCTATGCTTAATTTCATCCATTATGTTTCCATCAGTATTAATAATCTGACCAAGATATTTGTAGTTATTAACTTCTTCTAAATCATCATAATCAATCTTTATTTTCATCTTTTGAGAAAATCCATTAAATATTACTTTAGTCTTTTTAATATTTATCTTTAGTCCTACTTTCATCTGGTAACTCCTGCAACATTTCCTGCAGCTCTAAAACATTATTTGCAAAGACAACTATATCATCTGAAAAATATATATGACTTAAATAATCTCCATTTACTTTCTTTTAGTTTCCCATTTTAATTTACAAAATACTTCTAGCAAAACTGATGTAAAAAGTTTTGGAGATTTGGAGTCACCCTATCTTACACCCTTCTCAATGTTAATCTTCTTGGTATCTATTTGTTTCTGTTGCATTTTTTTAAATATTTTTTAGAATATGACAATATCCTGGATCTATACCTTGATGATCCCATAATTTATCACTGAAGAAATGCCTATAGAATCAAATGTCTTTTCATAATCTATAAATTCAAAGCATAATGGCAATTCATATTCATTTGTCCTTTCTATAACTTCTCTCAATAGTTGGATATGATCCACTGCACTAAAATTACCTTTAAATCCAGCTTGTTCTTTTGAGTATTTAAAATCTGAAGTTCACTGTAGATGAGTTGTAGTTATCTTGGAAAACCTTTTGTATAGAACTGATAAAAGACTGATAGATCTAATATCTTCTTTATTACCTTTTCTAATATTAATATTAATACTACATTCTTCCAATCATCTGCTACATGTTTATCATTTAGACATTTGATATATAACTTTGCCAAAAATTTTCTATTTATTCACCTGCTTCTTTTAATATATTGATTATAATTCCATCATTACCGGGCGCTTTTTCCTTCTTCGTAAATTTATCTGCATATCTCGTTACTTCATTTAAAATCCTGGGCAATTCAAAAGTAGTTATAGGAGATACTTTTCTTGTTCTTTATTACTATGTAATTCTTGATAGAACTCTTCTACACATTTCATGATGTTACTTTTAAGTAATCGTTTCATCTTTTTTTCTTAGTGCAGACCCAAACATTGGAAGTACAAGTGGAGTAGGATTGATTATAAATAAAAAGTGAAGAACAACATTGTTGAGTTGATAGTGTATCAAACAGAGTGGCAAGATTAGTTATTCAACTTAAAATGGTAGATACCAAATGGAAATAATTCAGGTTTATGTCCCAACAAGTTTTTATTGTGACACGATGTACAAAAGACTTTTGATCAGACCAAACAACATTTTAAATGTGTCATGGGAGATTTTAATGCTAGAATTGGTAAACAATTCAAAGATAAAAATGCTATAGGTAAATTTGCTTTTTGACAGTAAAAATGAGAGGGGATGTAGGTCTGTGGCATGGAAATAAATATGGGAGATCCAAATGAGTGTAAAGCAGAATTGAATTATATTTTGACTAACAGAAAATATGTATTTCAAGATTGTAATGTTCTTTTATAAAATTAACATGGGAAGTGATAATTAATTAGTGACATATAGATACATGTTAATGCAAAACTAGAAGCACAAAAATTATTAAGAAAAATAATATTCATAGTTGATATTACTAATCTTCAGAAACATTTCAATGAATTTAAATTAAAACTTGCAAATCATTTTCAAATATTAACGAAGTTTGAACATGATTCAGACATGAATAAAATCAATAGGAAAGTCATTAATACATTTTTTTTAAATTGCAACAAAGACAACTGATACAAAAAAGCAGCAATTGACAAGTAAGGTAATTTATCTTGAAAAGAAGAAATATAAAAATATATAAAAAGGATGCATTAAGAAGAATTCAATAGCTAGAATTTTGTAAAATGGTATGGAAAAGGGTTGATAACAATATAATGTACCGGTCAAAATAGTATGCTCACTTAACAAGATTCAAATGCTAGGCAAAAGTACCTCGAATCCGATCATGCTCGAGATACACAGGTCTGGAGCAATCCTGAATTCTAACCTATTTGCCTATTCTCCAAATCTCTGACCCAATGAACAACAATTCTGATGACACAGTAAAATTATTGTAAATCCGTGCCCATAAGCAAAGCGGTAGAGCATAAGATCAGACTGATGATGATGATCGAGGTTGGAGTAGCCCAGGAATTATAGTTATTTATTAATGCTAAGCTCTTAGCTAAAGAAAATAGTTCTAAATATTGACTAGAAAATAATAATTCAAAAACGACAAACCAGGATTTACATGAAATTATATATATATTTAATAAATGTAGAAAATGCATATATATGTTACAAAAGGTTTCATGCTTAGGACAATATTATTTATTTACAAGACTTGGGAATTTGTTGTATAAAATTCCCTCTATCACTCATTTAATAAATACAATTTTACAGATACACTTTTATAGTGTTTTATAACTTGTGCGAAGTTGATAAGCTGATTCAAGAAAACTTTTGCTACGAAACATCGTGGATGCCGAAAATAAATATAAAAGATCGTGACAGTTTTAACGGTAAATGATTTATTTGATAACGGGCAAAATATATCATTTCAATCATGTATTTCTTAGGAGGACCATTATTTATACTTTTATTCACATTGTTTGGCAAAGACATCTTTTAGAAATAAGAAACAAACAATGCTCTTTATTTACGACAGTAAGTTATGCAATCATTAATGTAAATTAGATTTACATCTATGGGAATCGATAACGGTTTTTAAAAGGAAGCAGATTAACTCAATGAACTAAATGTATTTTTATGAAATGAATCATTATCCTTAACACATCATTGTGACTTACAAAGGTTAGGCGGACAGCGATCAAATTAAAGACAAGAGTAACGGTACTAGCATACAATTAAAGAAATCCGGCCTCATGGCGATTGTGGATATTTTATCATTTTAAAAGAATATTTGAAACGAACTTAGACTGGATATGTCTGCGCATTTTGGTGGAGCGATATTGAAGGAGGGGCTGGGTTTGAGAGCCCAGAATCTGGATATGCTATCAGTGACAGCACACAAACCTCATAAACATTACGTTCCACAGGAAGTATTATCCCTGATTATGAATGATTTTGAAAAGTAGGATGGGAGCTTCTGGATCGTCCCTAATGACAAAACAATCGAGAAATGGTAAAGATAAAATATCAGAATAAAGAAAAAGTATGCCAGCAACGTTTATATAATTTTATATTATTACTTGAAGTTTGGAAAGGGTCTAACCTCTTGTGCAATAATCTGTTTTCAATTCTTATCATTTAACAAATCATAATGAATAATAACTTTTATTTATATTATTAAGCTAATAAAATTTATATTTAAATTTGATTCCCACATACGTATTAATTAAAGAATTAGCTCTCCGGGCGATGGTAAGGAAAGGTAGAATTTTATATTAGGTGTCGCAATCTTTTATAAAGGCAACTAAACAACAAAATAAAATAAGCATCCACAATAAAATACCTTTAGGTATCCAACCAACCTAGCGAATGATTTCTATTTTAAATGAACAAATGAATATAACTTTATTAATGAATTTAATTAAAGTTGCGAGATTGATTGATACTGACATATTAGAGAAAATAATATATCTATTAAACAAAATAAGTTGCATACATTTAATTGAGCTGCATAAAGTTATATAAACATAAATTAAGTGTGAAGCAAATGCATATTCAGAATTACATAAGTATTAATAAAGAATTATAGAGAGAGTTTACGAGCAAAACTAGCAAAACATCATAAATAGATCTATGAATTAATTTAGCTACAAATTATAAATCACCCATGAATGTTCATATTAAAGCAGCTCTAATTTACATGATTTTACCTAATATATCAGCATAGTGGCAGGCAGGCAGGTTGGTAATTCTACTTCATCTCATATGACAGGTTTTGACAGTTGGTAGACAGTCCTTTGAGAGGAGAAGAAAAAGGTGAAAAGATTCCTCTACTCATGCTTCATCATGCAGAACTTGTGTTGGCTTCTTAAAAGTAATTATACTCAACTGACTAAACACTCCTCTGAATTCAACTAATACTGAAAGTAACTAAAAACTCAAAACTGACTTCCTTTGTTCTGTGGTTCCTTTTATAACATTTTAATACTTCCCAGAATGCAATTTCATATACCAACCCTATCTCTATAATCCCTTTAAAAACAACATTTAATTAACAACATGTTTTTAAACAGATAAGGCTCGAAATACCATTTTTAGCTATTTTAAATCATTCGACAACAACTGATAAATGATTTGTTTTCAAACTTAATTGCGATTGACAATTTTAATTAAAGGCAACAAGCTGAATTTAAACAAAGATTATTTTAGCATTTCGAGCTGCCCCATTTTCTTTGTTGTTACATTCCAATAGTTTAATTAAATACTTTAAATCAAAATACATATAGATATAACAAAAAATTTACAATTACATAAAGAAAATGTTTAGTTGTCAGCAATAAACATTAATACCCTTATTGCTTCATTCATATATATATATGCATCACGCACACTACTGTTTTACTTTACTAAACAAAAATTAATTTTACTAATTTCTCCAATGATTCGGCGTACAGTGTGTGAGTGAATAGCATATATTTATAGCAAGGTCTGAATGGTGGACTCTTAGGAGGTTAGTAGAGATGGTGAAAGTTAAAGCATCGATGATGATTAGACATCGATTGGTTCATTCTTCCCCACTTAAAATGACAAACAAAAAAATCAATAAAAAATACCTTAGTTGGAGTCTACTATCATTTTTGGTGAGATAAACAACCCTTTTAAATATAGAAATGAAAATCTTTCATTCGTTCATTTTCTTTACTTTTTTGCAACAACTTATTACTAACTTTTCCATTACTTGCAATATTTGGTGGAGGGGTTCAAACGTGAGAATGTCCATTTGCAAAAATTTTTTTTTTGACTTTGCTTATCTATGGCTGCTGCTGCTTTTTTTTTTTAATAATCTTTTCCTGGATCTGGAGGTATATAAGGGTTATAGGCATGTCTTTCTAGATATCTTATGAAAATATCAAAAGCAGTCACAATATTGTGCTTTGGTATATTATTATATTGTTCATTATTAAAAGTATCTTGCTTTAAAAGAGTTTCTCTGACTTTCTGTGATCTAATGGCATCCATTATAACATATTCACTTTGGGAGTTGAGAAGTTTTTCTCCATCTTTTATGAAACTATTTTTTTCAACATATGTCCTTGCTTTAAAACAAAGTTTATCATTTCTGTTTAAAGAGTTCAGCTCCTCATCCATTTTGTTCTGATCATATTTCATAAATAAATAATTATGGGATTTATTAAAATGGGCAGTCTTGTACACAACTAATGATCTGTCCATTTTTTTCATTTTCATATCAGGAGGCCATTCAGCATCATTCCTAAACTTTAACTTTGATGTTTTCATTAATCCTTCATCATCACTTTTCCCCAGAACATCTTTGTAATTATTATGAAAATATAACTCAGAGTTATCAATTATGATTTCAGAAGATTTATCCAAAACAGTATGTATTGTTCTATTGATCACATTTTTCATGATCAATACAGCCACTCCATTCGAAGGTGCTAAACTTGTATCATCACTTTGAGATGGGCTGGCTTGCAGTAGATTTAAAACCACCATTTCCTCAGTACTTTCTTCATCCTTAGCTAAATCTTCTACAGTAAAACTTTGACTATGAGTAATCTCTGTCAAACCTACTTCTTTACATTTTTGTTGAGTAGAATTGGCATTTGTATTCACTAACATAATCTCATGAGGTTCCAACCTTGTTTTAGTTGGTTGCGGATCTGTGTCCTCTGCTCCACTGTCTTTTAAAAGTGCTTCCATGAAAACTGTCTTATCTTTAGTTTCAGCATCAATATCCTTTGATCCGAAGGTAGAAGCATCTTCAAATCTTTCCAGTTCTTTTGTTTGGTTCATCAGATTTTCTATTTGGTTAGCATTCTGCTTCTTTGCAGTATCTTCAATTTCATTTACTACTTTCATGTCTTTCATTACTGTGTTTTCCAAATTTGTTTTAACACAGACTATCTTGTCTTTGGCTAGATTAATAGGTTCCTTTTGCTTGGGAACTGTCACATCTTTGACACCATCAGCTGGAATGTCCAAGGTAGTATTCATCTTACCAATATTTAAATTACGGCATCTTTTAACTTTATCAAGCTCTCTTCTAAGCTCCTTCATCATTTCCATAAATTTTGCATCTCTTTCTGCTTGGTCTCTTTTGTGTTTCATCATTTGTTCTGCTCAGTCTTGATTTTGTTTCATCATTTCTTGCATGAGTTGCAAGATCTGCTTTTTTTGCTCTGGCGTCATTGCTCCTCTGTTTTCTTCACAATTTACTTTTTTTTTCTTTTGAAAGGTAGCCAATTTTAAATGTATCTGAGAAATATCTTTTAATATTTTGCTTTAGGCTTTTCTTTTTTGTTTAACGTATTGTCACTTATTATTATTTGAAAATAAGGCTTGTTTCTCTCTTTTTTTATTTTGCTTAAATGTATTGTCACTTCTAATTATTTGAAAAATAAGGTTTGTTCCTTTCTTCTTTTTATTTTATGCAGGATATACAACTCTCTCCCTCCTCTCTTCAACTATCTTCATTTTGCCATTTTTTTGTTGCTGCTGACTGCTGCTGATAACAGGAAAAAAATATTTGATCATAACCGGTATGTGTATGATCTAGTGGAATTCAACTGCCTTGCTGCTTGACTTTTGGTTGTTTTTCTGAACCTATAATAGACTCTTACAAAAAAAGATTAGTTATTTGTTTCTACAATATAATGTGTTTGCTCATTACAATTATACATGGCAAAAATAGTGGAAAATAATTAAACTCTCTCTCAACCCCTAACAACCTGGTTTGAACTCATTTTGACACATGGTTTATTATATTACTGTTGGCACATTTACATGGTGCCAGCCAACAGGATATAACAAAAAAAAAACAATTCCAAATACACGGGCTCCTCACCTATAAAATATATGTAAGTATTTATAACCAAAAAAAACAATTCCAAATACACATATATAATGTACAGAAAATGAATGAAATATGAAGTGCACCTTGTTACAGTTTCAAGGTTTATAACTTATGGCTGAAGTACATGGGTTTTATTTGTAAAACATTTTTATTTTCACGTATATAATATAAAAAACACATTTTATATGGTTATAAAACCAGATACAGAAAAAAATTCACTTATGGTCATAACACATGGGTATCAAAATGTTTTTCCTTTTCAAAAACAAGATTTTTACATTTTGACTGTAAACATAGAATACAATATTTTTCTATAGTTGCAAAACCAGATACACCAAAAACCATTTACATTTATGGTTGCAACACATGGACATTGGTTTTAATACAAAATTTTCACATTTTATGTATATAAAATCAGAAAACAAACTCGGGTAGGAAGGAAATATACATATCTATCATCAATGATCTCTTACAACCTTTTTTTAAAACATACATATAAACAGAATTCAGTACTCAGGGTATGTGTGTGTTTATATCGAAGCCCTACTTGGGAAGCCAAGCCCGGAAAAAAAAATCCACTGTACCGGTCAAAATAGTTTGCTCACTTAACAAGATTCAAATCCTAAGCAAAAGTACCTCGAATCCGATCATGCTAGAGATACACAGGTCTGGAGCAATCCTGAATTCTAACCTATTTACCTATTTTTCGAATCTCTGACCCAATGAACAACAATTCTGATGACACAGTAAAATTATTTTAAATCCGTGCCCATAAGTAAAGCGGTAGAGCATAAGATCAGACTGAACTGATGATGATGATCGAGATTGGAATAGCCCAGGAATTACATTTATTATAGTTATTTATTCACTAATGCTAAGCTATTAGCTAAAGAAAATAGTTCTAAATATTAACTAGAAAATAATAATTCAAAAACGACAAACCAGGATTTACATGAAATTATATATATATTTAATAAATGTAGAAAATGCATATATATGTTACAAAAGGTTTCACGCTTAGGACAATATTATTTATTTACAAGACTTGAGAATTTTTTGTATAAAATCCCCTCTATCACTCATTTAATAAATACAATTTTACAGATACAATTGTATAGTGTTTTATAACTTGTGCAGAGTTGATAAGCTGATTCAAAAAAACTTTTGCTACGAAACATCGTGGATGCCGAAAATAAATATAAAAGATCGTGACAGTTTTAACGGTAAATGATTTATTTGATAATGGGCGAAATATATGATTTCAATCATGTATTTCTTAGGAGGACCATTATTTATACTTTTATTCACATTGCTTGGCAAAGACGTCTTTTAGAAATAAGAAACAAACAATGCGCTTTATTTACGACAGTAAGTTATGCAATCATTAATGTAAATTAGATTTACGTCTATGGGAATTGATAACGGTTTTTAAAAGGAAGCAGCTTAACTCAATGAACTAAATGTATTTTTACGAAATGAATCATTATCCTTAACACATCATTGCGACTTACAAAGGTTAGGCGGACAGCGATCAAATTAAAGACAAAGAGTAACGGTACTAGCATACAATTAAAGAAATCTGGCCTCATGGCGATTGTGGATATTTTATCATTTTAAAAGAATATTTGAAATGAACTTAGACTGGATATGTCCGTGCATTCTGGTGGAGCGATATTGAAGGAGGGGCTGGGTTTGAGAGCCAGAATCTGGATATGCTATCAGTCGCAGCACACAAACCTCATAAACTTTACGTTCCACAGGAAGTAATATCCCTGATTACGAATGATTTTGAAAAGTAGGATGGGAGCTTCCGGCTCATCCCTAATGAGAAAACAATCGAGAAATGGTAAAGATAAAATATCAGAATAAAGAAAAGGTATGCCAGCAATGTTTATATAATTTTATATTATTACTTGAAATTTGGAAAGGGTCTAACCTTTTGTGCAATAATCTGTTTTCAATTCTTATCATTTAACAAATCATAATGAATAATAACTTTTATTTATATTATTAAGCTAATAAAATTTATATTTAAATTCGATTCCTACATATGTATTAATTAAAGAATTAGCTCTCCGGGCGATGGTAAGGAAAGGTAGAATTTTATAAAGGCAACTAAACAACAAAATAAAATAAGCATCCACAATAAAATACCTTTAGGTATCCAACCAACCTAGCGAACGATTTCTATTTTAAATGAACAAATGAATATAACTTTACTAATGAATTTAATTAAAGACGCGAGATTGTTTGATACCGACATATTAGAGAAAATAATATATCTATTAAACAAAATAAGTTGTATACATTTAATTGAGCTGCATAAAGTTATATAAACATAAATTAAGCATGAAGCAAACGCATATTCAGAATTACATAAGTATTAATAAAGAATTATAGAGAGAGAGTTTACGAGCAAAACTAGCAAAACATCATAAATAGATCTATGAATTAATTTAGCTACAAATTATAAGTCACCCATGAATGTTGGTATTAAGGCAGCTCTAATTTACATGATTTTACCTAATATATCAGCATAGCGGCAGGCAGGCAGGTTGGTAATTCTACGTCATCTCATATGGCCGGTCAGATGGAATTTTGATGGCTGGTAGACAGTCCGAGAGGAGAAGAAAAAGGTGAAAAGATTCCTCTACTCACGCTTCATCATGCAGAACTTGTCTTGGCTTCTTAAAAGTAATTAAACTCAACTGAATAAACACTCCTCTGAATTCAACTAAAACTGAAAGTAACTAAAAACTCAAAACTGACTTCCTTTGTTCTGTGGTTCCTTTTATAACATTTTAATACCACTCAGAATGCAATTTCATATACCAATCCTATCTCTATAATCCCTTTAAAAACAACATTTAATTAACAACATATTTTTAAACAGATAAGGCTCAAAATACCATTTTTAGCTATTTTAAATCATTCGACAACAACTGATAAATGATTTGTTTTCGATCTTAATTGTGATTGACAATTTTAATTAAAGGCAACAAGCTGAATTTAAACAAAGATTATTTTAGTATTTCAAGCCTCCCCATTTTCTTTGTTGTTACATTCCAATAGTTTAATTAAATACTTTAAATCAAAATACATATAGATATAACAAAAAATTTACAATTACATAAAGAAAATGTTTAGTTGTCAGCAATAAACATTAATACCCTTATTGCTTCATTCATATATATATGCATCACGCACACTACTGTTTTACTTTACTAAATAAAAATTAATTTTACTAATTTCTCCAATGATTCGGCATAGTATGTGAGTGAATAGCATATATTTATAGCAAGGTCGGAATGGTGGACTCTTAGGGGGTTAATAGAGTTGGTGAAACATGAAGCATCAATGATGATTAGACATCGATTGGTTCAATAAGAAAGTATAATTGTGAATTAATAAGGAAAGCTATAGAAAAATATGAAAAATGTTAAGAGTGTAAAATAATATATATCTTGGTATTGCTATGAAACTTATAAAGAAAGGCAAAAAAAACAAAGAGAGGCAGAAAGACAGAATGACTGAATTTTAACATTAAGCATATGCATATGAAAGGCACAAAGTTTATGTATTTTGAGTATATTAAAAATTAATTTTTATGGGAAATTTTATAAATATATGTAATTTGGTCTACATTTGCATATGCTGATTACATTTTTTACAAATATCAGATTTACTAAAGCAGATTTATATTGTTAGTCACATGACAACAAGAGTAAGTCTTTGAACATCAAAGTAAATTAAATATTTTGAAATATCTAAAACAATACAGCATATGTTCATAATTCACACTCAAGTAAGAGACCTTTTTTTTTCATATGTCAAAGTGTTGATTGGGAAGTGAACCTAGACCAGCTGCTTGGAAGACAGCTATGCTAACCACTAGTCCTCAAAAAAGCAAACATTAAACAAAACAACATGAGTTGCCTCACAGTTTAATATGAAAAAATAAATTCTTCATGAAAGTAAAAATTTAAGATAATTCATTAACTTATGGTCTATTTATTTTAACAAGTATGATTTTGAAAATTAGATTTAAAAAAATTGGATGTGAGAAAATGTTTAAATTATCAGAGATATTGAATTGAACTTTTTATTTATATCTTTATTAATAAATCAATTATATATTTATGAATGAAAATTTTATGCCCAATTTCAAAATAATCAAAGAAGATTAAAAAATAAAGCCAATCTTAAAATATAGAATTAAGATTATTTATATATAAATAAATATATATGATTCCTTTAGGATATTCAAATAAATAAATAAATGTTATTTGTCTGAAATATTCAATGCTCTTTCAGTCCTTTTGCTTTGTTAATTCAAATAATATGATAAATCATGTATTTTCTCTTGTCATTTTAACAGGAGTACTTTAATAAAATTTAATAAAACATATAATTAAAAATGCTAGAAAAAGTTTATAATAATATTGTTTTAAGTAATAACCTGTAGATTTACACTTTATGTTTGTCTAAATTATGATAATATTTTGCTATATCAAAAAGATGGTCTTAATGACTCATTTGCATAGAATTTGCATATCGTATTTATATAATGATTTCAAAGAACGAGTCATAACTGGCTATGATTATGAGAAGTACATCTTCTTGAAAGCGCTCAGCCACTTAATTTATTTTTCTATTTGTTGTTACAGCTTTACGTTGTAAGTGTGATAGCACGATTTAATATTATCATAATATTGTTTTAATAAATTATTTATTGATGCAAGTAAACTTTTTCAATTAAATAATAAAAAATAAAAAAATTCAGTTATCTACTTAATTTTGATTCCTTTAAAATATTCAAATATTTGGCAATATGATAGCTACATGAAAATAAAATTATAAGCCTGATTTCCAAATGATAACTGGCTCCAATTCAAATCCCAAGTCATAAGGATGGCAGGAAGATACACTAACTATTATGTGATTGGATCCTTATTATGCAAACAGAGACAGATAGATTGATTAATCAATGTGAAGATAGACAGACAGACAGACAGACAGGTAGGTAGGTAGGTAGGTAGGTAGGTAGGTAGGTAGGTAGGTAGGTAGGTAGGTAGATAGATAGATAGATAGATAGATAGATAGATAGATAGATAGATAGATAGATAGATAGATAGATAGATAGATAGATAGATAGATAGATAGATAGATAGATAGATAGATAGATAGATAGATAAACCACTAGATGTAACATATATATAGTGAAGCTGCAATTTGGTTCCAAGTCCCCTTGCGTTCAAACATATATAGTATACAATAACTCCCATTTTGTTGAAAACATTGATTAGGGTACAAAATGTATTACTTATTGAATTTCAAGAGTACAGTAAATTTTCAACATGCACATATACATGTATTAGGGATGCTTTTTTATATATACCAATGTATAATATGCATATAAATTAAGATTATAATAGAAAGAAAATTTAAAAAATAATAATAACATAGTTATTAATAATAAATTGAGGGGGCACACTGGTATATTTTACTGTGTATTTTATTCATGCATTCATGAAGCAATAAGAATAAGAAAAAACTAACTACTATATTTTTATAAACAAAGCAAAGCAAAACTCCTTATAGTAGTGCCACCTATGCTAAACAGAGTAATCAATGGAGTTTTGCTTTGCTTTGTTTATAAACAATTATGTGCTAGTATTGGAGATGTGATGCTGGTTTTACTATATTTTTATTATTAAAAATAAATAGTGAAATGTCAGACTTTATTGCTATTAAGTATGCTCTGGGTGATATCCTTTTTTAAAATAACTTTTTTTTCATAGAAACATAATATTGGTCTTAACATTAAGAAATTAGGATTTCTCTAATTATTTTGATGTTTTTAAATCAATATTAACTTTTAGTATAATAGAAATTTTTGTAAAACATTTAGCATCACTCTTAGAAAACATTTTATTATGCAAAGTACAGCTCATCAAATTCAGAAAGGATAATAAAAGAACAATAAAATGTATGTGCTTTTAACATAAACTGAAGAAATTTTATGAATATATATATATAATCATATAAACTGCTCAGAGAAGGAAAAATTGCTGCTGAATATCATAAAATGTATCAATTTTAATGGGGTTTGTTGTTTTTTATTTATATATTTGTTTGTTTACATTTTTTTTTGGAGGGGGGGTAGGATATAATTGAAATCATATAATTAGTTGCAGCAGATATATAATATACAATATGTGATCTTTATAATTTGATACATACCTTTATGACAGAAGATTTCTTAATTAAAGAAGGGTAAAATCTGGAATAATAAATATTTACAATAATATTAGTGATTATTGTAGCAATAAAGGATGTGTCAAATTTTAAAGCATTGAGATTTTAAGTTTCTTAGCCATTAAAGTACAAGTATACATTAAAATATTAGTGGAGAAATAAAATACCCTGATATCAAACTTTATAATAATACTAATGGAAATATAAAAGATAAATTTATAAAATCAAAACACAATTACTTGACTACACAACCACTTTACTATTTCAGCCAGAGGTTTGATGAAAACCAGTCCTCTAGTTGCAATATTAAAAGTAATTGTGTAGACAAGTAATTGTGTTTTCTTATTTATTTATATATTTCCTTGAATTGTGTTTTCTTATTTATTTATATATTTCCTTGAATTAATGTATATATATGTATGTGGGGGGGGGTGTTGTAACCTTATGCTTTAGAATAAAACATACAGCTTGGTAGACCTAGTCTAAAAAAATTATCTTCTTCCAGATGACTTAATTATCATGGCTAGCACTGTATATACTTGACACTTGTGTTCAAATTTATTGAACAATGAGATTATATAATTCCATTTTTTTTGCTTTACTTATTGTATAATTTTTCTTTCTTTCTTCTCTTTTTTTATCTATTAGTTTTGCTCTGTTTCCAAACACTAAGTTAGGTAAACTGTGCTTAACCTAAAAGTAAAAACCAGCAACATATTATATCAAGTATAGTAAGATAAATAAAAACAAATAATTATTATTTGTTTTTCTTTTTAAATAATCCTAAAGATTATTTTGGTTTAATTAAAGGATTTATTTAATTTCTTTTGAAATAATTTACAGAATATAATAAGATAAACATTTTTATTTTATTTTAACAGGTATGTAAATGAGAAGAAATTTAATTGGCTAAGAAATAAAATAGAACTAAGAGATTTTTTTTCTTTTCGAAAGAACTGCTGTAGTGACAGCAAGTGTATAATAAAATAATAAAATTTATTTTATTTTTTTTACTGTTGAACATATAACAAAAATGAAAACTCTTTTAAAAAGGAGAGAATGTAAAGATAAAGAAGGAAGTTAAATTAAAACTTCTCTTAAATAATTTAATTTGCAATATTTTCAAGTGTTAACAAAAAAAATGTGTAGCTAAATCTTAACTAATTCGTCCGGGTCTTCCAACCATGACTCTAACTACTGATATTCTTCCATAAGGTCTACAACTGACATGAATGGGAATTATTATTAACCACAACAATAGGAATAAACATTCTAAAAGGTCAGTCTCCTTGAAATTTCTTATTATTTACAAACTATCTTTAGCCTTGGATAAACCTCCATAACTTTAATACATGGTGTTATATAAGTGTGGCATGAGATATTATATTTAACCCAGGATAAGTTTACTTTCATGAACTTTAACACATATAGGAGTGTTCTATATGTGCAAAATGAAATGCTGTATTTAACTTGGGATATAATGTTTTACTTTATGACTCTAATACTTCCAGTAATATTATATATGTGCAGAATAAAATGCTGTCTTAATATCTTGTATGCTAGTGTTAGAACAGAGAAAAATTAATCATAATCTCACTTTGAACTTATATTAGAAACAACATTGGAGTTATCTTATTAAAATTACAATATATTTGTTGAAAGAAATGACAGCTAACAAGGAACTATTTTGGCTGTTATAGCACATGTGGGATCATTATTTGCTTGAACTATCGCTCTTTGCCCTCACATTAATAAATTAAAGTAATAAAATATTTTAATTTTGGAATAATACCTATAGTAAAGCCATGTAATTTCATAAACTTTGAGGATAATCTGATTAAAATTTAGATAATCCTACCTTCAAAATATGTTGGATCTTCAGAAACTACGTATAGATCAATTAATTTATAAATATTTCTTTTAAATGGAGATGAAGAAGCACACAATCAACTTTTAAGATTCTATGCTATAATTAAACAAATATATTTAATTTATATTTGTCATTAAATTTGAGAAATGTGTTATTAACTGATTGGCTAATAGCCAATAGATGTAAATAATATGTATTTGAACCTAGTGTAGAAATTTAATGAACATACATTTTATGTTTTATTTGCATTTTATATTCTTTTGTAAGTATGTTTAATTCATGGTATATATAATAGTTTTGTGTATTAAATAATTACTTGTTCACTTAGATATAGAAATTAAAGAGGGTCAATTTAGGAAACAGTACTTTCGTAAGGATTTAATGATTAATCTAAAGTATCTATAATGCATAACCACCACATGGTATCATCCTGTACATCTTTCCAGGATTCTGTGCTTATACTAATATTATAATATTAGGTATATATAACACATTACCACCACATGGCCTCATCCTATACATCTTTCCAGGGTTCTATGCTTATACTAATACTATAATATTACGTAATATTCTTTCATACCATCTGGTTTATGATCAGCCATAATCTCAATTATTTCCTATAATAGAGTTTTCTTGCATCTTTTGGGCTTAGTTTACACTTGTAAAATTGCACATTCCTTCCAATTTAGCAGGTTGAGGAGGATAATTTATTTCTATTTCATTAAGAAAGTGAGTTTTAATACTATTTTAATGTTATATGGCTTTTTCTGTGCTGGTGGTTAATCCACAGAATAATTGTTTGCCATTATTTTGTATACTCTTTACGTTTGTTTCAGCACTGATGGTTAATCCACGGAACATTCTGTAGTCATGCAAGATGCTCTGATGATGGTTAGAAAATCCACGGCATATTTACTGCTCATTATCACTTTGTGTGGATGAATCCACCCACAGGTATATCATTGATTCTTGTTATATAAATGTAGGTTTAAGAAGATTCTCCATGCATTATTATGCATACATTGTTTCTCTCATCTTAATGCTTGCCTCACATGTTCTGTCTTCAGCCATAAAAGGGCATTTAAGTGAATTATTGTCATAATTTATTATAGATCAATTATATGATATTCCAGCCGAGTTAGAATTCAAATTTCCGCTTTGATTTCTTACCTAATTTTCATAGTTTTATTAATAGCAATTGTTGTCAGTATTATTATAACTTTGAAGTATAGGTGCATTGGTTCTGGTTTTAATATATTGGAAATGCAATTGACTGGGTATTTGAATCTATTATCATCCCTATAAGGGCCTAAATATGTACAATTGTAATAAAATCTTTGATTGTATTATCTGAAACTAGTGCAGATATCCATGTACAGAACTAAGTACATGTGATATTTTACTTTATCTTTTTTATTTTATTTAATTAATAGCATATAAAAGTGATTTACCCACTGATGAAGAAGCTGCAAAAACCAAAACAATTAAATGGGCTGAGCACTTTCGAGGTTTTTCCTCATATTCATGGCCAAAATGTAGAACAATTACATGTGATAATATTTTATGTTACTTATCGTTTGTTTAATTTATGAATATTGTTAACCAATTACTATTTAAATGTCTATTGAGTCATAAATAAATGTTAATTTTATAACTTAATCTATCTGTGCCATTTCTATTTGTCATACACAAAGTCAGAAATCCAGTGTAGTAAATAGATAATAAATATCAGAGCACATATTGTCCTTGATGATGAATGCAAGATCTATCATTCAGAGAATATTTTAATGCTTTTGTTCTGGGTAATAATAAAATCCCATTTATCTTCCACATTACCTCCCCTTTTCTTTGTTAATTCTGGAATATAATCCAGAATCTGCTACCTCTATTGATATTTGTGGCATTAATACTTAAATTAATAATAAATTTTATGAAAACAGGAAAAACTCTTCATATATTAGTGCCACTCAGTGCAAGCCAGAGTAATCAATGACTGCCAGAAGGTTTGTGCATAAAATCTCTATCTAGTACCTACTCATCCAATATCCCCAGACAAGTTTCTAGCTTGTGGCTTTTCTCAGTGAGGAGCCTTGGATCTGAGAGCTGCATCTAAATTCTATGATCTAATACAGCCCTCAAGCAGTCACGTTTTATCTCTACTTAATTACAAAACTATGAGAATAAAATTGAAAACACAATAATATTTTCAATCCAAGCTCATTAGCTTATATAGTCATATATGTCTGAACTCAGTTCAGTACTCATACATTTTGGTGTCTTTGGTTCTTTAAAAACCATAGACACCATTATCCTATTTGGCAGGACTGGTATTAAACCACTTAACATCATGTGATCACTATTTCTTATGATTGCTCATAATTGTTATTAAAACAGGCAAAACTCTCCATACAGTAGTGCCACTCAGTGCAAGCCAGAGTAATCAATAAATGCCAGAAGGCTTGTGCATAAAATCTCTATCTAGTACCTACTCATCCAATATCCCCAGACTAGTTTCTAGCTTGTGGATTTCATCAGTGAGAGCCTTGGATCTCAGTGGCACTACTGTATAGAGAGTTTTGCCTGTTTTAATAACAGTTATGAGCAAGCATAAGAAATGGTGATCATGTGGTTTAGTGGTTTAATAATAAATGTGCTAGCCAGTGTAACAATTGAACCTATTCTCTAATAATATAACAGATATTTTATTTATTCCACTAAGAGTTTCATTGCTATTGATTTGATTTGATATTTGAGTTGAACAAAGAAAGAACTTAAAGTTCATATTACTCACCTTCCATTGCTAAGCATTACCTTATATAACATTTCTGTACTTTGAGCATGATGATATCTGAGCTACAGCCAATTATGTTATGAAGCTGATTAGGTTTATTTCTATCTTATTAAATGTCCATATTCACCATGTAATTCCTAGCAGTTTTATAGATTATGCCAGCTTATCCATGGTCATCCATCAAGTCTCAAGTAGATAAAATTATAAATTAAGATTTGTTGAGTCTCAAGTAAATAAAATTGTAAATTAAGATTTGGTAATGTAGTTTTAAGACTCAGTTGCTAAGGAGAATTATATTTAATTAAAGATTCATACAATTTATATTAGGTAACTTAATGTATCTTTAAGTAATGCCTTGATAGGTCTTTATGGTATACCCTGGCCACAACTGGATTATGTTGTAACAGCTTTGCATTGTATCATTTAATTTTAACCTGTTACAGTCTAAGGTAGAACTTTTCAGTCACAGTTTTCACCTTCCCATGTGAACCAATTTGCTGTTGACTCACTTTTTGGTTACTATATATATATATATATATATATCAATTCTATTTTAAAGAATAATTGAACCGGCCTCTAGTTGTCATGTTTAATAACTTTTTACAGTAAGAAAATGAACCATTTCTTACTGTATTTTAGATCTTTTTATTTAGAGTTATCCAGAACAATAATAGCCAGAGAACAAACTTAAATTAGCCATCATATTTTAATGTAAATTGGTTTTTAAATAAATGATATTAAGTTCATAGAGTGGAGATATTCCACTCACTTCTAAAACCTTATAATAAATAATCATCTTATATATGTAATGATAAATAACATTTTATTACTGAATAAATATAATGTGATGTGAAATTTACCAATTTTATTTTAAACAATAATTGAACTGCCCTCTAACTGCCATGTTCAAGAACGTTTACTCAAGAACTTTCAGTTCTTGAACATGGCAGCTAGAGGGCAGTTCAATTATTATTTAAAATAAAATTGGTAAATTTCACATCACATTATATTTATTCAGTAATAAAATATTATTTATATATATGTGAGAGAGTAATCAAAAAAATTGTGTATTTATTTTTAGATATTGCAAATTGAATTCCTTTTAAAGTATTGCCTATTTAATGCAATGTGACTGTCTAAATGTATTTTTCACTTATTGAAATAGTCTAGAAACTCTTGCAAAGAGATACCTTTTACCACCTCTGTCACCACTTCTAAGTCCACAAAGAAAACAGTTTGAGGCATTTTTTTATTCAAAAGAATAAAAAGAAGTCACACAAAGAGAGATCAAATAAATATGCCTAGTGGATAAGCTGGAGCATACTGAATTTAATTAAAAGTTGTTTCACACTCAAGGTCTGCATTGTTGTGGTGAGGATAGCACTCCTCACTTTGCCATAAAATATGACTTTTACAATTTACCAAATCAGCATTATCTTGACATAAGACTTTACTCACCATGTTTTTGGGATATGGTGAATTTGACACTTTCACTGGTAAACATGTTTGTCTCTCCAGTAATGTGCTAGTAAAATGTTTTAAGCATTATAACTGTCATTTTCCCTAGAAGAAAACAGAATTGCACATTGCTTCAATTTTTCAGCCATTATTAAAATTGACAAATATACAAAATACACTGTTGAAAAAAAAGTGTTACAAGTGAACACGATTTCACACAATGTTGTCATTTGGCAGATTAATGCAGAAGAGTTCACTCAAGAGATATCTAGAAGGATAAGCTATGTACTACAACTGACATGGCTACTAGAGAATGATACCCATTATTTTTGGGTATATACACACATACGATAATCTTAAAGCTAGAGTAAAAACTTGAGTAAATCAAACTAAAATACCATCCCTTTTTAATAGATTCTACTCAAATTAATTATCAATTAGACCACATTGTAAAATATAAAAATTAATCAGTAGTGTGGAGAACACGTACATGTTTATAGGGCAATCTTTTCTATCAACTGCCTTGGAGAACGCCTTTGAAATATATATAATTAGTTGATTTTTACATTATGCAATGATTGAATGAACAATCTAACTATGGGATAATTGTTAATTAATTTGGCTACGACCTATTAAAAAAGGTTGTAATTTAATTTAGATAAATAGATACATAAAAAAATATTAATAAAATGTTTAGTAATATATATTTTTTACATTCTAATATTAAAAAAAGAAAAAGTCAACCATAGTTTCAGCAAATCAGGGTAAGATATCTCCCTCACCAGTAAAAAAAATTTATACCATGCTTGATAAATGCATTGTCATTAATCTGATCCATCGAATTATTATGAAATTTAGTTTACAGAATGTATGCTACAATACAAATTTGCCAATCATATTAGATGGTTAATTGATTTAGTTGTGAAGCAGCAGTCTGAAAAATTTTTTTAGATAAAATAATTTAACTATATAATAAAGAAATCATCCTGATTTGGAAATCCCAGATGTGGAAATGCAGACTTGAAAAAGCAATTAAACTTCGGTTTACACTAGTTATAGAGCATATCACTTATATAGGTAGAGAATTATCTATATTCAGTCACTTGTATTATGACAAATCTCATACTTAATTATAAAATAATACTGTTGTTAGGGTATAGTAATGACATGATCAAATATTAAATAATATTTAATGTAAACGTATATAACAACTTATTTATTTATCTAGTCACCGAGTTAATTTATAACACTCATTAAGGAATCATTCTTCTATACATAAAAAACATTGAAGAAGGCTTTCCCTTTTAAACACAACATAAAGACTTTTGAAAATTTAAGATGACTCCATCCTATCTTTGCTACCTAAGTATATATGTATAAGCAAATCTTAAGCATTTAAAAATGAGAATATGAAAATCTCAATTAATCATTTTAAATTCCATTCACTGTGTCTTAATAATTTAAATTTGCAAAATTTTTATAATTAACTGTAAGTCAGTATAAATGTAATATTAAACATTTATAACAACTTATTTATTTATCTAGTGCTGTGTTAATTTGTAACAGATATTAAGGAATCACCCTTCTACTCAAGCGATGTATAGATTTAAACACTCGGAAATGTTCTCCCTTCTAAACACAAGACAGTCTTTTGAAAAAATAAGATGCATCCATTCTACCTTCTTTATCTAGTGATTAAATGAGATCTTCGCACTCTCATTTCTAAATGATTGATTTGCTAGAAGATAGGCTGGATTCATCTTGTCTTTTTAAAAGACCTTATCTTGCGTTTAGAAGAGAAAGCATTCCTTAATATTTTATTTCTTGAGAATTTATAAAAAATTCAAGCATTGGAAGTAATAGAACTAGAATATGATCCATGAAACTTGAATTCCAGAGTGTCATTCTACCACTTTGCAAAATTCTATCCAGAGCATTTAATGTATTGGTCTATAGTTAATATAAGAAAAATGTATAAACTTTATTTCTAATCAGTATATAAATAAATGATCTAAATGTATTTATTTATATGATAGTTTGATTAGTCTTACTTATAAAAAATGACAGATTTGATTTCTCTTGAAGCAATTATTTATGGTAGTATTTATTTTTTGATAATTGTATGTCGTTAATAATGAATGACAAATACAATTACTATTGTATAGAAAATAAATTCTACAATATATACTTTAGTTTTCAATTGATAAATGTTGTTTTACTAGATTTTTAAAAAATCAAACATAGATTTAACATTTTATCCCCTTGATATAAAATGTTGGAATTCATAATTATAAGATATAAAATATTCTTTACATAGTCACAAACTCACTTGTAATTTTTATTTGCAACCTTTCATAAAGAAAATTCATCCTGCCCAAATTTTTGTGGTCACTCACTAATACATGCATTCATTGCCGTTTTCAAACGTGAAATTTAAGAGTTATGGAAAATGAAGAATTAAAAACAAACCACTTAAAGATCTATTCACATGGAGATTATTTATCAAATGTGGTGATTAAACCATATGCTATGAAAACTCGAAAATATTGTGAACTTCACCCATAGATGTCAAAGTAGCAAAAATTTTAGAATCATTTTAAAATAACTATAGTTTAAGAAAAGTCCAAAAAATTAGATGTTTCATGAGTTGAAATTAAACAGATATTAGAATATAGAATTGTTTAGATAACTTTTTGTTGTGATACTATGTCATTAATGTTCATAAACTCAATAATTGTATATCATCACTTCCTGTAAGTTGCAAATATTTTGACAGAAAAAACAAACTTTTATTCAAATATATATAATAATAAATAATCATAACTATTTTAATATGGACAATTTAAATGGAAGTAACTACTTCCCACTGAGTTAAGTGATATTAAAAACCATGAAAGGACAGAATGATACCATTCTGTCTTTAAGTGCTGTTGTTATATAAGCATAGTTTTTGATGTAGTTTTGAAATTATACGTAAATTATGTCTATTATTCACATTATTTGGTCTGTACATAAATTGAAACAATTGACAAAATTCAACCTATAATTTCAAAACTATATCAAAAACTAAACTTATATAACAATAGAGCTTAAAGACAAAGTGATATCATTAATGAATAATATTTCTGTAGTGTAGTTTTTACTATACCACTCTCATGCAAGATCGCGACTGATTTCTATCCACTTTTAACAACTTGTAGAGGTATGTAATCATAAACATATAACCAAAGACATGTGAAAAAGGTCTATGATCCTCAAAACATACATTTTATGCTGAACCAGTTCTCATTAGTTGGCCCATTATTGAATAGAATGTATAGATAGATGGCAAATTACTACAATATAATTTTTGTATCAAATGTGCAGCCCTCACGACTTTAACACAAATCACTTAATGAAAGTGTATTAATAATTTTTATTAGTCGTTCATTGAACTAGAGATTATCCAATCATGAATATTTCTGTAGTGTAATTTTTACTACACCACTCTCATGCAAATTGTGAGGACAGCGCATTTGACCCAAAAATTAAATTGTAGTAATTTGCTATCTGATATTCTAAATAATGATAAAGATATGTGAAAAAAATTGTGAGCCAACTGATGAGTGCTGTTTCAGCAATGAAATGTGCATCTTGGAGATCATAGATTTTTTCACGTCTTTGATCATATGTATATAATTACATTCCTCCAGAAGGCGTTAAAAGTGGATAGAAATTAATCCCTACCTTACATCAGAGTAGTGTATTGAAAATTACACTACAGAAATATTATTTATGATTGAATAATCTCTAGACTAAGGAGGGACTAATAAAAATTATTATTATACTTTCATAGAATGATGTCATTCTATCCTTTCATGTTTTTTGATGTTACTTAATTCAATCGGAAGTAGTTATTTCCGTTTCATTTACAAATATATATAAACAAATGTCAGAAAACTCTTTTGGCAATTCATTTTTAAAGTGTTGCTACAACTATTCATAAAGTGTATTAGTGGGAAATATATATATTAACAAATCTGCAAATTCAATTATCGAATCCTTCTACTGGAAACACAATAGGAAACCTTTTTTAAAAAAAAAATCCATTTGGAAAACTTTTACTTGATCATTTTTACAATTTCTTAATATTAAGAAAAACGGTTTTATATAAAATAGTGAGAGCTAAAAAATTAAATATTAGGATTGCAACAATTTTTAATAATTTCTCATTTTTATTCAACTGTCAAAACGAACATTGTAAGCAATAAAAATATTTATAGAGTAATTTAAAAGACAGATTCTATGTCAATTTTTAAATAATTGATACACTTTTAATTACCCTTCTGATATATTATTAGAATTTCAATGACAATTTATGTCAAAACCACAAAAAAAAAAAATCTCATTGTCAAACTCCGTTTTGTTTTACGAAAATTAAAGGAATCTATTAAAGCGGTAAGAATCGATGAATATTTTAAAAAGTTGTGTTTAAAACAGCATAAGACATTAATATTGAAATTATTTGTACATGTAATTTTAATTAACCCTTTTCCACGTACTTATTAATTATGCATGAATGCTTAAATACGAACAATATGAGAAATACAAAAAAACAGATAAATTAATTATCAAAAATATAATATTGTTTATAAACAATCTATGCTTCTAAACATATAATTAAACTAACGTTAATAAATATAAAAGTATTATTCAAATTTAAAAATATAAATTTATTTATTTATGCTAACCACACGGTCTTGTGGGATTATGGGTATAAACAAAATAAAAATAAATATTAAAATATATTTACTGCAAATACTTTTTTTTAATAATTGCAATTTGTTTCCAATCTTATATATAAAATCGTATATTCTCTGTTGTCTGATTGGTGAATGTACAAATGTTTGTCCAATATCACATGTCAAATTCACAACTACTATGTTTATGCAAAGAAAGTAATTCTGCTATTAAATAAAAAATACTGGGGAAAAATCATTACTTGTGCTTTTAACTATATATTTCACAGTAAATGCTCCCAGCCAACTGCAGAAACAGTCACAAATGCTGATTCATAAGTGAAGACCCTCCATACTTTCATGACCTGTCAATCCCATCCCCTAATATGGTTCAGATGAACGACATACTTAGTAATGTTTAATACGAAAATATATTTACATTAAATCTTTAAAAAAATTAAAGGAACCAATTTAAAAAAAAATTACAAATATATTTAATAAAAAATAATATTACAAAAACAATAGGCTCAAAGATTGGCATTTTTATATTTTGTTATTAATAAATTGTAACTATTAATAAAGTTAAAACAACTATTAAAATTAGTCTTGATGCTTTTGAAAAATTGGAAAAAAAATTTAATTGTTTATTCAGAGGGTGCTCCAGTAAATATATATTTGCACTGTAAAGCTGTCAAATATAACAAGTATATTTAAAAATCTAAATTTTAATTTAGCTTTATTAAAATTTGAAAATTTCTTTATATAATATGAAAATATTTTGTTTAATTTACATTAAATCTTAAAAAAAAAAAAACATTGTTAAAGCAATCAAGTATGACAAAAACATTGGCTGAAAGTCCAGAGTTTTTGTATTCTGCAATTCACATTAAATATAAAAAAATTAGTCACAGCAACCAATTATTACAAAAACAATAGGCTGAAAGCCTAGAGTTTTTATATTCTGCCATAACAATGGTCTTTCAGACTTATACAATTCTCACATTTAAAATCTTTTGTTTAATTTACATCAAATCTTTAAAAAAATGTTAAAAGAACCAAGTAAAAATAACCACACTCTTTAGTAAGGCAAGTATATCTGATATTTATAATTTTCTTTAAAATAATAAAATTATGATTGAAAATGTATATTACTTGTAAATTGTATTATCTCTGATGGTTAAGGAGAATTCAGAAAATGGAAATGTCTGAAAAGCACCTAAATGCATAAAAAATATTGGTATTAGAGAGAGTGAATTTCCAATTAAGTGGTTATTTCTGTAATAGTCACATTGTAAACACATTATATATAGATATTGTCATCATTTTCAATCACTATCAATTCACTGCAGGATAAAAGTCTTTCCAAGTTCTATCCATTTTCTCTGATATCTAGCCCCTCTTTTCCACATCATCCTCACACACTTCCTTATTTTATCCATCCATCTCACATGTGGTCTCTTTATGGGTCTTTTAGATTTTATTATAAACATATATTATATCATCTTTTCTTTATACTTCAATTGCTACTTTTTTTTCATTCTTTAAAAAAAAAAACTAAAAGTTAATTTTGATAAATTTTTAGATATTATATGTGATCATAGTTGTTTCAAAAAAAATAATTTTTATTTACATTGTCTCATATAATTGCCAATAATTTTGTTTCCAGAAAACTGTTTTTAGAATAAAACCCTTAAAACTACGGTCCTAACAAGATAAGTTTAAACTTTTATTTCAAAGAAAAACTTGTTTTAAAGATAATTTTCTTTTTTTTCCCTTAAACAATAACCTAATCTGCATCTTAATGATACGTTGCTAATTAAAATTTATGATAAAGTAAAGATGTCAGAATAAATTACATTATCAGGGTAGCAAATTATTACAAACAACTATCATATTTTATTCAGCACTATGTTAACTATTGACTTCAATTTGCCTTTAGACAAACAATTTAGACAGGCAAAACTCTCACTACAGTAGTGCCACTCAGTGCAAGCCATAGTAATCAATGGATGCTAGAAGGTTGGTGCATAAAATCCCTATCTAGTCCCTTCTGGCATCCATTGATTACTTCGGCTTGCATACATGAGTAGGCACTAAATAGGGATTTTATGTGCAAGCCTTCCGGTATCCATTGATTACTCTGGCTTGCACAGAGTGGCACTACTGTATGAAAAGTTTTGCCTGTTTTAATAAGTTATGAGCAAGCATAAGAAATGGCAATCATGTGATGTCTAGTGGTTTAACAAACAATTTAGTATATATAAAAATAATCTTTGTTTTTTTCAATCAGAGTTACTTCTCTTTTCTATAAAACATCTTAGCAGTTAATATATATTGTGACCCTGTGCTCTTGCACATGGTCTTAGTTGGCTATATTAACTTTATAAATTAATGCTACTTTAAAAAAATAAAAAATAAAAGAAGAGATGATGATAAAATTTATTATGCAGCTAAAATGTATAAATTATGATATCTAAATTTTATTTCATTGATGTAATTTACTCTAGTCAAATAATTATAAGTACAACATATATAATGTATAATGAATTAAAAGTTATTATAAAGATGTAGCTCTAATATATAAATGTTTTTAAGTTAAAAATTAATGCTTAGCTTATGTATAATTTTATAAAGAATAAAAAATAATTAGCATTAAAAAATATAAGACTGAATAAAGTTAATTTTTATGTTTAAAATGTGTAAGACAATTTATGAGCTTATTTGTGTTGTAATATAATTATTAAATTCATTTCAAAATGATTAATAATATCTGAATAAAGTTGATTAGTTTATTTTAGGTAATATCAAGTTGATTAAAAATATGCAAGTTAGTTATTAAATTAGGTTAAAATTAAAAGATGTAAAGCAATTTCCTCTATGCATGTGAGAGTGAATTGGTAAACATTACAATTAAAGTCAATTTTAGTTATTAAGTGTTCAAAAGTAAATGAATGATTAATTCAATCATAAAAGTGTTAAAATAAATAGATAGAATTTCTGATAAATTAAAAGTGATAATTAAAAATAATAATGGATATTTATTTTATTATCTTAAAAGTTAAGTTCAACTTTTGAAAGTTTAAATTATTATATGATCATTGAAAGCAGATCAATATTACATAATTTTCTTAATTAGTTCCACAAATTAATTTGCATATTTCTTGATAGATGTCACAATTTTGAAAGGTGTCTAATTGAGATGCCTGAAAAAATGATGGTATAAAATATGAAAATGGTCAGTATGTGTCTATGCTGCTATTTTCTCATCCACTATTGATCTCATGTGTGTTTGCTCTTCAACAAGAAAACTAATATTTAATTTAAATATTTTTTATTTTTAAAAATATTGATTTTCTAAAACTTTTATTACTTTTAATTAATAATGCAAGGCTAGAATAAGATAGTAACATGTTTAGCTTATCATATATAACCTAGTTTAGTTGTTTTTAAATAATTAACAAAATGTTTGGAGACAATAGTTGCTTTTTACTAATTCAGTTTATTCAACTGTGTTTAAACCAGAAGTTAAAGAAGACAAAGATAATATGTTTTATATCATTTAACAAAACTATATCAGACATTATACTAGGTTATTTTTCATTCTACATATCACCTTTAGTAAAATAAGATTTAAATTAACTGTGGAAAGACTTTTTAAAATTGACTTTAAAGATAAAAAGTTTTGCTTCAATGGATATTAACCTGTGTTAATGTTAAAACAAGCAATTCATGAATATTTAAATGAAGTTATTTTAAAATATTTTCTTGACAAAGACTTTTAAATATTGACTTGACTAATTGATAAAAGATAATCTTTATTGTGTGTTAATGTTATTATTATTGTAAAAGAATATTTTTTAAAAAAATTAAATGAATAAATTGATGTGAGGATATTAAAAAGATACAGCTTTAATGTATAATAGTGTTATACATTATGAAAATGTACTATATAAATTATGGACTTTTAAAGTTGATAGTAATTATTTTTAATTACTATAATTATGTGCCTGGATGAACAAAATGCAATTTTAAGAATATTTAAAATGCTTTTCACAAAAAAATGAAGAAGCTATTTACTTTCCAGTATATAACAGTGGATAAAATTAAATGAAAGTTCTCATAATGAAATTTGCTGTCAAAAATTGAAATATTGAAAACAAGCTAGCTGATATTTTTACATAAACCTATGAAAAATGGATCCAAATTTTTGCTGAGAGTATTTGTGAAGTGTTTCTGTTATATATTGTCTGTTCCAGAAGTTCATACTTGTTCTTATTTTCTTATAAAAGAAATATATGACAGGTACAGCAAAATAACATTGTTTTTTCCTGCATTGGATAACTTACTGTGGAGGAAACTTGGATGAAGAACTATGGATGTTTTTAAAAAATAATAATTTTATTTATTTATTATTTTTATTATTATCTTATATTATTTTTAATATTATGCTAAGATATTTTTTTATAATTTATGATATAATTCTGCAATTACTCTTATGAAAACGAAGGTAAATTTAATATATATATATATTGTGACCTTTTATTTAGGTCCCTGGATTAAATAATCCAAAATTTTAAATAATATATTTGGCATTAAAATCTTAACAAGTGGCTTTCAATAAAGATTGTTTTGGATGTACTGGGAAATTGCTTGAGTGGAGATGAGATTTTAAACCCAGTCTAGGCTCTGACTAGACTAAAATAACAATTTGAAAGTATTGTTATTATTTGGGAGATAAATACATTGCTATTTTATTAGTTTTGAATAGCAACTGAAATAAATAAATAATTAAAACAAATTTGTAAATCTTGTAAAATGAATTATTATAATAAATTACTTAAGCATATTTTTTTTAGTACTGAACATAAAGCTGTCTTAAATAATAATGGGTAGTTATCAAAAATGAAGCCAGAGGGGGTAATACTAATTATGCATACCAAAATTATTGGCCAATTCACTCCCACAATGCATCAGAAAAACAAGCTATATATTGTCTAACCCAGTTGTAGGGGGGTGGACTAATTAAGAAAAACAAGAACTAAGCAACCACAGAATTCAAGTCTGATTTAAAATAAGAAAAAAATATTAAAAATCAGAAAATTCTTGAATATAATTGAATGGAATTATAACACCTTGCTATCTAAAAATGTTTGAATAGAAAATCTTAAGACCTTGCTATCATTTTAAGCACCATTTCCACGACCGCATATTTCCAAGGCTTCATACTGGAGAAGGAAATGAAAACCATGGGGTTAAGTCTTTATTTAAATAAGTATTGCTTCAAACCTAGAAAAAATCAGGAAAAAGTAAGATTTTGCTTTTATATTATTCATAGATTTAAAAGCTCTTCTTTGAAAATGACACGCAAATCATTTATAAGTAGACTAAAAAGTTGATAATGTTTATATTTCGTGTGCTACTCTGATTATCCAGCAGAACAAGATTGTGGTTGTAAATTAAAATATCAAGAAAAAAAAATGATTCAAAATAATATTAAAAACAAGTGTTATGATATATATAATAAATAAATTAAAAGTCATTTTTGAATCATCTAACTTTTAAAAAAGTAAAGTTTAAAAAAATAATTGCATGATTTTATTATCTATTCTCTATTGTCTGCTAATTTTTATAGCAGGAACCTATATAATGAAAGAAATAATAAATTACCAATTAATTAAAATGCTAAAGATGTCATAGTAATAATTGGACAAATTCTTTCTAATATTGAAAATCACATCATACTTTGCCAATAAGAATGGAATGAAATAAATATTTACTTTTAAAGTTTTATTGAGAAATATACGTCGTTGTAATAATGTTTACAATATTAAAAATATCCCGACTGTTTAAACATTGCTACACAGCAGGGAAGAACAAAATTAACAAAGTTTTGAAAAAAATAAATAAATATGCTAAGTGTAATAAAATTCGACTGATTTTTCAAGGAAAATTATCTAGAGAAAAGTAGATAAACTTATCTTTTAAGTCTGCTACAATTGGAAGTATAAATTTTCATCACTTTGTTAATTATCGATACTGAAACCATCAAATAATTTTTGCTTTTGAATAAGTATTGAATGTTGCTCATTATACATCCAACAGGAGGGTGCATTATCTGGAATGTTTGCTAATCACAATATTAATTCTTATTTTAACTCACAACAATGGAATAACTTGAACGAATAAGATAAAAATTTAATGGATAAAAATCTACATTTATTTTGTTTATATAATTGCTGTGTTATATATATCACTTACCGTGATGTGTTGTTTGGGAATTTTATTTTTTAACATATATGTTTTATGGTGGCATGAATATATATATATTGGGTTAAAGAAAAAAGAAAAAGATGTGTAAAATATATACATCTATTACATGTATTTTATTTTTTTTTAGTTAAGGGAAAACAGGATATTACATAGATCATTTATCTAGAGAAAGTGAGATATTTACTTCTCTCATATATTTTAAAACAGATTTTGGTGTATTTTAATTAAAAGTAAACAAACAAATATTTTATCAAAGATATTAGAATGACCAAATTATTTTCTTATATAAAAGAAAATTTGATATAAACCTTTTTCATTTTGTAATTTTGTATAGAAATGAACTTGTCCACTTTGAATACAAATGCAGGTTTGATCTTTATTGCTTAAATATGTTGTGCTCTCTAACAAAAGTATAGTTGTCATTTTAAAATAATTACCGATCATTTGACATATGTATTTTGGTTTGTCTATAGATACATTAATGATTTTGCATTGTAAAATGGAATATGTATATTTCCACTGATATTGTTGGTACTGTTTTGCCTTGCTATAATTTGAGAATGATTAATGACAGTTTTTAGCAGATAGGGTGTTCCAATAGAATGGCATCCAATAGATTAATATTAATATTGAGCATGGGCTGATGGAGAATCCACCTATTGCTGATCCCATGAGAGGAAAGATTGGTATAGGCTAAGTAATAATTAATGTTTTTCAGCATAAATAATCCTAAAAAGAAAGGATATCCATGGTCTGAATTCTATTTTTTCTGTGATGAGACAAAGCCCACACATGTTTAGAGGTGGTAGAATTAGCCATATTATTATACAACTGTCATGTTGTTTTATAGAGCCTTCCTGTTTAGTGTTAAATCCCTCATGATGATATCGAGTTAGTTTTTCCACAGTGTATGGTGAAGTATAGTAGTTCAAAACCATATGGCAAGGACAAAATAATGTTAGACTTAGGAACACTAATCTAGCTACAGTGTTGACCTAATTATAAGTGTTTGTGATGTTATAGCATCATTATCAGGTATAGACAGATCAAACTAAGATTATTAATAATGGTAGAATTTATAGAGGTAAAAGCAAGAGATGCACATTGGCAGTGTGGAGTCATCTTCATCAAGTAATGATTTGACAAGATTGGTAAAATCAGAAGTATTCAATAATTAAGTTGTGGATATAGGTAATGTTTTAGTGAGATCTATGTGTATTTGACTTTTGAATGTCTATTCTTAATTTAATGCACTAAACCTATTCATTTCAAATTTGAATAAATTATTAATTGCACAGAATATGGTAATTGCCCTTATCATATTCTGATAGAAGAAATGGTTGGTATAATGCACTACTTTCATAATGTTAAGTCTAAATTTAAACTTTGTGCATATCCTAAAGTTCTAAATATACTGTTAGTTGTAATTTAAGTGCTAGTCAGCTTAAATAAGTTTCATTATCTTATTCTTTAATATAGGTTAAAGAGTAATAAATGATATTTTGAATATCATTTTATAAGCAGGTTGTATAATTTTCTGAGTATATAGTCAATGGGATACCATGTATTTTCCCATCTATAGATTCTTTTAATATATCAGCTTTGTTTCATGCCATGTCTTTGCATTAAAATTTGTAAATATTGTAAATAAAGTTTGTTGTGTTTAAAAATGTATTTAGTTGCCTGTAATCTTATTGCTAATTACCACATATATACACTATTATTGTTATTGCTATTGACCTATCAGAAGATTATAAATTGAAATCATCATCGACCAACATAGTATTATTGATTATCTTATGCTATATCATAATAATTTTGGTAAGACTTGTAAGTTATTGGTACATCTAATGCATTATCACACAATAATAAAAATGTTAATTACTTATAGTACAGATTATTTTAAGTAATAGATTAAAAGATAAATATAATATTGATTTGATTGATTTAGTTAAATACAGAGCTATCATTCGCTGATCTTGATCACATGGTTTATAATTATTGGAGAAAAGGAATTTGATAAGTTATTGTTTTTTTTTAATTATTAAAGTCATTCCCATACCTAAATTTTAAAGTTTGTATTAGTTATAAAGTATGTGTAACTGCTAAATATAGTTCTTAATTTGAGTTTAGATTGAGAACTGTTATGTGCATTATGTTTGGGTAGTGGTAAAATCCTTCTTACCGATCCAAATATACTTTGTATAATGATTTTGAGTGTTATAAAGTATGTGTAACTGCTAAATATAGTTCTTAATTTGAGTTTAGATTGAGAGCTGTTATGTGCATTATGTTTGGGTAGTGGTAAAATCCTTCTTACTGATCCAAATATACTTTGTATAATGATTTTGAGTGTTAGAACCCTGAGAATAATTAGTTGTTAAGTTTCAAGGTAGAATTTAAATTTGTAATAAATTTTATATCTATTATATTTTCTTAAGTATCTCTATAATATCTAACTTGAATTGGATTAATTTAATGTAACCTTGCATACATTTCAACACCACTACCTTCCATCGACCCACAATTCCACATAAGTTTACACAAGAAAAAGAAAAAGAAAACACTTGATCATATGCTAGATAATATACTTTACCCAACTGTTTCAAGTTTATATGCAATTAGTAATTATATTAAACACTTCTTTAATTAATTGTTGTTATTACCATAATATATTAGGATACATTAGCTTATAAGAGAAATGTATGTCTTCTATAATCTACTAGAATGTATGCGATACACTTCCGGTGAGTAATGGCGTCCGCCTGTTTGCTTTCGTTTCTTCCCTGAAGTTGTCCAGGTTGGTAATTGTTGTGCATTTTTAATATGATGAAGAAGTCATCAAAAAAGAACAAGGTGATAAATAAAGGTTTGAAAGGTGATGAAACTATAATATCTAAAGATGGAGGTAATACATGTGAGAATTCTGTTGCCGTTAGTAATAACGTTACGACCGAAGTAAAAAGTATTGAGCTACGCAATAAAAAAAGAAAACTGGATAAAGAAAATAATATTAGTGCATTCAAGGAAAAAAACCAGGACACAAAGGAAGAGGATTTATGTTTACATGTAGGGAAAAATGCAGATAAACAGGATACAAGTTATCTAGATTTTAGTGATAATACGCTTGCGGATAACATTTCTTGTCAACCCCCATCAAGGGCCTTCATTCGCTTAAACTCTTACTGGAAAAGGATATTTACTAGTTGTATGTCAGCATGTACGTCCATTTTTAGTTTAATTATGCAATCTAATGAGTTCAGCAGTGAACATGTCCTTGATAAACCTGATATAAACGAATACCTTAAGGTTCTTGATCAAAATAGTTTATTAAATACCGTTAAACATACAGCTTTCTTTGCTGCAAGGGGTTTTGTTTCTATTGAGTATTTTACCACCGATCAAAAAGAAAAAGCGGAGGCAACGATAAAAAAAATTCAAAATAAGAAAATATATTACGTCTCGAAAGAACCGAGCCCCCTAGTTTACGGAAAAGTTTTGCATACTCCGCCTAATTTTGATGTTGAGTTTTTTAAGTCGGAAATGGCGTCGTATGCTGAAGTTAATAAAATGGAAAGATTATTAACACCCGGAACTGCATTTCAAATCCCCTTAAATTCATGGTCAATTGTGTTGAAAATGAACAAGGGCATTTCAAGGAACAGATCCCACATAAAATTTTTAAAGATCATATGCCAATCTCCATTATTATTAAAGGTAGGCCACCCGTTTGTTTTAGATGTAATCGTATTGGTCACATTGCAGCTCTGTGTGATGCTGGGCCATGTGTCAAATGTAATAAATTCAATCGTCTAAATCACTACTGTAACATAGCTCCATTAAAATCTTGGGCTAATGTTGTAAATAATAGTCCTGATGAAGAACTTATATACGAGCAGGAAATTATTGATGATCTCGAACTAGATAATGCTGCACCTGCTCAAATACAGAGGCAGTGCCTAGTTGATGAAAGCTCAGCAATTATGGAAAATGAAGAAACATACGTTGAGGTAAATGATATAGAGAAAACGGAAAACAACATAATTAATAATGATAATAATAAGCATGTTGACATAACTGATATAGAGAAAACTGAAGTAAAGGGGAAAAAAATATAAATAAGCAAATAGAACATTTTCTGTCAAATGTCCCTGGAAGGCACCCATCTTTAACTGAGTCAGAACTTGAAACAGAGAAACTAAACCAAAATGAAATGGAACTGGAAATAGTAAATCTATACTATAATGAGACTGGTGTTAATATGAATGATTGTGGTCATGAAAGTGGCTATAGTAGTATAAGGCAATGAAATCTTTAGATCCGCACTATGTATAAGTTATTAAATATAGTCACCATTAATGTTAGAGGCATCAACAGCCATGACAAGGTACTAAAGCTTACTGATTATCTTGCTTCACAAAAATTTGATATTGCTATTCTAACAGAAACAAAGATAAATGTAAACACACCTGAACAATTTATCGATCAAATTAAAAGGAAAGGTCTATTATTGTACAAGCAGAACATTAGACCGGCACAAGGTGTTGCCATTCTAATTAATATAAAGTCTAAAAATTTATAAGGTGCGGATCATAAGTATGCAGATCAATCACATAGTAATCTCTTTTCAAATGCAAGAACAGATGCACTATGTTGTAGCAATTTATTCGACAAATAGAGGAAGGGAGGTGCCCAAAATTATTAAAGAGATGCAGTTCCACTTGACTCTGCATCCAGGAATAGTAATAATTGGAGGGGATTTTAATGTCATGTTTCAGGACATTCCAGTTCAGCTAAAAAATAAGTTGCAGGATATTGATGTGCTGCCATGTCAAAGTAAATATGGAGCAAATGCCTTTACCTTTTTTAATAGTCGTTACTCATCACTGATTGATTTGTTTTTCATTTCGAGATCTAAGATAAAAGATGTTGAAATTGATACTTCAATTGTTGCTTTCTCTGATCACCTGCTGTAAAGTTGGTGGTAAGGCTCTATGATGGGGATCCAGAATGTAGCTACCAGTTTAGCATAAAAAAAATATTAGTAATTCATTCAATTTGACCTGTGATCAGAGATCGAATTTAATTGTAGCTTCTTGTTACTTCACTAAGCAAACAGCCTTGTCTCCATGTGTGGCTTGGATTAGATTGAAAAAACTTATATCTGATGTCTGTTCTTCTGGAATGGAACTGGATTTGTCTCAAAACCAAATGAAATCCCGCTTAAATGACATTGCTAAAACCTTGCATTCTTTAACTACTCTATCTAATAATCGCTCATTGATCAACTCCCTGCAGGAAGAATATAATGACATCTATGAGAAAATGCAGGAAGAAATATATGCTATAAGATTGCGAAAGATACTCCCTAATATTGCCTGCATCATAAAACCAACATTGAACTATGCCAAGGTGTACGTGCCTCAGTCTAGAGGTATCACATGTGTCAAAACTGAGAATGGAGAGGTTTTGTCAGGGCTGCATGTGGATCAGCACATATATAAAAATCTGCAAAACACTATGGGAAATGATGAAAGGAATTCAGACCATTGGCCAAGGATGATGGTGGCCAAGGATCAGCAGTATATCTCACACCTGGATATTAGTGAGGAAATAACTAGACTATCAAATCACACAGTTACTGCTCATGATTCTATACCTGCCAGAATTTATAAATCAATATCTTACTTGATAATTGAAGTGCTTGCAAAATATTACAATCAGTTGTGTGCACAACCAATAGATTGGCCAATGATTAATAACAGAATAATTTTTTGTATAAAAAAGAATAGGAATATACACATCCCATATGTAAATGACCTGAGAAATATTACTATCGAGGACTTTGACTCAAAAATATTTGCTAGAATTATATTGAAGAAATTGTATAATAGAATAAAAAATAGAATTTCAGTGGCTCATTACGCTATTAAAGGTAAGAAAGCAACTGATGCAATTATGAAGATCCAGGATGCAATCAGATATGCCAGGTGTAATAAGTTAACTCAATTCTTTGCAATGCAGATAGACTTTAAATCTGCATTTGATGTGGTTGATTGGTCATTTCTGTCTAGTTCATTGGCACCACTTGTGGAGGGTGAGGAGAATCTAATTACAGCAATCAACAATTATGTGACCAATGGGAGAATAGCGCTTAAAAACTTTGCAAGGCATTCTAATTTCTTTGTTCTGTCAAGGGGGATCCCACAGGGGTCTCCTCTGGCAGCCCTCCTCTTTGCCGTTTATCTGGATCCGATGATTAGGGAAATAGAAGCCTCAACCAATGGGATTTTCTTACCGCAGCTTGGTGCCTTTGTTCATGTCACTGCCTTTGTCGATGATGTTATTATTACATTCGAGAATGTGGCCAGTGTGCATAGAATCTTTAACATTTTAAATAAATTTCAGATCTCTACAGGCTCATGTATTCAGTCTTCCAAGTCGGCTGCATGGCAATTGGCCACTGCCAGGAGAATCCCATGTGACTTCTTGGGCATGCCTTCCTCCTTTCTAGGGTTGCCTCTCTATCTGTCAAAAACTAAAATGAGTGCCCATTTGAACAAACTGGTTGTAAAAATCATCGAAACTAAAATAAATGCCTTTTCCCCATTTAAATTGTATGAAACAACCAGAGCAAAGGTTTTTAACGCTATTGCTGTTGGTGTGCTCTCTTACTATGGACCATGGATGAAAATCTTTAATGCCACTAGTCTTAAGATCATTCAATTGGCAAAAAGATATATTTGGGGTAAGAAGTATAGCCTGATACCTACTAAAATAATGCAGCTACCGATTGGAGAAGGGGGTCTCAATTTAATTGACCCTAAGTCATTGGTGAGCTTCATTAAGGCAAGAGCTTATTTAAGGATAATTGACGATAATTTGCTCAGACCGCTAACACAGAATATTAATATAGATTCTAACCTGGGGTCAGACGGAGTATCTTATTTTGATGATATGATGATTGCATACAGGGATATCCAGGATGATCTAAACTTAGAGACCTTAGATAATTTAAAATATAAAGAGCTAAAAAATAGAGAGCTTTCTAATGAAAACTCCTGGCTCAATGCCTCATTAAAAAAAATTCTAAAAAATTTCCAATCTATTTGTACATCACAGTCTGTTATGAAATTCATTTTCAGATTGATAAATGGAATTTTGCCAACCACCACTTTTTTAAACCAAAGGCTGAAAATGGGCCTGGATGTTCTATGCAAATGCTGTAACAGATCCGACGAGACCTTTCTTCACCTGATGGAGGAATGTACAGCCTTTAGTGATTTGAGATCTATGGTCTTTCATAAGCCTATTGTGAATCTAAGACTCTTATTTAAAGAAAACATTGTTTTATTCAAGCCTCATAATGCCATAGTTATTGTGCATGTAATGAGAGCAATATGGATATCTAGGTGTGCTCTGATCTTTGATAACAAGAAGATATATTGGAAAAAAAAAATGGAAAAAGAATGGGATGACATGTTTTATAAAGGTTTGAAATTTTGGCCAAGAAAAACGTTTTTATTGGTATGGGGTGGTTATGTTCCTACAAGGTGTGAAATGTGGAGCTGAATGCACTTACAGAACACTGATTAAATGAAAGGTGGAGATAATGTAATTTACTGGATACATTTGAACTTAATTTATTTTTTAAAGTAATGATTGTTACGATGTATGTACTGAATTAAATGTAAATATAGTTTTTTTAAATAAATAAAAAAAAAAATCTACTAGAATGTCATTCATTTGTGCAACAACATAATAATAATTTTTTTTCAAAATTAATAAAGAAGAATCCTGATATCATTACTTATTATTTCATTAATTATTGTTAATTCATTTATTAGTGCAAAACTTCAATATTGTGGCATAAGAAATTTATTATAGTTCACTATACTATAAGAAAAGTACATTATCTTTCATTCTATAATAGTAGACTAGATCAGATCACGACAATGAAATTGGTTGGTGATAAATATTTACTCATTAAGATATTTGAAGAAAATACAGAAAAGAATTTCATTATAAGATTCTATATTAAATGCAAAATATCTATCTATGCCACATAGAGAAAGCATTTTGATAGAGGGAAATTTCTTGTTTTGAAAAGTATTGTATAGGAATGAGTGAAGTTTTTTCCTCTTCCTAATTTATTTATTTAATTTATAATAGAATGCATTTGTCATTGTTTTATAAGTCTCTTTTATTTTAATGCATATCTCTGTAGTAAACATTAATATAACCAATAATCCACTGAGGTTAGCTGTATTATCATCACAACTTAATTATCCTCCTTATTTTATTAGTTAGAATGCTTTGTAGAGTATAGTTTTCTCTTTTCTCTTTCATCATTCTCTTTTCTTTTCATTTCTTTTCTTCTGGATTAGAATATATACATAATTATAAGGGATTTGAACTCGAACTTTCAAGCACTCTACATCTATCTAATCTATCTTATACAACTGATACACATGATCACATACATGTTAAAAACACAAATGATATCCAATATATGTATTTCATGCTGAACCAGCACTCATCAGTTGGTCCAGATCACCATCTCCAACAGTGCTCAGTTTATATTAAGGTTGCAAAACTTAAACTTTAATGGACAAGCTTCAATCTTCTCCACTCTCCAACTCTTTAACCATCCATTTCATTGAAAATCCAAGGATGGAATGCTCAAAGTCCTTGTTGATGCAAATATTATTGTCATACTCAACCTTAAATCAGTCTGACCCCTCACATCTAGGACCTTATATTCATTTAATTATATAGAAGAGGCATAGGCAGAATACAGGCTGAATAAGTAATATTTAAACATATGTACATTGTCTATACTAAATTTAATATAACTATAAGGGTTTTGAATTCGAACTTTCAAACACTCTACTTCTATCCACTCTATCTTATACAATTGATACATATGCATGTGGTCATGTGTATCAGTTGTATAAGATAGATTGGATAGATGTAGGGTGCTTGAAAGTTCAAGTTCAAATCCCTTATAATTACATTAGTATAGACAATGTACATATGTTTAAATTATATATATATATTAGTAAAAATCAGTCATGTGTCACATGACCTATATAGCTTGTATTACCAATATTAGCAGGCTCTTTATATATATAAGCAACCATTTATAAATGAGTATGACCATCCTAATTCTGGAGAAAGAAATAGAACAAAAAGCCAAAGATGAGTTTTGTGATAACAATGTAAAATAATCCATAAACCATAAATATGCCCTTGCATTTTATATGCTGATGCTTTGGTTAATTGATGTTGTGTGGGGCTATATTTTATTTTATTTTTAAAAAAATATTGCTTGTTGAAAATTTTAAACAATCTTCCTGGTCTCTATCTATTGAATTCTGTCATATCTTTCCAATAAAAATTACCAATATCGTATTTTACTATTATGTTTTTGAGATAATAATGTAAATGAGAACTAGTCTTTTCTTTGAAAACCATACCCAAGATTACCAAAAAAAAATTTCTAGAAAATCTATTATTCTAATTATATGTGTCAAGTCCAATCAAAATTATTATTGCAATTATATATTTAGTATCACCATATCCCAAAAATTTAGAAATAACTAATTAGTCTTACTATCTTGCCATTATATTAACAGAATATTATGGAACATCTTAAAGTGAAAATTTCCCAGTGCTTTGATGTTATATCAACATCCTATTTTTTAATTTGTTAAATGTAGCAACAATGAATTGAAGTTTATACAGTACCATAATATTCGCATCTGCTTTTTGATATATTTATCTGATTTGAACTAATCCACTTTCTCAAGCTGGTAACCATTTAAACAAACATTACTGGGAATAATCTTTCATGCTGGCTAATACTGAATTTTTCTACCATTAATTATTAAATCAATTTTGTATTCACATTCAATATATTAATAAAATTCTGTAGATTATTGTTTGAATTAGAAAGAAAAGTACAAATACCAATGCACTATAAATGTAGAAACTGGAAAAATGTTTGTGTTTTTGCATATGAACAATTTACATTAAAAACTTCACTACCAAACCTATAAAACAGCTTAATAACTGATTTGTAGAGCCAGATAGAAATGTTTCTTAAAGCCCTTTCAAAAATATTAAAAACGATATTAGAACTAATATATATATCACTATTCAACACTGATTTTAACTTCACATGCATTAGATGTACCATTTACTAAAATGGTACATCTGCCTTCTATAAATATCCAGATTTTTTTCAAGCATGCTCATATATCTTTCCAATTAAATGATTCAAAGACTGATAAAAGCAATACAGATAAATTACATTTTATGATACTTTTTTTACATTTGTCTGACAATAAAAATCATACGTGTTCTTTGATTGTGATATCCACTGTCGCAGAATTCACTGGTTCAATAACTTATAGTTTGAAATTTTTTTTAAAAAAAATTAGAAACTCAAAAAGTAATTAAAGATTTGTAAATTTCATACCTATATATAATTTTTCTATATCGATGAAGTCATTTTCTTGTCTTATATATTCGTTTAGTAATGTTTTTGCAGTCTTAGAAAAAGCACTATTTGGCTGAAAATTTTTAATTTGTTTAGAATGGCCTTAAGTGCAAAACTAATGATTATGGCAATCCTGTCAAGCTGAAAATAAACTGTGAACCTTTTCTTTTATTTTTAAATTGCATTAGTGGTGAAAGGGAAAAAAAAGCTAACATTGTCTAATTATCCAATAACAACAAATCACCCATTCATAAAATTATAAAAAACAAAAAAAAATCAATATGATCCATGATATGGAAAGATCTTTTAGACAAGACTAAAATAGCATTGAATTTCTGGATGGAAGATATAGACATAAATACTATTTTGGAAAATAATACCCACTGAAAACATTGACTTTATAAAATAATTTTAACGAGGGATCCATTGAATAGAGTGATATTAAGCCATTTATTACTAATAGTAGATGTTTTTATAGATTCAGAAATCCATACAACTAAAAACATCAAAACTACAGAAAAGACTGCTTCAGACAATAATGATCCTGATGCTATATTTCTTCTATAATTAAAAAATAATAATTGATAAAATAGAATTGGGTATATGTCCACAAAATGATAAAGCAAACTAAAAACTTTAAGATGGAAAAGCAGCTTGATCTTGATGCTATGTGATAAGACAACAGATCATGTGATTAAGCCAGGAATTATTTATTGATCTAAGAATCCTTATATTGTCATGAGCAAGAATAATAATCATCCACTTAAACATAAATCATGCCCATTCTTGTCATAAAATAGTTCCACAATAAATGATTGCAAAATTGAAAGAAAAGAGTTCAAATTCAAAGTCTTACAGACAAGAAACAATGGACCTGTTCATTCTAAATGTGCAATCTCTTGATATCATCCAGTGTAATAAGGTCACATATAAATATATCTGCTTGGTATTCAGTCAGCTTTAAGAACCAGTTACATATACCCTAATGGTAAATTAATGGAATGCTGAAAATCATTCATCATTGAAGATATATTTTTAATAAAAGCAACAGTGGATAAATTAAAACCAGAAAATATAAATCATGATTGACTTTAAGGATTTTCAATACATTGATTATTTGGTTCTATGAGAACTTTGATAATAGTATTTATGACTGATACAGAAGTTATGATATTAAAAGCTATAAAGAAGTTAACAGAAATATTACTTACAAGTCTTTATTGAACCATCAACAGAAAAAAAATAAAGAGAAAGAAGAACCAGTAATGTGGACATTAAAAAAAATTGTATTTTCAGATTGCTTACAATATAAAAATAAATTTGTAGAATATGATTCTTGGCTAGATTGCTTTATTAAAGTCACGTGTATGATAAATAAATGAATATAATCTCTGGAAGATCATTTTGATGCAGTAGGAAGAGATATAAAATAACTTCCTCTACATATTTATCAAAAACTATCAGCAAAATAATATATATATATATATATATATATATATAAGCTTCATCAATTTTATATGATTTAAACATTAGCCCAAGTTCTCCAGTCAGAGTGTTTAGTTCTCATTGTTCCATACTCCAATTTCACTCAAAGTAGATAACTCTCCTAATATAATGTCAGAATATCATTAGCTAAACACTGAAATACAATGTTTATGTCATTCACTATATGTCATCTCTTCACAGAGGCATTTACCACCAATATCATCAATTATCTTCACAAGAGGAATAAAAAAGAAGAAAGAAGTAAGTTTATTTTTGGAAGGGGATAGAGGAATGATTTACTGAAGCTATCCATACATTATATGTGTTGTCATTCTCTCTTTTTCTCAATTTATTATAAATGCTTTTAAAAATATTATTTTTTTGTTAATTATTTTATTGATGTCTTAATGTATATCATTTTTAAATAAATTGTATCATAGGTATATATATACAGTTAATACAGTAAAAAAATATTTTAAAAACAAATATATACCATAATTTAATAGAAGTACTTTCAACTATCTATGTAGTCGTTATCAACTAGATTCAAATCGTATTACAATAAACTGTTACAAATGTATACAAAAAGAATTACGTCATACATCAATTTTCTCACAATTCATTAAATTTTTATATTGGCAGCCTGTCTATTTATCATATATATATATAAGAAACCTTAAGATCAATTGCCACAACTTCACAACTGTATATATTTCCAAAAAATATATATATTTCCAACCTCTCTCCAGCTATATTATCATGACTCACGGAGCTTTTTTTTTTTAATATTACAACGAACAATTTTTGTCTCACATATGTGTGTGTGTGTGTGTGTAGGGAGACACAAATTACATATAAATATATTTCAATATTTCTGATATGAGATAGATTTAAGCATACTTGAAATACACTTAATGTTTCAGATAAACAATACTTTTAATCCTAATATTTAAATACGGGTATTTAATATCGAAATGAATTAACACAAAATCACCTTCAATAAGTAAACAAAGTATCCATGTAAGAGTCTTTTGTTTTGGTTAAAATGTTGATCATGATTTTTGAACTTGATCTCAAATACTTGTTATGTAGTACCTGAAATCTCTAATCCATTAGATAATCTTCATTTTTTGCATTCTTTTGTGAGAATCAACTCCTCTTAAATAGTTTTGTTGCTCCTGTGAAAGAGAAGCTGTATCGATGTATATCAATCTATTTCAGTGTATAATTAAATCATTTTAATAATTTTTTGAGAATATATTGCTTTTGGAAATTTTAACTTGATCCTTTCTGATGTAGATGCTTTCAAATTCCATTATTCTGTTGACTGGACTAAAGAAGAATCTATTTTCTTTATATTTTATTAATTTTACTAGGTGCAAATTTTTCACTTTTTTTATCACTTTTCAGTTTTATTTTTTTAAAACTTCATTGGATTTTTTTAACGATGAAAAACTGTCTGCTCTCAGACATTTGTTTGTTAGCATAGTGCTAATTGTGTTCACTTTAGATGCATTGGGGGTATTTTGAAAAGCATTATTGCATTTGGGAGTGTTAATGACTTGTGTAATGTTTTTTAGATTTTCTTTTCATCATATGAATAAACTACTTTATAAGATGAGGTTTTTTATCATTAGACATTTTATTATGTGCACTGAAGAATGAAACATTATCACATTGAAAAATTTTGAGTTTCTTACAGAATCTGAGCCAGGCAATCTTTTATCAGATAATCGCATAAAAGTATGAAAATTGAATGGTTTTGAATGTTACAATTAAACAAACGATTTTTGTGATATGGGAAGATCAGAATAACTAATAGGTTTCTACTTTTGTAAAGAATAAATGAAATATAGAGGTGATCAATTCGGACATTGCCATTTTTTATATATATAATGAAAACTATAAACTTTCCCACAATTTTTTATTATATACTATAAGTCCAATTCCATAAATTTTATATGACAATTTTTAATTATTTCTAATTATTTCAGTTGGATATATAATTTGTTATTGGCAAAGCAAATTTTTTTTAAAAAAATCTCCCTTTATTATAATTAAAATGCTATTTTCAGCAGTTGAATTTCTTCCCAAAGATTTTCTAAAGCTATCAAAATGGCTTTAGAAATAAAACTTGATTTTAATCAAATTAGCTTTTTATCTTGAAATTAGTATTTGAATTTCGAATTCTGGAAATCTTTATATATATTTAAAGAGGAGCCCATTTTACAATCAACTGCTTCTTGCACGCACAACTTAGTGACTTTATAAGGAAGTAATAATGCATCTCTATATATAAAACAATTTATTAGAAAATATAATAAATCTCAAAATTGTAGTAAATATAAATATATTTTTTTAAAAAATCATTTAAAAAATAGTTATTTCAAAGACAATCTAAATTTTGAAAATAATTAACAATCGATTGTCTAGGTTTTACTCAGCATCAATAAAAATGCTTTGAAAATATTATTTAGATTTTTAAAGCCAAAATTCTAATTTGGAACTTTGCATAATCTTCCTAGCTGTTAAGTATTTAAATTACCAATATTATAATATAAAGATGTGCGCCTTATTATTTTCACTTACTGTTTATCCATGGGAGAATCAAGGTTTCTCCAAATATCATATAATTCTTTCAAATCCATATTTTATTTTCTCCACATCTTTCCAACAAACAGATTTCATCTCATATGTGTTTTTTCTACACTTCTTATAATCTTTTGGAATCTAATTAAGGCATTGATTAGCTATATATTATCATCTTTTTTTAGCAATATATCTACTGTGACTTTATTTCAGCCTCTAAATCTATAATGAAAATAGTTTGATACCTTTTCTATGCATAGCTCTTGATTTCTCCTTTGTCAATCTCTACATATATCTCCATTCAGACTAATCTCCTTAATATATATTAATATAAAAACTGTGTGTTTATAGAAACATCCATATTGTTCATTTTGTAAAAATGTAATTTTAAAATGATGATGAATTTATGGGACTGTCATAATGGTAAACTCTGTAAACTTATTGTTTTACAAACTTTCTAACAAATAAATGAAGTTGTCAATACAAATCAAATCACTAATTCAATTCCTTCTGGAAAAATGATGAATTTCTTTTAAAAAGACCTTATTCTTTTTGGACTAACCTATTGTGTAACTGTAATAGGATTTGCTTCACCACACACAGAGAACGTAGACTTTTCTCTATGGATTGTGAAATATAGATTTTAAATAATATTAACGATTGGTTACAAATGTGATTGAATTTAAAACAAATAAAACTAACTATCCAAAAGAATAAAATTTCTACTTTGTTTATTAAAGTTTAAATTGAAAGCGATAAATAAAATGCTAAAATATATTAAATTATATATATATATCACAATCAATATCAGTAATCTGCCATTATTCATGCAAGTCCACAATTCATCTTCTATTATTATCTATCTCTAAATCTCTTCATACTTCACGATAATTATAAATTTTCATAATTATTTTTCTCCTTTTCTGATTTGTCTGTTTGTTTGTTTTTTCACTCTTTATAGAATCTCACACCATAATCTTCAAAATTCCACTACATGCATATACAAGTATGCTCAATTTAATTTTTCTTATTTTTTTAAAATAAATATTCTTTCCAAATTTATTCTTTTCAGTACTTCTATTTTTTTTTCATATGTCATAGCATCTGCCGGGACGCGAACCCACACCCGTCTGCAACCAACTACTTGCTTGCATGGCGGCTGCGATACCTCTCGGCTAACAACGCAAGACTACTACTACTTCTATTTTTTATAACTTTATCTCTTCAAAATCCTTTTTATTTTCCTCTGAAGCTACATTCCAAAAGCCTCCAACCTTTTGTTTTATATTCAGTTTACTCTGTAGTTGCTTTATAATTTTAATGATCACTAATTAACCACTTTCATTTATTAAAATCATGCTTATGTCGTCATTTTAATTAACTTTAGTTAACAGCTTTATATATATGTTGTAATGGTAGAAATATGAGTTAATTTTGTATGTGTGTATGTGTTTTGAGTTAAGTTTAAAATCTGAACTTTATGTATGTACTTTGTTTTCTCTTTCATTTCTAAAAGAGAAGGATTTCCATATGTAAATATGTTGTTAGGATATTAATATTTTGAAAATTTTATTTTACAACAATACATTATTATTATTATTATTATTATTATTATTATTATTATTATTATTATTATTATTATTATTATTATTATTATTATCTTTCAAAAGGACTTTATTGAATATAACAAGAAAAGGTTACATTTATAACTATTTTACCACATGCAGATGAATTGAAGTTAGTATAAACAAGTTGAAAATTGTAATTAGGGGGGGGGGGCAACAAAGACAAAGGATATGCATGTGGTTTACAAATTTGAATCTACATTTTCTTTAAAATATATATACATCCAATTAGTTTTGTGCACTTGTAAAGCTCTTAGTTCTGTTTTTTATTAGTCTTTTTTTTTTCTATAATTTTGAGCGCTGTTGTAATATTGACCAAGTGGTGTGTACATCTTTTGGGATATAATTTTTTCATCCCTTAAGCGGAGCTGTTCCATTTTGTTCCAGAATGTGTTTGGATGTCTTCTTGGATTGTTGTTGTACATGAAGGAGCATCTTGTACACCATAGTGAAAATAATATAAAAGTACTTGCTCGAATATGTGGGTAGCTACCCTTAACAAATGATTGTAAAAGGGTTTGAGTGTCACAATTTCTTTGTTTGTACAATGATGGTATGGATGAACGAATATTATCAAATACAGGGCAGGCAAAAAGAAAATGTTCTTGTGTCTCAGTTTCTCTATGACACAACCAGCATATGTCTTCTGTATTTATGTAATGCCTTCTATATCTACAAAAGTGTAATGTTGGCAATTATTATTATTATTATTATTATTATTATTATTATTATTATTATTATTATTATTATTATTATTATTATTATTATTATTATTATTATTATTATTATTATTATTATTTACAATTAAAAATAGTTTTGATTTTTTTTTTTTGATTTTAATGAAATTTTGATTACATTACTTTTTGATACTTTTGATTTATTGCATTCACTACTCTTTATATGTTCAGATTATGAAATATAATTAATGCTGTAAGGATCAGTTTTTGTTTTCACAACATATGTAAATATGAAATAAATATATGTGTATTATTATTGTTTAATATTGAAGTTAAATATGTTTTTATTATTATTACTGTTGTTAAAGTTGGACTTTAAAACTAAGAACGCTGTTAGATTTAAAAGTAGAAGAAAATTTTTGTATTGCCATAGAAATGTGACTTCAATAAAAATAAAAACAACAACAATATTTTTACAAAGATAAAAAGTAGTTGTTGATCGAATAGCATTTTATTTCTGTTTCTCCTTGCATTTCCTATTCATGCTTGTATTATTTAAATTAGTTTTATTCTGCTAGTTATTTACATCTAAAGGGGAAAATCAATTATTTTCAGTAAGGTAACTTATTTATTTAAGAAGTTCATGCTAATATAAAGAAAACTATGGAGTAAAAACATATATATATATCTATATTTATCTAAAGACTTCAGAGAACTGAGAGTTCAGAGAGCATACAAGCAAGCTATTAAACGATGTCAAAATAAAAAATGTTATAATATGATAGTAAAGTGAGTCTTGGAAATGAACAAGAAAAGTTTGTATCGATCTTTTGAAATATTGAGATTTAATAATTTGCTGCTGTACTGAAATATCCTAGCAATTAATATTGTTTTATTACCAATAGCTTAATCTTAAAGCTACTCCATTAAAATCAATCCTGCATTCATTCGATTTAATGGTGGGCTATGTGAAAGTCTGTGCTCATATACCATATATATTACATATATTGATACAGGTATATAATAAGCCTGTATTTCAGTTATTGTCTGTCCATCCCTCATATATGAGTATTAAATGGATTATGTCCTGTACATGAGGGGTTAAATTGACTTTAGGTCAACATGAGTGTGATGAGAATCTCGGCCTCAGAGAGGCCTTTGAATGTTCCATCATCAGATTTTCAATTGGATGGGCGTATTTATAACTCAAAGAACACTATTAGACACTTAAAACTATCAACTATTTTGGAAGTACATTGTGCTAAAAGCTTAAAAGATTATTGGTATTATAGTTTATATTAATCCATATAGAAGTATATAATCAATATTTAGATATAATTAGTCATGATAAATTTTAAAATGAATAGTTACAAAAGCTGTTTCAATATTTTTATCTTTTAATAAATATAAGTAATACATAAACAAATTTTAATTTCCACTGAATCTTGATTTTCCAAGCAAACTGTCCAGACAACAAAATGTTGATTATTTAAATAATTTTCTAGCAATTTGGTCGTTTCTTTTCAAGTTTAATATCCTGACATCTTGCAATAAAACTCTTTCTCTTGAATTTTTGTTTCATTTTTTTTGGTTACTAGATTCAATCTTGAATATATTTTTTTTCAACATAATCACATTTCCCTTCTGAGATACTTTGTTAAATCCCACAGTGTGTTGTTTTTTAGTAGCTGATTAACTAAAGTTAAACATTGTTGAATGAAAAGAATTTCTTCTTTTCAATTTTAACTTCACCCATTTTCACTTGTACTGGTTCAATTATCAATATAAAATTTTTTATATTAACTATTTTCATGAATAATTGTCAAAAAAATATGACCATTTTCTACTTATTTTTCTTCAGGATTCTAATAGTTTTGATCAAAACGATCATTTAAAATTTTCAAATATATCTTTGGAAGGAACCACATAAATATGAGTAAATATGTAGGAGAACAATATAATTTTAATGATGATATTAAAAATTATTTAAAGATCAGAACACGAGATCAAAAAGACTTGAATCTTTGATTTAAAATATGGGAGCTGTATTTTGTTATATAGCTAATGATTTGAGTGAATCGCGTATGTGTTCATATATATATATGGTGTGTACATATAGAATGATAATAATGATAATAGATGGACAATTGAAATCTTAAACTGGATTCCAAGAGATTGTACTAAACCCAGAAAGAGTCCACATGTGAGATGGATGGATGAAATAAGAAAGTGTGTAGGAGTGATGTGGAGAAGAGAAGCTAAAGATTGGAGATGGATTGAACTTGGAGACCTTCATCCTGCAGTGTATTGATAATGGTTGATGATGATGATGATGATGTGTATGTGCTATGCTATTTGTTTGAGCAGACCCTGTGTTTACACATACAGTATATATATACATCAAGAATCTCAATATTTTGTTGCAAAGGCAACCTTTTTATTGTGCTATCCATCTTTATCTATGGACTAACCTAAAGATTAGCATCTATATAAAAAATGGATATCCACCTTTATCGCAATAAAAAGTTGCTTAGACAACAAACAGATTGAGATTCTTGGTGTTAGTTAAGTATGGACTGCTTTCATGTATTTACAGACACATATATGTATATATAATTCTTGTTTTTAAAGCCATTTGAAAAAAGTATGCAACAAAGAACTAAAGGAATACGTTAGATCATCACTAGTGGTATCTTTTCTGCTACAATCTTCACATAATTTATTCTAGCTTCTATACTTAGAGCTACATTACAAACTTTAATAAGATCTTTAAACCAACAAAATACACAGTTCATGTGTGTAGATATACTTACAGATAAAATACTGTTGATCTAAAATTCCTGGATGCAGAACTTATTTTGGATTTGGGAATTCTTCAGATTTCGAGATCAGATCTATCCTCTTATTATAAATCAAACAGTTAAATTAATTAAGTTTAAGAATTAATTTTAATTTTGTTTATAAATGTGTATACAAACTAATTTATATTATTGTCAAAAGTTTTCAAAGGTAATCAATCATCTTTGAAATTTTCTTCGGATAATAGTTTTTGAAAACTATTTATTCGATTTAATGGTATTCTGTCTGTTTGTGTATATATAAAAACGCAATGCAAAAATAACAAGTCAAGCGTTGTTAGCCGAGAGGTCATCGCAGCCGCCTTGCAAGCAAGTAGTTGTTTGCAGACGGTTGTGGGTTCGCCTCCCGGCCGTTGCTATGACATATAGAGAAAAAAATAACAAATTAAAAGCCAGCATATATAATTTTACAGATTGTTTTCCATTATTATTATTATTAAATGCTATCAATTTTATGTTGACTTCTAGATTTTTTTTTTTTATTATTCCTTCTCACTCTTTTTTTTCTCTAGAATTACAATGGCCAACTCATTTATAAATGGTTGCTAACGATGGTATATGTAATAAAAAAAAAAAGATCAATCTCCAAATGGTTATGATTTGTAATGTGTTAATTCATTTTAAAAAAAATACTGCATCATTAATTTTAAAAATCAAAATTTTTATTGAATTACCTTATAATATTAATAATCAAAATTTCCAGCAAAAATCAGAAACGTCTCTCTTTTTCGCACATTCACCCACAAACGATTTAAAATATATTTTGCTATCATAATAGGGAATTGTTTAGTTACTATCTCATTATTAAAATTAATCTAGTTAACTATTTGACTACTACATAAATATTCACCTGCTTGCATATTCTTATATAAACATCACTTTTTTATATATACATAAATGATTTGAAATATTCCTTTTAAGTTTATTTTTTCCTTTAATTTAAGTACGTAAAAAAAATCACTTACATGGAAATCCCAAAGCGTTAAAAGTAGTACAGAACATGAAAAACTTAAACTACATTAACTCCACTACCTTCACCATTAAGTTCATGAAGACAAAAAATAAAATATTGAAAGAAAAAAATTTTTTTTTAAATACAGTACTGCATTTTTAAAAATAAAAGCCTTTAAAGAACTTTGCAACAAATAACTCTCTATCTCCTATAAAAACACTTTTCATTTAATTTTTTTTTTTACTTAACTTACTTTTTTCCCCATGTGTCATAGCATCAGCCGGGAAGCGAACCCGCTACTTCTTGTAAAGCAGCTGTCGCTGATCTCTCTACCACCAAGATTGACAACTACTTATTTATAATTCAGCACGAAATACGTATGTTGGAGATCATTTATCTTTTTTGCATGCACTTGATTGTGTTTATCGGTTGTATAAGGTGGAGTGGATGACTAAAGAAAGCTTGAAAGTCTGGGTTCAAATCCCTTCTAATTGTTTACAATTAGCATTTATTTAGTTGTGTGGTCATAAATGAAGTGATAATATATATAATAAAGTAGATGAAATCCTAAAATAAATAATGATTTATATCAAGCATTTTAATTTAGAACAAAAAATATATTAAGATCAATAATTTAGTGATTAAGAAATCAAATTTCTTTATTAAAATAACCTTGAATATTAATTAAATTTGTATATGTGTATGTATATATTATAACATTTAGCTTTGGCAGAAGCTAAATATTAGGTCAAATTTTGTGCCAGACATATATATATAGTTTAATTTTGCTATGAATAAATTGTTGCTAAAACTTTATAATGCTATAATTTTTTGCACATAAAAGTTATTATATCAGTATTTTATAGATTGTACAGCTATAAAATATTTTTACACAGCTAAAATTATACTAGTTTTAAGCTTAAATAGTTGTTTAACTTGTTAAAATCTTCAAATCTTTAAATAGTTGGTAATTTATATTATAAATAATGCAATTTTAAGTTAATAATGCTAATTAGTTCTAATTTAACTGTTAAAATGTTTTCAAAATACTTGTATTAATATTAAGGTTAAGAAACCAGGTTCAAACTCTATATTTTGGTTTGCTGGTATTTAAATTAAAGCTATAATATTTTAATTTATTTTAATTTAAAACATAATATTCTACTTAAAATTTTAGACTTATTTAGAAAAGAGTTAATAAGACTAGTAATTAAACATAGGATTTTTAAAAGCACTAGGTGAATGAATGATGATTGAATGAATAAATATTATATTTACTTAACATTATTTATTTCAAAATATTTTTAAAAGATAGTTTCTGAGACTTGTCCAGATTTAGAGCAGTAATAAATAAAAAAATGTATTAAATATTATTTGTAATATTTACTTTACTAAAAGTGCAATAAGTCATAGATTTCTACTTTACACTTATCAAAATTATAATAATAAAATTGTGCCAACACACATTATGAGAAATATACTTTCTTGAAAGCCTAAGCCATTTTAATTTATCATTTATATAGCCTTACATTATGTGTGATAACAGGCTATGATTATGAGAAATATACTTTCTTGAAAGTGCTAAGCCTTTTTAATTTGTTAATTATCATTTATATAGCTTTATGTCATAGATGTGCTGGCACAATTTTATCATTATAAAAATGCAAAGTAAATTATTGTATCCTGGTATTCAGTAATTTTTACTTAATTATTTTGATTTTCAACCAAAAGTGTTTTTAATTAATTTAGTTGTCTAGATAATCATTAATTTATTTTAAAATTGAATATTAATTAATTTTTAATTAATAACCTTCCCTAGTGATAAACAGATCAAGGATTTTAACTAATCAGGGAAGAGGTTATAGATTAAAAAGTTAATAAACAATCTTCAAATGGTCACATGACTAATAGTATAAATATGGTGTGGCTGACAGCTGACAATAAATCACACACTTTTCTCATTTCACTTCATTTGTTTAATTTGTAACAGTTGTATTTCAAATTTTAAAAAATATAATTTTCCTTAAATTTTATTATTTTTAAGCTCAGTATATTATGGTGAATTAAAACTATTTAGGCATACTTATCTGAACTGAAACACCAAAGGAACTCAAATCTCTATATCTCCAGCTTTAATGGTAATATATTTAAATGTCACAATGTTTAGAATATTATCTTTTAAATTTATCATGTTAAAAAACTTTAAAAGTTATTTTTATTGCCATTATCATGACTTAAGAACAATTGTCAATTTCAAAGTCCATTTGAATGTCTGTTATATAATTAAAGCTACCATGGAATATTTAAATTTCTTAAATGGCAAGAACATTACAAAAAGTATTAATAATTTCTTGATATTTTCTTTAAAATATTCATTTATGTCGAACTGTTTAGAATTTATTCACCTAAAGTAAAAAAAAAAAAACTTTAAAATTCAAGATAACTATATTTAGATATAACAAATGTATATTTCAGATGTTTACAAATGATTTAAGTCTACAAAAGAAAATTTAAATTAATAATAATTTATACTTCAATAAAATGTATTTGTGCTCAGTTAAATAAAAGATATTTTCTCATTAATTATTAAAGCACAAATGAAAAATTCATTCTGACTATTCCCATTTTCTGCCTCTGAAAGAAAAAAATCATTTTTCTCCAAATGGGGTTATTATTATTATTATTAATAATAATAATAATAATAATAATAATAATAATAATAATAATAATAATAATAATAATAATAATAATAATAATAATAATAATAATAATAATAATAATAATAATAATAATAATAATAATAATAATAATAATAATAATAATAATAATAATAATAATAATAATAATAATAATAATAATAATAATAATAATAATAATAATAATAATAATAATAATAATTTAAGTAGTAGTATTGAAATTTAAAAAATAAATATTTCACTTGCTAAAAAAAAATGGAAATATAAATCTACTTGTAAAAAGGATACATTTTAATTATTTTATAATGCCTGCAAAATATTTAAAACCTGCAAGTTATTTCTTTCTTCCAAACATTGCTATGGAGATTACTGTGTTTATAAATATATTTGAATCAAATATTTTTCTACTGCAAATATATGTTTGATAAATATTATTTATCAGAAATATTATACTATAAAATATTCTCATTATGAATACAATTTAGAATAATTTTTAATAGATTAAATTGGAAACTTGAATTCAAATACATATGAATTATTTATTTCAACTTAATAAGCTTATATCATGATTTACTTTCATGGATACTTGTTTGAATGGCCATAAATTTATCCTATACTTGCTAGTAGAATTATCTAAAAATTCTCTAAGGATATCCAAAAGAAATGTGTTCTATATTTTATAGCTATGTTATAGATTTTAATATCATAGTTATACTATATGATGTATATATTTGCTGTCCACAAAATATTGTTGCCAACATTCCTCTTCATGTTCCAGTTTAATAAAGCAGGATTTTTCTTTAATTGATTTATTTAATGGTAAAAAATTGAATTTATTTGTATTATGATTTTGCATACTATATTTTATTTATGTGCATATTATTTTCATATTGTATATGCTGTATTTTAAAATATTATGGGTTAAAATTTTCAGAATAGTAATTTATCATATTTGCATATTTTTAAAAGTTTCCCTTTTTACATATGAATTATTTATTTGATGATATATTGTCATGCTGTAATCTGAATTAGTGGATGTATGTTTTTACTATTCATTTTATGATTATTTATTGCCTAATGTTAATAAGGCCATACTTAGCTTTATTTTTAGTTATCCTATTTCACATTTGTTAGCTGTAATATTTTTGTTAGAGGTAGATTTATTCTCTCTATTTTAGGAGTGCTTTCATGTGCCAGTATATTGTATGATGGTAATGTTAGTCTCTATCATTATTTTGCTAGCTTATTTATTTTTATAAGAGATGGTAACATATATCTCTTACTTATTAGTTATTGTCTTTCTAGCATTTGTATGCTCATAGTATATATTTTGGAAATTGTAGCTTAGGACCTCTATTTTTAAGGCAATTCCTATTTGATGTTTTGTCCCTGATGCACATTCTTATTATTTTTCCTTACTAGTGACAAAGTCCTAGATCCTTTATTAGCCCTCAAAAGTATGTGTCTTATGAGGTATGTCATCATACTTTCATTTTGCCTTATTTTATTATTGAAAGGATTTTGTTTGTAGTTTGAAGTATGTTTAACAAAGCATGTGTAAGATTTTATCATGGGTTTATTTGGCATTTTAGTAGTTTTATCAACGTATTAAGGAATTCTACCTTACGTTTATAGCATTGTTGGCTTAAATGTGAAAAATACCTTGCAAATGTGTAAGTCCTATATTTGAGTTTTTCTAATTATCAGGACTAAATATGATAAATAATTAATTTTAAAAATTTAAGTTTATTTTAGGCATAAACAGATAATATACATGTCTTATCAATCATTCATCACTGGATTGGTAAGCTATTATTTTTATTATGTTAAATACTTACAAAAGAGACATTACTTATATGATTATCATCTTATGAATGTACTGATAAGTGAGAACTTTTTGATAATTAAACAATAGAAAGTTATTTTAATCTGCTGGGTTATTTTTGCTTAATACAATGCAAATTATAATAAAACATGATGTACATTTTTTTATCTATCTGTTATAAATTGTGAGGAAATAATATTGTGAAAATCTTTAACTATGTGGACTAAAATGTGGATTGTAATTATGTTTTTGTTTTCTGTAAATAAATATTTGTTGTTATTATTTAAGAAATTTCTCATAGTCATTCATATCATTCCATTTACCAAATAGAAATCATTTCAAATGTTGAATAAAAAATTTAAATACTTATAAAATATTATAAATTATTTTAAATGTATTTTCTAGAAGAGTATATGATATTGAAACTATAAGAATCACTTTATTGAATTATTTAAGCATTAGTACATCTAAGAAAGATGTATTCTGTTTAATAAAGAATTATAATTGGATTTGTCAATTTGGATCATATTAATTATTTGGATTTTCTTATTTCAAATCGCTGTGCATATTCATTTTAAAATTATTCTCATATTTATTATTTTGTGATAAATTTTAATTTTACAAGAACCTAGTTCATATTTAGGTGTTTAAGTAGATTTATTCTACGTTGTTAAGGATGGCTACAAAATCCCTTACTCATTCTTAATATCTGAGTATAATCCTAGATTGTTCATTATCATATTTTAAAATAGATCATGATTTATTTTATTTAAGTTAGTAATAATGTTATTACTATCATAATTATGATGAGATGTTAGCTTAGGGGAAGTGTATGACATTTATTTTATTAACTAGGATTTCATTCAACATTGAATAAATCTGAAGAGTCTAAAAGAATTTATTTTATAATCAAAATGAGATTATCTTACCTTGAGATACCCTGATTTAATTTAGCAAACTATATTATTTAAATTTTTGATAATGAATAAGTTACATTCAAAGATAGATTTTAAGTGGCATCGATTTTAAAGAATATTTTAAATTTTATGAGAATTAAATGATGTTTTTATCTGATCAAGTCAATGAGATTCTTAGAAGATAATTAAAAGTTGGATAAAAGAAAAAGGTAGTTGTAGTACATATTTGTAGAAGAAATTTAAATGTAACCTCAGTGGCATATGCTCACAATATTAAGTCTTTTATGTGTGCTGGAGTGAGTTGAGATTTCTCCTCCTCTTGATTTATTAAGTATTGCTTCATATTTTCATATTTTATTATAAATGCTCCCCCTGAATGTCTTCTTATTGTGGCATAAGGGATTTGCTTATTAACACATTGAGCTTAGCTACCGTTTTATTATTTTAGTTTATATAACGTGAAGCTTCACTGTTGTTGTTGTCAATCATTTTCTAGGTTACAATATATATATATGTGTGTGTATGTTTGTGTGTGTGTGTGTGTGGTTGTGTGTAGAAATCATAATGTCTAACAGAGTTTGTAAAATGTACATTAAATGTTCAGGTTGAACACAATTGCATCTCATAGCTAGCATTTTTATTATCAAGATAATAATAAAAAAATGTTATAATTAGATTCAAATTCCTTACTGATGAAGATTATAAGCTAGAAACTAGTCTAGGAAGTAAAAATGATTATGTATCTATTGAATACTCAAGCTTACAATGAATGATATAGGAATAAACAAAAAAAATTATTCATAACAACATATGTTAAATGTGATATATATATAATATCACAAATCGATGTTTGTATTTCTTATTAGAAAATACAGTAATTAAAAATTTTTAAAAACAAAAAATATAAATGTTACTTAGAGGCGCTTTTGATTATCCTCATGGTCTTTGTCAACTAATACTTTGAAAGGTCAACTTTCCCATAATTCCATGATCTTAAGGTTTGCTGCTTGCCTATTGATTAAGTCTTCTTCAGATAAAGGCAAAAATATTGAAATGTACTCTAATAAATTGTTAAATGTTGGATATAATTATGATCATATTTATTATACTATTAAAAAAGTTTAATTCAAAATATAAATACAAAAATAAAAATTAAATAATGATATTAATTCTTCTGATAATAAAATTTGGATATCAATACCATATATTTTGAATCAACAGGTAAGTTTCATAAGGAAAATTTATAAAGGTATATATGACATTGCATTTTATGTATCACCTACTGTAAATAAATTAATAAATAACTCTAAAGATAAAACCTTATGTACAAATAAAAATTGTATCATTTATAAATGGATGTGTAGGTGTGGTAGTGGATATATAGGTGAGTTGAGATGCACATTGGAGAAAAGAACAAAAGACCACTTGTTATTAAAAAGGGTTCAAAATACAAAACAAAATTCTAAAGATAATGATAATTTATCCACTTTAATTTTTTATGACCATAATAAATCCTTTATATATGGTTTTGATTTCAATTATAATAACATAAAAATATTGCAAACTGAAAGACATAATAATAAAAGAAAAATCAAGAAAGCTATGTTAATATATAAATACAAGCAAGACTTAACCAATAGGAAGGCAGCAAACTTTAAGTTCATGAAATTGTAGGAAAGTTGACCTTTCAAAGTATTAGTTGACAAAGACTACGAGGATAATCGAAAGCATTCCAAAGTGATGATTATAATTTTTGTTCTTTTTAAAAAAAATTTAATTACTGTATTTTCTAATATTTATTTATAAGTTTACACACACATATATATATATATATATTGTACTTTCCTCAGAGCTTCTTTCTCAAATCATAAGAAAAAAGAAGCTGTGAGGAAAGTAGTTGTTATTACATTGAAATGTCAGTTATTTAGCTATTATAATTTTAATACATGAAAGCTACCAGAAATAATAATACTAAGAATTCATCATTTATCCATAAGAATATTAGAATTAATATATATATATAATACTATTTTAAAAGAAATATTTTCACTGATTGAATAAAAATTATAATATGAATATTTTGTATTAATTTGTTTATAATAAAATGATATTTGAATATACTAAGTGCCAAGTTGAGGATATCTGTTCCATTCATTTGACAAATATGATATTCACCTCTTTTTTTTTACTTTACTCAGTTTAAGAATTGATTCAGAAATTATTGTATCTCAAATCCAGTACTCTACTATTATGCTAAGCACTCTTGAAACCAATGACCCATTTTTATATTAAACTGTAGTGATCAGTGATCAGTAATAGTAAATGCAAAATAATAGATGAGGCACTCAGAAAATATTCATTAATAATAATATTGACAGGGTAAAAGCAATCAACCATAAATCTTGAAGGTATCATAGTGTAGTAATTAGCATATAATCAGTTTAAATTTAAATTCAAAATAAAACTGAAAGAAGTCATTGATTATATATGAATTTCCCATACAAAATCTGAATAATTTTTCAATAACTCATTCATACCTAATTCAACTATATATCTAATCCTCATTGGCAAATAAGTAATAGTAGCTAAAATATAAATATCACAGATGATCTGACTAGATAAAATGAAAGTCACAAAGATTAGCATTAAAAAACATTTGTCACAGGTAAATATATGCTGAGCCCAAGATTTATATTTATATTTTTGTTGTTATATAATACAGCATTTTTCTGATGGCATCATGAATGTATTTGGGTGCAGTATGAATGTACTTAATCATGTTCCTAAAATCATATCTTCATACTTTTGCATCTCCTATCTGTAGTATGCCTACCAATATGCCTTAAGTTACTCTCCATGCAGTATAGTCCACATAGCTAATAGGACCAGATTAAATGAGACATTTTTTGTATATCGTCTTTATTTGACTACATACTTTTTTCCCCTTGATTAATTTATCAAACATTACTCATACACAGATGAAAGTTATTTCAAGTTTTCTCCCATTTACATCACATTCAAATTCATATCTTCAATAGCAGCTCTCCAAAATTCAAAGTACACGCTTGTTGGGTACTCACATGTACATTATCTAAGATTCTCACTGAATTATTAACATACAAAACAGACTTCTTATAACATTGCAAAGAATTTCCTTTGATAAATTGGATAAAGTGGTTTCAGCTTAATTTGTTGACTTTATTTTGGTCAAATAAAAGATTGTCAAAATACTTCACTTACAGAAATTTCTTTTTTTTTTCTTTTCTATGTACTAATTTTTTTTTAGGATTTTATTTTCTTAAAGCTTCATAACCCTCATGTTCACTTTTTTCCTTAAAACTATTTTTAGGAGTGGGTGGCTACATGTGACTTCACATGATCAATTCTATTTGTGCGGGAGCATAAAATCTGATGGTATCGGAGATGTAATCTAGAATGCCACCAAAATATAAAACTTTTTGATGTCAAAAAGATATAAAAAAAAGCATTCCTCCTCTGTTTTCTACAGCACCATCAATTGTAAATTTAAATTATCAGAAATAATTAGATAATAATTCTGTTTATTCTCCATCTCCAGTTTGTTCTGCCTTTTCCCATCTTTAATGAGTATTTAGGATTTAAAGATGTAACTGCTATTATGCATATGGCAGAGAACATAATCTCTTATATTATTATCATGATTTTAACTTGAGATTTTAAAAAAATTAGAATTTTGAACCCAAGCCAACTTGATTGCATATTATACCTAGATCTGATATCTGGTCATTAACTATACTCTTTAATAGTCTTGGTATTACTTTAATTGTAAGAACTTTTTTTCCTTGTCTAGGGATATTAATACCAACACAACATCACTGGGAATTAAATTAACCTACCATCTGTTGATTACTGATATTTCAAGCTTATAATAGATGACACTAGAGAAAAGAGATATTGTTTCTTCTCTTACAAATGTGATGTAGTATTGGTCAGTAGTTTCAGGCAAGGCAAAAAAGTATCCATAATTAGAATAAAAGTGATGTTATTAAAATGTATAGTTAACATGATATCATATCTACATAAAGATATGATTATTATTAGCTTAGGTTTCAAACTTTATATATTTTTTTAATTTCAAGCTAAAATTTTTAAAGTAAAAAAAAATATAAAGAGAAATGTCTTTTATTACTAGAGTAAACGTTGACTGTGAAGTAATCTGGATTCTTTGACTGCTTTAATTTATCATTATTTAACATAGTGATCATGATTAGTAATAATATTTCATGAATGCTTTAAAATCTTCTCTCCTAGAAAAAAACATTTAAAACATACTCTAATAAACTTTTAAAATATGTTTTTTTTCTACAAGTCTTTTTCAACAAACAGATATTCATCAATACAAGGTATCAACACTCAAAGCAAATATGCTAATTCGTCAATTTGCATTGAGTTCGCAACTTTATTCCATATGAAAATTCACATTTCTATTGACTGGATATGTGATTGAATGTGATACCAAAGAATGTAGTGGAATATGCAAGTTTATAAATTACAATTACACCAATACAAAGGATAATTAGAATTTTTAAAAAACAAATGAGGAATATTTTCTATTAAAAAATGTTTCCAAATGTTAAATTGCTTAATATTTTCAGATCCTGATATCATAATACATCATCACAGAAAAATCCTACATATCAGTTATGACAACTTATTCCTTTCCCTGTAATTTCCCCAAGACCATATGTATGAACGTTCTTCTCCCTTTCTTTCTGCACCTGTTGTCTTCTCCAATAAAATCTTCATAGTAAAGTATAATCTCAGTACCTGTATGAATATGCCACCAGTCATAAGTTATTTGTATGGACAGTACATTAACATTCAATCTGAACTACCAGATTAACTAGAGGCCTTCATTTTCTGGATAATAATATTTCCATGCCTAATTATCATTCTATAATTGATAGTTATATGGATTGGTTATGTAATAACTATTTGAAAAAAAAATCATAAATCTGCTTGTGATCTGAAAAAATTTCAAGATGTGTCAGTCTTGGATTTGAACATCAGGTAATAGATATGCAGGTGAGTACAGTATTCACTTTGTCAATTTTTTTGGAAATGTAGAATAAATATGGAACATATATCAGATATCCAAAATAATAATGTCATAATTTTAAAAATCTAGGCTCTATTAGACTAAAACCTTTAAAAATACTCATTGCCTCAGAATTGGAAAAAAATTAAAGGTAACTAATTGAAATAAACTGTGACATCGTATACTAAATTTTTTGTCAATTTTTTTAAACTTCTTTTAAAAAAGAGATATTGTTAACATTTTTTACAGATAAAAATTTAATCATAAAACATGCATGAGATACTCAAAATAAATTAAGAAAGATTTTTGATGCTCTATTTTCCTTGAGTAAAAAAAAACAACAATAAAATTTCTAGTAATCTTATGAAGTTGACATTAGTAATAAACAATGTATTAAATCAGGATTAGTACAATGTGTGATTAATAACAGAGAAAAATGGTATTAAACTGCGAATAGTAAATTGTGATGAATAATGAAGAATGGTGTTAATTCATGGCTCTAATAATACATGGAGAATGGCTGAGTAATGTTGAATCATAAATCATGCCTATCATAATGCATGATAAATAATAAGTCATAATGCTAAATGAGTGATTGTGGCAATGTATAATACTTAGGTATTTCATAGGAAGATATGTAAGACAAAAAAGGAAATATGAATCATTTTTTATCATACCACCATCCAACTATTGAAACTTGGAATTATGTTACCTACTTCAAAATTAATAGATAGATAAGAGTAGCACAAATTTGTAAGCTCTCTTTAAAAAAAATCAGGATGGCTCAGTTGGTTAGAGTGTTACCTTAAAATTCAATACTCAAGAATGTAAGAGTCCAGGTTCGATTCCCATGCTAATACTGTCACTGGTCAGTCCAGCAACACCTCAAGGAGAGGGCAGGTAATATGCAGTGTGCATACACTAACTTGTGTGCTATTATTAACAGTTAAATGTATTTGGAATACTTTAAATTTTTCTACATTCAATACTCATATTAGATGATGGAAATAGTCCAATATATAAATACAATCAAAGTCAAAAATTGGGGCAATTTGAATAAAATTGATAAAAATCTGATGAGATAATTTTAAATTTAAGCAATTCGTTGTAAAAAAAAAAAAAATGTTAGTAAATATAAGATGATTTAAATCTACTCCAGCGTATCCTGCATGTTTTTGCGCAGTTGGTTGGTGTCCGATTGGGATCGGAAGGTCCCAGGATCGATTCTGGCTCGAACTTCTTATGAACTCCCGAGCAATAAAGCCATTAGCATTTTCTTTTCTTTTTTACTGCATCCGTTTATTCTTTCGTCCACTTCATTACTCCAATTAGTTTCAAACGATGTAATTAAAAGACTTGCAAACTGTTTGACAACAAAATTGTATAATCTTCTCACCGTTTATTTGGTAATTTGGGGATATCTGAGAACGTCACTTATAAAATGTTACTGATCTCTAAGAAACTAATAAAAATAAAGTAAAATAGTTAAAACTCAATTTTTAATAATTATACATTTTTTAAAAAAAACTATTTTTAAGGAACATTAAAAAACAATCATAAATAAAAAAAAATTTATAAAACATTTAATTTTACGAATTTAAATTAAAATATATAACAAAATTAAAAATTTCAATTTTATTAAAATTACTTCACTTATATAAATCCATTACAGACATTTTCTTATATGATAAGTGATATTTTGAATGATGAAGGAAATATTTTGCTTTTTTTTTTTTGCATTGCAACAATTGAAATAATAACTTTTCAGAAATATTACTAAATTCACCACTTCCTTTATTTTGCTTTAATATCTTATATAAATACAATTTACCCACTACTTTGAACACTTTTTAGCAAAAACCTTTTATTGATCTATATTCATGCATTATATCATCGCTCTGAAGAAGACTGCAGGATAGTCGAAACATAAGATTGTATATGAATATAGGTCAATAAAAGATTTTTGCTAAAAAGTGTTCAAAGTAGTGGATAAATTGTATTTATATAATAACTTTTAATGATACGTCTATTTCATCTATTCATTTAGCTTTGAACAAAAGCAATTCAGTTCTTTATAATCTTAAAAATGGAAAAGCTGCAAATTCTGGTGAGATACCTGGAAAAGGTTTTCAAATATAATAGTGATAAGTTTAGCTACAAAAACCTTGGAATTTTTTTAGGAATATATGGCACTCAAAAATTAATTTTATAATAAAAATTAAGGGATGGTCAAAATTGTAGGTACTTTTGGTATTTTATTGAATAAGTTGTTTCTAATCATAGATTAATTGATACCAGAATGTAATTCTAAATAAGTAAGAAGTACTATAGACATGTTTTTGTTGCCAAGCAAAAGTAAGAAAAGTTTCAGAAAACAGACAATGATTTACATATATATTGCTTTTATAGATTTAATCAAGGCATTTGATTCTGTTTATAAAATAGGTCTATGATACTGTTTGAAATTTGATAGTTGTCCATCAAAGTTTATTTACATTATATACAGCTTCTATATAATAGAATATAAAGCAGTGTTCTAATTACAGGCAGAACAGAGGCATGTGAAATATTGGTGTTAAACAGGAATTTTGTGTTAGTGCCAGTTTTATTTACTATTTTTATGACACCATAGTTTCATGAAACAGACATAAAGATGAGCTACAGGTTTAATAGTAGAATTGTTAATTTAAATAAATTAAAAGCAAAAAGAATACCTTTTAGATTCTGAATTTACAATATGCTGGTGATTGATCTATCACAGCCAATTCAAAAATGATTTACAGAATGTACTTCATGTTTTAGATACAACATTAATCTGCAAAGGAGTATTGTATACTAGTATATACTTTTAATTAAACAGGTGTTTATCGTAATATTTTCCTAAATATATTTCTCTTATGCAAAAATCAAATTAGTTTGAATTTAGCTGGCTTAGTTTAAATTTTATATCCCCTCCCTCATTTGCAAACAATTAAAACTTTTTTCCTACTTTTAAAAGAAAATATAATGAATAAAATTTATGAATGCTTTATCTCCACAAATATTATATATATATATATGATAATCAAAACAAGTTACAAATTTCATAACTTGCTTTAAGCTTGCATTTTATGATCACTAGATGGAGCTTTACTAATAGCTCCTAACAAGCTTTGTTTACAAAAATGCCAAAAGAGATAGAATTCAAAATCTCTATCATTGTCACCCACCTCCAGACCAGCTGTTTTTGAGCTTATTGGCTCATGTCAGTGAAGAGCTGGGAGACTAGAAATCAGATCTAAATATCAACTCTAAAGTCAGCACTTACCAAACATGTTTCTATCAGTTTGAAAGCATGAATTTATCAGACACGTAATGTCTTCAAACCCAGCTTAACAAACTAGAAAGTTATATGGGTCTGAAATCAGTTCAGTTTCACCATATAGTAAAAGCCTCTGCAATATATAGCATTGCAAAAACCTTCAAAGATACATTTACTATATGGTGAAATTGAACTGATTTCAGACTCATATAGCTATCTAGTTTGTTAAGCTGGGTTTAAAGACATTACATGTCTGATAAATTCAAGCTTTCAAACTGATAGAAACATGTTTGATAAGTGCTGATTTTAGAGTTGGTATTTAGATCTAATTTCTAGTCTCCCACCCCTTCACTGATGTGAGCCAATAAGCTCAAAACCAGCTGGTCTGGAGGTGGGTGACAATGATAGAGATTTTGAATTCTATCTCTTTCAGTATTTATGTAAACAAAGCTTGTTAGGAGCTATTTGTAAAGCTCCATCTAGTGATCATATATATATATATACAAAAACTGTATTAAAAACAAAGCTTTATTAAAAAGAAAAATACTGTAGTGCTTAGCATGCTTTAACCAAGATTTATTTATCAAGTATTTTTTCTTAACAAGTTTGAATAAATGATCTTATTTAAGTACCTCACACTGAACCCTGCACTATTGTACCTACAATATGTTGATGTTCTCATTTGCACTCCAAATTCTCTCATCATTCAAATCCAACAAGATCTCATGCTTACTTCATCCTTAAAATGGACTGAAAAAACAAAGACAATTATAGTGGCATTAAATTTCTTGATTTGTATATTCAATGAGACATGGGCTCATTAAACTACAAAATGCTCATATAAACCTCTCACATATGCAGTTTCATACACCCAAAATCTGTTACACTAACTTAATGCATTCTTATTTAGAAATTTTTATTTGTGTAAATGCATGTCTGGCTGTAAAAGTAATATTGATATATATATATATATGACCTGTGCAACAGTGGATTTAAGTTTTCAACTCTCATTCAAGCTGTCAAGAAGTTTTATTACAAAATGTGACAACCACCTCCAACAACCAATTATAAACCTTGGCTGTTTTTCCCCTACATATTCAAACATTCATTTGATTCATAAAATTATTGCTCCAATCCACTTTCCTTCCCCTTTGTACTGGTTAATCAATAATTCAAAGGATAGACTACCATTGGATCTTCATTCTCAAAATTGTATATAAAATCATATGTCAAGATTCTTCCTACCTCATCTGTTTACTATGGAGAATCTTGGCCAACCTCTCTACCTGATTGGCTCAACATAAATACATGTATAACCAGGCAAAAATACATTCAGACACTAAATCTATTTTTTTCAAGCATCTTGCTAATTCCAGCCATTGATTCGAGCCCATGTTTCAATATTGTTTGTTTAGGATGCAATGATGCCAAGTGAAAGGTTAAAGAGGTTTGCCACATTTCAAGGACAATTATGCCATTAATAGAAAAGAATCTTGTGTTGCCCTTTTTAAAAAGTGACTTGCTCTAACTAATTAATGTACTATGCAAATAATATGCTAATTTGTTAGCTTTTAAACAGGGTTTTATTCCTTCACCTCTGTTAAAGCACAGCTACAGCTATGGCAATTATTTGTCAAAAGAATGCTAAGCACTAATAAAGCTTTACTCTTAATACAGTTTTTGTATTTGCATATATAAAGACAAATATTATAAAACTTATTGTAATCAATGCCAACAATAATAAACAAGTTTATTTCATTATAATAAGTGATTATAAGAAATCAACTGAATTAACTGATTATAAAAAAGTTGTCAACTGAGTCCAGTTAAATAAAAATAATTTTGTTTAATTTTGAAATTTTAGATATTTTTTTATACAAATACTTTAATATTTATTGCAAATAATATTTATAAAAAATGATATATATATATATATCTTAGGAGCAGTACAAGATACTGTTTGTAGTGGTTATGTTACAAAACTGCATTGTAGCCATTTTGGGTTAATGTTATAAATGCAATATATAAAAATTTTGATTTAGTAATTAAAATTAAAAACTCAGGTCCTTTTTCAACTAGTCATAGAAATAAGATATTCAACAACTTTCAGTTTAAATGGTTATCAATTTAAGAATGTGAATTAATTTAAATATTTTAATAACAATCTAAGCAGAAACTCAGATTTAGATGTTGAGGTTAATACAGACTTCAATATTGTGTATCAATTCTTAAGTTAAAGATAAGGAATATAAAGATGTTCCTTTACCTACTGCATTGCATTGAATTGATACTTAAATCCCACCACCAATGTAATATAAAGCCATTATAAACAATTTTATTTGAGAATACTCCATAAAATTCTAAAAATACAATGAGTTTATTATTGTAAAATCATTCCAACTTTTTTACATTAGATATATTAAATGAATGAATAATGCTAGACTTACTAAAAAAAAATGTGGTGAACTTGAGCATAATTTTCATGGAATAAGCTGATGCTATTATGATTATAAATATTATCTAAAGGATATTGGAATTTGATTGCCTTCATTGGAATGATAGAATATAACAAAGAGCTATAGAAATTGTGTTGAAGGCTTTCAGAAAAATAAATTTGCTGTAAAGCATGTTAAAAAACAATATCAGAAAATGTCAAGGAAATGGACTAGCGATATGTGGACATGTTTGTGGTTCATACATTAGTTTAAATAGTCGTCGCAAAACTGATCTTTAATGTTTTGTTATTGTTGCCATTATCATCATATAGTAAACAAAATTTACATAAATATATATGGATTAAAATGAACAAATAATATTTTATTTAATATATATATATATTACAAAGAAATCAAGTCATATGTCACATGACTTAATTTAACAAGCTTGTATTACAAATATTATATATAGTACTCGCAAATAAACTCTTAACAAGCTTTGCAGAATATCCCCAACCACAGATCGGTTTGGGGATATTCTGCAAAGCATGTTAAGAGCTTATTTGCAAGCTATATATATATGTGTGTGTGTAAAAATAATGGCATTATTAATAATTTGTATATTGTATTGTTAATTATTTCAATATACTTTTATGTGAAAAAGGCTAGCTTGATATGTTCGAGAACATTGAAAATATGTATATAAAGTACGTTGACTCATTTGAAGAATGAAATATAGAAATTTAAAAATGTAACACTGGAAACAATGTTTTTACTATACTTTATGTAGTACATCTTAGAAATATAAAAAAAATGGGATGAATTAAATGTAACAATATATTCTTACATTAATATAATTGATTTTTAGATATTAACCAAAACAAATTAAAAAATGTAAAAGTTAATGTTTATAATATTATAAATTATATAAAAAAAACATGTATTGTAGAAACTACAAATACACTAATTTTTACTAAAGAAAATATTTTTGTTGAAAACCTAGATCTAAATTTTGAGTGGAATAAAAAAAGTTATGCCACTGAATTAAAATCATAGTTTGAACACTTTAGAAAAATTAACAATGAAGTAATATTAATAGGTAAAATGAATATTACTTGTATAGAAATTCTAAAATTGTTGAAGATTTTAGACACATTACTACTTATGGCATATTCGGCCATATTAAAATTTAAATAAGAGAAGAAATTATAATAAGTAATATAATTTCTTCATATATTGGCCATATTAAAATAAGTCTAATGGGAAAAAAATGTTTTCATCGCAGTCAGTAAAGAAAAGATGGTTGAATATTAGTTTACATTTTGAACTATACAAAATAAAATACGACATATTAGAAATAAATGAAAACAACCGGACTGAAATGAAGCCAAAACAATTAATGACATTAATACTATGTATGGGAAATTTGTAGAAATATTCAATGACGTATAAAGGAAATCATTACGAATAAAACATAAATAGAGAAATATTCTAATTGATATATAAAAAAGAATTTTGGAAAGAATATTAAAAATGAATAAATAATGATTTACTTCTTAAATGTAAGGCATTAAAAAATATAATTAATTCTATAATAAGAGTAGAGAAAATATTATTTATAAAAAAAAAAAAAAGAGATAAAAAAAATGAAACATTACTCGAAATCTAATTTGTAAATGATAAAGATTAAAAAAAAAAACATTTTAACATAAATGATAACATTCTTCTAAAAAATACTTTTAATAACTATTTTTATAAAGAATTAGTAAATTATAAATCTAAATGAAGAAAAAAAAAAAATGATATAATAAATGAATAGTCAAGCGTTGGTGGCCGAGTGGTCAGCATAGCCGCCTTACAAGCAGTTGTCCCGGGTTTGCGGGTTCGTTTCCCGGCCGATGCTTTGACACATAAATAATAATAATAAACGAATTTAAAGTTCAAAAATAGATAAAATCAATAACAGACATAAAGAATTATATTGATAATCTATCAGATATTATAATTTACACATTCAACAAAGTATTAGACAATGGTGAATTTTCTACATTATTAAAGACATCTGTAATAAGACCAGTTTTAAATCTGTGATAAAATTAGTTTTGATAACTATAGAATTATATCTTTGCTTTCTACAATCGCTAAAATAATAGAAAGTTATATACATAAACTAATACTAATAAAAAGAGATAAAATTAACTCTTTGAATAAAAATCACAATAGTTTTAATATAGATAAAATAAACAGTACATTATATGATTAAAAATAAGTAATTTATTAAATATTTTTATAAGGCTTTTAAAAGCAATGAATATTAACACTTAATTCATAGTTAAGAAAATTGCTCAATTTCAAAAATTGTATACTCTAACCAAAATATCAAATAAATTGAACAATATTCAAAAAAAATTATATGGAGTTCCTTGAGGTTCCATATTTAATGCATTGTTTCTCATTTTTATAAATGACTTGGAAAATATTAATATTAATGGTCAATATTTCAATATACTAATGCATTGTTATCACAAGTGTAAATAACAATATTGCAAAGAAATCAAGCCATATGTCACATGGTCTGGGGTTGGGGATATTCTGCAAAGCTTGTTAGGAGCTTCTTTGCAAGTTCTATATATAACATAACAATATTGATATTGCAGCTAAAAATTATCAAAAAACTTTATAAAACTTGTCCATTGGTGTTTTGATGAGAAACCCAAATAATATATGGTCTCCTTATATGAAATATAAAAATATTAAAATACCCTTGCATTCCTATGATTAGACATTGTGTACATAAAAGTATAATATAATGTGCAAGTAAATTATAATAAGCGTAAAAGTAAAACAAGTAAAATTTGGGATTGGTAGTAGAAAAAAAATGTTTTGATATTAATGTTATAATAAATATATTTTGGTATTTTATATCAATGTTTTATAAAATCAATTAAAATAATTAAATGGTTTATTACTTGGATATTCATAAAAACTTTAATCAATAGAAGTGAGACTTGGATGCCATGATCCAATGACCTTGAGCTTAAAAATCTTCCTTCTAATACTGCAATAAAACTGGCAGCACATAATGCTTTTCTTTTGAATGTTTTTATAATTATATAAAATCTTTGCATAAATTTTTATTAATATATTAAATAACAATTTATAGCTATACCAACTGGACTTGAGCTAAATTTAATCTGGTATCTTCTATATTTCTGGATTATGATTATCAACAAATTGCTATGAATCATAATCCATTTAATTAAATTTATTATTTAAAATCTCTGCTAACCATATGTTAAATATGTCAAATATAGTTACAATGATTACTAAACATTAAATGATCACCATTCTTTATGTTTACACAAGCTGTTTAAATAGAGGCAAAAATCTTTCAGTGTTCTCTGATCCAAGACTTCTCACTGATGAAAGTCACAAGCTAGAAAGTAGTCTAAGGATGTTGGATGAGTAGGCACTAGATAGGGATTTTGTGCACAAATCTTCCTGAATCCATTGATTACTCTGGCTTGCTCTGAGTGGTGCTACTGTGTGGAGAGTTCTGCTTCCGTGTAAACACAAAGAATGGTAATCGTGTGATGTTTAGTAATTTAATGCCAATCCTGCCCAGTAGGATTATAGTGACTGTGGTTTTTAAAAAACCAAAGATTCCAAAAGTATGGATGCTGAACTGAGTTCAGATTTATATGACTATACAAGCTAATTAACTTGAAGTAAAAACATTGTGTTTTCATTTTGGACTCCAAGCTTCATAGTTAGCTAATAAGATAAAAGATGGTTCCTGGAGAATTTCATTAGATCCTAACATCTAGGTGCAGTGCTCTCAGATCCAAAGATCCTCACTGATGAAAGCTGCAAGCTAGAAACTAGTATGGGGATAGTGGATGAGTATGAACTAAATAGAGATTTCATGGAGAAACCTTCCACATCCATTGATTACTTTTGCTTGCACTGAATGGTGCTACTGTATGGAGAGTTTTGTCTCTGTATAGTTATAATGATTATGAATATATTTGCATATGTGGGTGTTTGCACAAATATAAAAATGTAAAAATATTTATTATAATGTAAATAAAGTAATCATCTAAAGCAGGGGTGGGGAGCTTCTGACCCATGGATCACCTCTGGCTCTTAAAAGCTATCTAGTCTATAGATATTTCCAAAAACATATAATACAAATATTGAATTAAGCGTTAAGTAAAATATAATATTTATTTTCTCAATGACATTTTTTTCTCTCTCCAACTTTTATAATAGTTCTAGTTCATTTTATCAGAAGTCCAATAAACTATCTATATTGTGTGGTTCATCTTATTACAATGCTGATAGTATTTTATTTATTTTTATAGTGATTTTCACAGATGAATGTATATTAAAGAAAATAAAACTCGAATTTTATTTTGTTTTATTATTATTTTGCAATTAAATGTTTTATTATTCTGGCTACACTGACTAAGATAAGAAAAATTGACACAGAGAGTCACACATTTCAAAAAAATTGGCCAATGTATATTTTTAATAGAAAGAAATAGTAAATCAATGTGTTAGTTATATGTGTAAAAAATATTTCAGTTAATAGAGAATACAATATTAAGAGGCACTACTTATCAAAACATTCTAATTACAACAAAATTGTAAGAGAAAAAGAAATACCAAAATAGAAAACATGACAAGGAGCTTCATCAAGTGGCTGACATATTTCATAAAAAGTACAAACAAGTCTAAAAAAGCAGAAAATACAAAAACATTTAAAGCATAGTTTATAAAAATTGCAATTGCATACTATAGAATTAATCTGTCCAAAACTTAAAAAAAAAAAAATAGTTACAAGTTGAATTGTCATTAAATGGAAAATTGTCATTAAATGCATAAACAGTCATTAATAATAATAATGTTATTTTACTTTAAATTATAGCCATTGTTTAAAAAATAAAGTTGAAATTAGCCTGTTAATTAAAAAAGTTGTCTATCCCTAATGATTACAGGTAAATTAATTAAATCGATTAAATATAGCAGGCTAATTTTTAAGTCAATAATTTTGTATGGTTCATGAATAATATTATAAATATACAAATGGCCCTTGGCAGATAATAGTTTCCCCACCCCTGATCTAAAGTAATTGACCATTAGTATAGTCATTCTGGAAACTCTCTTTAAGTTTGGAGAAATACTAGAGAAATAAATGTTACTCACAGATTGGTGAGTTTTACATGAAATAAATGTATTGTGAAAATTTCTAATGTAAATCATATGTATGGGTAATTTTATTACTTTACACCTCTTGGATTTTTTTAGATAACTAGCCTATCAACACTAATATAAAATGAACATAACTATTTTTAGTAAAATTGACCTCATGCCAGAGCAATATCCATGTGAATAGGAAATGGTAATAAATAAAATATTTCCAACATTTCTTTACCTGTTTGTAAACTATCTGAAAGAACATTAAGAGACAACTATGTTAATATAAGCAAAGAGCCTTGCTAATTGCTCAACAAGCTTGTTAAGCAATTAGCAAGACTCTTTGTTTATATTTTACAAGCTTAAAAAAAGAAGTGGGGTCATGTGATATATGGCTCTATTGTTTATTGACTATTTATAGTCTTTGCTTTAAGTCTTAAGTGATATTATACTTCTAAAACTACTAATATATGGTTTGGCTGAAGATCTCTTAGCTCCATATAGCTATTTGAGTTAGATAGCTGGGTTTAAAGACATTTAAGTGTATGAAAATTTCAGATTTTCTACTCAATGGTTAACTCTTAGATAAATGCTGGCTTTGGGTTGGTATTTTTAAATCTAATGTCTAAAACTACCCTAGAGCCTCACTGAGGAGTGCCAAAGCATGAAACCATTGGTCTGGGATTTGGGTGTGGTTTCTGATTGAAATATTTTAAATGCTTTCTCTTATTAGCATTTATCATAAAGCTTGTTGGGTAATTAGCAAGGCTCTTTATTTATATTTTAAAGCTTAAAAAAAGAAGTGTGGTCATGTGATATATGACTATTTTTTTAACTAAATATGTTAATATTTTAATAAAACTGTTTTACACTTTAAGATTAGTAATTTGTTATGGTGACTTTCTGGACTTCTATGCTATTTATTGCAACTTGAATAAACAATACTCTTTCCTAACAAAAGCCAATATTTAGAAACCAATCAGAACATTTGGTGAACATTATTATAGAATGCCCGTTTGATTATTTAAGGTAGCACTGGAAAAAATGGAGTAATTTACTGATCGTATTCCAGATGCCGAAAGTATGCTGAATCAGACAATTAATTTACTTTTTAGTTTAAAAATTATTTATTTTGTTTATTTTTAGTTTGTTTTGTTTTATTTTAAACCGACTTAGTTCAGATAGATTTTATTTAACAGCTACAGAATTATCCGTTAAAACGATATGCTATTACTTCCCTTTTCATATCTTAATTAATTCTTAAGTTGTTGTTTTTTTTCATATGTCATAGCATCGGCCGGGACGCGAACCCACACCCATCTGCAACCAACTACTTGCTTGCAAGGCGGGTGCGATGACCTCTCGGCTAACAACGCTTAACAATTCTTAAGTTTTTAAAATGTATTTCAACTAATATGCAATATTTATGAAACAAGGCTGTTCTAAGAAAACTATTACGAATAACTAAAATACAACACACAAAAAAATAAAACAATTAATTAAATTGTCAACCGCAGAACAAACACTTCTTGAACAGTCAACGATAAAGGAACGGTGTTTTCCTTATATGGAATTGCGAGATTTGAGAAATTAGTCAGCTGACCATTTAATGACCAATATTTGATTGTTTGAATATAGGCTGGCAGAAGAAAGGAGTTTACTATTGACTAAAATAACAATCTTTGATTCCTCTTAGAGACCTTAAAAGAATCAAGCAGGGAAAATTCCTAAATGTCTACTCCATACATTCTTGTTTTTGCAGTAGGGCTGCTCAAACAACATGTATTAGTCAGAATAGTGAGTTTATTGGGTTTTACCTCTGAGAATCAAGAAAAACCATAGCCTTTATTTCTCAGCTGTATAATAGGTCTCAACTTAAATATCACTTAAGTTTTCTTGAAGGTAAAATGAACATGTGTGTGAATGAGCTTTTTTTTCCTAATATGTATTTACAATCATAATGGACAAAAGTAAATCATAGCCCTTATTCTTAAGAGGCTGTAAAGTTGTCAGCCAAAGCAATGGTTAAAGGCCAAAGGCAGAGGGTGCTAAAAATTTCCTAATTTGCAGATTCAAGATGCCATTTGATGACAACCTTTTATTTGGGTTCTTACAATTGCAGATTACTTTCAAGTGAAGAAAGATTGCAATAATTTAAAGGACTTTTCAATATTAAATAAGATGTTATTGAACTTTATGAAATCATAAGAAAAAGTGAAAAAGGCAATTGATTTCAAAAGTGGGCAAACAACATTATGGAGATTGGTGTCATATTAGAGACAGTTATAAAATTACTTGTTCAACTTAATGATAGGTACCAAATGCAGATAATTTAGGTTTATACCTATAAGTTCTCATTGATATGAAGAAGTAGAGGATTTTTATATGGGTGTACAAAAGACTTTTAATCAGACCAAACAACATTTTTAAATTGCCATGGCAAATTTTATATGCTAGAATTGGCAAACAATTGAAAGATGAAAATGCCAAAGACAATTTTTTTTGGTTATGGTGATAGAAATGAGAAAGGATATAAACTTGTGAACTTTTTCTGGAAAAGAAAAACTTTATATTATGAATTCTTTTTTTTTTTTTTTGAAAAATGCTAAATGGAAATGGACATGGCACCCAAATTAAAATACAGCAGAATTAAATTATATTTTGACTAGCAGAAAATACATATTTCAAGATTGTAATGTTCTTAATAAATTCAACACAGGAAGTGTTCATCAATTAGTGAGATGTGAAATACATGTTAATGCAAAACTAGAGAGACAAAAATTATTAAGAAAAACAATATTCACAATTGTTTTTCCTAATGTTCAAAACCATTCTAATTAGAACTTTCAAGTCGTTTTCAAATATTAGCAGATTTTGAACATGATTCAGATTTGAATGAAAAGATAACTAATATATGCTTAAAAACTTCAACAATGATAGCTGTTACAAAAAAAGAAGCAATTGATCAATAAAATTTCTTCTGAGACAAGACAATTTATGAAAAAAAAAAGGAATATGAAAATATATAAAAATGATGCATTAAGAAGGATTGAATATTTCAAATTCTGTAAAATGGTAATAATGATATAAGAAAGTATAATTGTGAACCAGCATGGAAATCTATACAAGAGAATAAAAGTCCCAAGAAGGTAAAACAATATTTTGGTATTGGTAAGAAGTTTATGTCTGCAATAAGAAAAAAAGATGGAACTATTACTAAAAAGAAAGATGACTTCATGAAATGGGTAAAAGAGTTATATCAAGAATTATTCAGTAATAAAAAATAAGGAAAAGAACCTTCTACAACTACTATATCCTCTGAATTGCCCTGGATTTAAAATGAAGAAGTGAGAAATACAATTAAATCTATGAAGAAGGAAAATATCCAGTAATGATGGAATTATAATCAATATGTTAAAAGAAACGTGAAGAAATAAAAAAAAATTTGACAAAGTTTGATAACGATGAACTAGATAATTGGAAGAATGCAGTATTAATATTAATATTTTAAAAACATGATAAAGAAGATATTAGAAATTGCAGACCTATTCAGTCTTTTTTTCCATTCTATACAAAATTTTTACCAAAATAATTACAATTCATCTACAGCGAACTTTGGATTTTAACCAATCAAAAGAACAAGCTGGATTTAAAAGTGGTTTTAATACAGTGGATCATACTCAAGTATTGAGCAAAATTATAAAAAAGCCAATGAATATGAGTTGCCATTAAGCTTTGATTTATACGTAAGCATTTTCTTCATTGATAAATCATTGAATCATCAAGATATAGATCCAGGATATTGTCATATTTTAAAAAATATTTATAAAAATGCAATAGCAACAATTAGATTACATAATGATACTAGGAAGAATAACATTGAGAAGAATGTACAGCAAAGTGACTCCATATTCCCAAAACTTCAGCAGTTTTGCAAGAAGTATTTTGTGGATTAACATGGAAAGCTAAGGGAATAAAAGTAAATGGAGATTATTTAAGTCATCTAGATTTTGCAGAAGATGTAATTGATTTTGCAAATAATGCTTCAAAGCTTCATGAAATGCTGCAATAAATTATCAGATGAATGTAAGAAAGTAGGACTAAGGGTAAACATAAAAAAGACTAAAATAATGTTCAATAAATTTTCTCAAAAAAACATAAATAAAAATTGATAATGATGAGTTAGAAGAAGTTAACAACTACAGATACCTTGGTCAGATTATTACTACTGATGAAAACAAAATGGAATTAAACTTGGTTTGAGTGCTTTTGGTAGAAATAATTTAATATTAAAAAGGAAATATGCCTATATGTTTGAAAAAGGTTTTCATAAATGTGTTTTACCAGTTCACAATTATGGATCTGAGTCATAATAAGAGTTTGAAAATGAAATACATGGGTGAGAGAACAAATAGGTGTTACTGATATCATTGAAAGAAGAGATTGAAATGGAGTTGGGCTGGACCTATTGTTAGAAGAAATGATAATAGATGGACAGTTGAAATCTTAAACTGGATTCCAAGAGATTGTAAAAAGACTTAGAAAGAGACCATGTAGTGGACTGATAATGGGTGAAAATGATAATCATGATGGATATGGGCTAATAATCTAGAAAAAATTTCTAAATGCAGTTGGAATTTTAAAAAATTATCTTATGTGACTGAGATTCAAACCCAAGCTGAGTGCGTAACACATGATGACATTACAAAATAAATTCCTCAATAAAATTCTTCTAATTTCTCAATTTTAAATTAAATTCTGTATACATAATTCTCTGTCTAAGCTAAACCTAGATACTAGACTATATATGCGGGAGTCGAACTCAGGCTTTCACACAACCCACAACTCTCAGTGCCATCGTATATTGCTGACCCACCTGATCATACACATGTTGAAAAGATAAATAATCACCAATATACATATTTTGTGTTAAACTAGCACTCATCAGTTGATCCAGATTACCATCTCCACATATATATACAATCAGTACTCAGCTTCATATTAAGATAGTTAATCTTCATACTTTAATGGACAAGCTTCAAACTACTCCAACCCACAACTCTTCATCTTGCATTTCATTGAAAATCTGATGATAGAGTGTTCAAGGTGCATGTTAGTGCCAAGGTTATCATCCTACCCATGTTGATGTTTAGTCATTCTGACCCCTCATGTACAGGAGAATAATCCATTTATACATATATATGCAAGGGATAGGCAGACTTTTTACACACTATTTATATAAATTAATACATAGTACAGGCTCACCTGTATTTATATATGTAATATATGCTGGATTTGAACTCAGACTTTCACACGACCCACAACTCTCAGTGCCATCTTATACTGCTGACCACCTAAAGGTCTACCCATCCCTCGCATATGGATATATAAATGGATTATTCTCCTGTATATGAGGGGTCAGAATGACTAAATGTCAACATGGGTAGGATGATAACCTTGGCACTAACATGGGCTTTGAACATTCCATCATCAGATTTTCAATGAAATGGAAGGCTGAAGAGTTGTGAGTTGGAGTAGTTTGAAGCCTGTCCACTAAAGTATGAAGGCTGGCTATCTCAATATAAAGCTGAGTACTGATTGTATATATGTGTGAAGGTGGTAATCTGGACCAACTGATGAGTGCTGATTAAGCACGAAATACCTATATTGGTGATTATTTATCTTTTCAACATGTGTGCGATCAGGTGGGTCAGCAATATAAGATGGCACTGAGAGTTGTGGGTCGTGTGAAAGTCTGAGTTCGAATCCCGCATACATTACATATATAAATGCAGGTGTAAACCTGTACTATGAATTAATACTAGAGTATAGCAAATGATAATAAGAAATCTTTAACTTTTTTTTATCATTCCATATTTAGAATTCTATCATATATAATTTCCCGTCAATTTGATAAATACATACAAATATTTATGTAAGTATATAGCAAAACAATTTAAAATATTGCATAATGAAAATAAATTTTAGTAACAAAAAAATTTGTGGTCTTCCTTTTTTTAATCCAATAGATGTCAGCACAATACAAAAATCTCTGCAAATACTTCTCACATCATGTTAAAACAGGTAGCTATTTATAACCAATTAAACAGTTGATTTTCGAGTACGTAAGTAATTAAGATAAATAAATAATTCATAGTTAGTTAACTAGAATTGCTTCTAAAGCTAATGTAATTATAATTGCTAAATTTTGCTATACTTATTTATTATACTTAAGGCAGTATGAATGTCAAAAAGGTTCATGCTATATAAACATACAAAAATAATAATTATCAGAAAGCGTGTTTTATGTCTACTCAAAAACAGAATAGGTAAACAAAATATTAAAAACGTTAATAATAGTTGAGTAAAGTCATTCCATGATTCTCAGTACAATTTTATGTATTTGTAAATATATATCTTAGTGTGGGTACAGTATATACAGAATAAATATGATGTGTGAATAAATATACAGGTGCATTCATATATTTAAATTTCATTGATACAGAATGTATTTTTAAATGTGTGTGTGCTTGCTTCTATATATATCTACTTTTATTGAAATGGAAATTATATAGAAGTAAAAATAAAACTATCCAACAGTCAAGCATTGGTGGTCGAGAGGTCAGCGACGGCTGCTTTACAAGTAGTTGTCCCGGGATAGCAGGTTCGCTTCCCGGCTGATGCTATGACACATGGGGAAAAAAAAGATCAAAAAATAAACCAGCCTATGCAGGTGCAAACCTCTGCAAATGAGATTGTTTACCACGTATGCCAGAGTTTTGTTATTTTTCTTCCTTGTTTCACCCTCTAATTAAGAACAGATACATATTTACTGACAATAATTAGATGGTTGCTGAATGCATTGAACCTGGAAAAAGTTTATATCGGATTCAAATTTAAACTCTAGATTAGGAGTGGGCAAGTTGTTTGGTAATGGTACTTTTCGCACATTTTTTAAATGTTAGAGTCATAGAAAATATTATTTAACACAATGATCATAGTAATTACTTTTGGAAACAATTTTGATGGGAGCAATATAGGCTATCAAATATTGAAATACTTTCACCAATCAAATATCATAATAAAACCCATTTAATTCGACTGGTACCATTTAAAAAGCGAAAAATTAAACGTTTCAAAATATGTTTTTTTATTTTTTATTTTTAAAGCATTCACAAAATATTCTAATATTAATGCATATTTATTATTATAGATTATTATTTTAGATTTTGTTTTTAGTAATATAAACGTTTAGAAAAAATATCAATGAAAACCAATATTGTTCTGGAAACTGCATAAAATTGTTTTAGAAGATGCATATGGCTTGTGAGCCACAGTTTGACCACCATCGCTCTAGATTATTACATGAAAGCAAACCATTAATAACTTTGACAAAAACCTTTTAAAAAAATGGAATTAAATCATATTTTTAAAATGTTAATATATTTATAGTCTATTATGTAAAGAGAAGATGGAGAAACATTGAACAAACTATAATGACTATGGGTAGCTATGGTTTAATTGCTATACTCAAACGCCTTCATGTATACAATAACTACAGAAAAACTTCATAATTATTTAGATGTTATAATTATTCTAGTTAAATATTTGCATTAGAATAAGGAATTATAATATAAAAAAGAATATTGTATATAAAATTATGTTAACATGCTCGTTGGTGAAGTTAGAAATATCAAAATTAAATATCAGTCTTAGCACTTTTGAGGCCTTTTAACCTCATATTCATAGCCAAAGAGTTAGAAATGTTGTGGTGTTGTTAATGATTATTATAATAAAAAATAATACAAATGCATTTTGGTAATAAGGACTCATAAATAAGTATGACGATTCCTATTCCCAAAAAAAGAAGATAAAATAATAAGACTAGAGATGAATTTTGCATTGACCATATTAATTAAGTTATGTACCATAAATATATGCACATATAGAATGCATTAATCCACTATTCTATTTATTTGATATTTTGAGATGTGTGTTGCTGTCTTTCAACTTCTACAACAAACTTTCCTTTCTGAATTACTTTCCTACCATATTTAATTAAAGTTCTGTTACATTCTATTTGAGTTTTGTCTTCCCAATAAAAAAACAATCAGACATTGCATTTCTTCAAAATATCTTTAAGATGATCTTTTGACATACTTTTTTCATGAAAACCATGTTCAAATTGACCATAGAACACCATTTCAGCAAGACTTGTATTATTCATTTATCTTACATACCCATTCCATTGAAAATATAGGTTTACAATACTGGACTCTATATTATTATATCCAGCAAATTGAACAACATATTGATTGGTCTTATGATCTCACCATTGTACTTTTTAAATTTTATGGAGTATCCTTAAATGAATATTTCTAATCCTTTAATGTTATCTTGATATGCTTGCTTTTAACAGTTATTAAAACAGGCAAAGCTATATACATTTTGCCACTCAGGGCAAGCCAGAATAATCAATGGATGCCAGAAGGCTTGTGCATAAAATCCCCATCTAGTGCCTACTCATCCAATATCCCCAGACTAGTTTCTGGCTTATGGCCTTCATCAGTGAGGAGCCTTGGATTTTATGCACAGGCCTTACTGAGTGGCAGTACATATAGAGAGTTTTGCCTGTTATCTTGATATCTGTCAAGAAATTGTTGTAATCTTTGTTCTGTAATATAACTTTTAAAAAACGGATTTTTTTTTTTTTTTTTCAAAATCTTTTTTTTTTTATCTAATTGTTTGTTGTTGTTTTTTGGACTATGTTAAAAAGTAAAACATAATTTACAACTTAATTTGAATTATACATATTATTAAATTCTGAATAAATAGAGCTAAATATATTTTGATTTGCACTTGCTTATCAGAATGTTATAATTGCCAAGAGTACAGATAGCAATGAGATACATTTCAGGAAATTTATGAATGGTATGACAAGATTAATGATACAACAGAAAAATGTCGGCTATATGGACATTTTAATCTATAGCAAAACACGAGGAAATGAATGGAGTTGAAGAAGTTGATATTGGGATAAAATCTCCTAATATGAAAATTTTTTGAAGAAATGCCTTGGATATATCATTACTAAGAAAATAATAAATTCTTTATAGCAGCTAAATATAAATAAATATACCTAAATAAAAAAGGATATGGTAAATGATTAAAAGATGCAACTGCAGGGATAAAAAACAAATATTTAAAATTACTTAATAAAATAAAAGATTATAAAATTATAAATATAAATGAATATAAATTATTGTATCCTTCCTCTTATGAAAATCGATATATTTTACAATGGTTAAACTCATAAAAATAATAACCCATTGAGGTTGTTGTTTAATTTTAGTAATTTTGCTTTACAGAAGTTTTGTAAGTATATAAAAACAAATATTTTAGGATATGGTGAATATTCTATAAAGAATGCAGATTGTATTATTAATAAATTAAATACTATAAAATTAAATAGGAATCAAAGTATTTTTACAATGGATATTCCAAGACTTAAACGTATAGATATATTAATAAAAAATTTAAATAAATATATAAATGATATAAATATAATAAATATTATTGAAGAAGGTTTAAAATTAATAAACCTTAGTTTATATTTTAAATATAATAATAAATTTTGGTATATACATGAGGGATGGGTTATGGGTTGTGCAATTAGTGGGTTAATGTCATCAATATTTATAAATGAATTAGAAAATATTGTAATTAAAAAAAGGATAATTAGTCAAGAAATAATACATTATTCTAGATATGTTGATGATATTTTAATTACTGGTAATAAAAGAGCAATGAATAATATTTATAATGAGTTTAATAATAATATACATAAAATTAAATTTACAAGAGAATTTGAAGACAAAATTAAATATTTAGATATAGAAATTAATATAGATAAAGATAATAAAATTAATTTAAACATTTTATTAAAGATCATAAATTAAAAAAATTATTCATGTAGATTCACAATAAGCATGGGTGCAAAAATTGGCAGTTATTAAAAATTTTAAATACAGGAATGATAAATATAATATAGACAAAAGTGTAGCTCAATTGCAAAAGAATCAATTTATTAAATCATATAAAGATTATGGATATAATCCTAAAACTATTAAAAATATATTTTTTAATTCTAAAAAATCTATAGTGGATGATAAAATTTCTGAGAAAAATAATGGTACTGATAATGGTAATAATGAATCAAATAAGAAGTGAATTAAACTTTCATATTATCCTAGGATATATATATATATATATATATATATATATATATCCTATATATATATAGTGTATATATATATATATATATATATATATATATATAATACACTGAGATATAACAAAGATTATATTGAGGAGGATATAAGTATTGGCTGGTCAAATAGTAAAAATCTTAATCAATTAATAAGTAATTATATGTTAAGGGATGATATATGGTACAAAAAAGGAATTGTATATAAAATTACATGTGAAAATTGTAAAATGATTTACTTTGGACATACTGGGAAACAATTAAAAGTAAGGGCGAAAGAACATAATAATACAATTAATAAAAGAGATGATAAATCTGCATTATACATTCATTACTTGAAATATGGTTATAGAATAGATGCTACAAAAAGTATTAAACCTTTAAATTATATCAAAGATTCAAAAAGAAGACAAATATTTGAAACATACTATATTAAAAATAATTTAAATAATTGTATGAATATTTACAAGACTTCTATAAATTTGAGTAACAATTGATTAATTAAAAATAAATTGAAAATTATATATTTATTTAATGTATTGTTATGATATAGTCAATTATTTTGTAATTACTGGATTTATATATGAGGGTTTTGACTTATTTTAATGATTTATATTGTTATTGCTTGTTTTAATTCCATTATTGAACACTAGATGGTTTTATGTCTGAAATAGTTTGTTAACATTAAATATTAACACTTGAAAAGAGCACCAAACCAGGTGTTGAAAAAGGCTTCTAATGTATAAAATTATTATTTATATTTAGCTATTATAAAGAATTTATTATTATTTTCTAATTATTATTTTATGGAAAACAACATAAAGATTTTTATTCTTTTCCAAATCCATAATGAAAACTGTAATTTTTATTTTTGTAGTTAATATATTGGATGTCATATGATCAATTCCAGATTAACCTGAAATTTTTAATCATCATCAGATAAACAATTACCAATCAATATTGAATAACTATCTATCTTAATTATGAGCCATCTATAAAACAAAACAATCTATTTATCATTTATAAAATTATCAAGATTTAAATATTCTGGTCTCAAAACCCAGACACCACCATGCTACAAGACACATATTTAGGTAACACTGAATAAGAAGAAATCCAATATATCTAAAAGTTCTCACTCATCAAGTTAAATGTATAAAACTATATCAGAAACTTTTTCATAATACAAATTTAAAACGCTAAATAATATATTTAACAGATGCTTGAAGCATAAACAAATCACACTCTTTTGATATCATATGATTCATGTGATCAAGTCAAGGGATATCCTATCGCAAATTAATGGTGATTATTCAAAATCGATTGGGAGTAAATTTCAAACCCAGCACACTAAAAAAAATGGCTATTAGGGGTGTTTCAGATATTTGTGAACAATTACAAAGTTATGCCAATAAAGAGAAAGTTTGAGTAATAATTTTTATATAATGGTATTAAGTTTATTTTGACAAATATGTTGACATAACTAATAAAAAATTCTCTTAGCAGTAAGTACTGTAAATTTAAGCATTTGATTAATAAAGATGAAATTATTTATTAAAACCATTTACTGTAAATGATTTCTTTTAAAAATCTTTTATAAATTAATTATTTAAATTATTGTTTTACATAAAAAATATAAAAGTTTTACATTTTCACAAACGTTTCAGATAAATTGCAAATCTTTATCTTATATGTTTGCATATGATCTTTGTCCTTTATTGTTGATTAGTTCTAAAATGTAATGCAACAATTAATTGTGCTTACTATAGATGAAATTCTCATATGAATATAATTAATAACATCTAATTGGTATCATCAACAATAAAAATGTACTAATTACTTTTATATATTGACAATAATACAATGTACAATGCATGACTGCATATAAACTGCCAGAATCTAAAAACTTAGGTTCAAAGTTGAGGATAGCTTCAGAAAATTTTTGAAAAAGTATAAAACCAGTAAAATTCATCATTATCATCAGCATTGTCAATTATTATTATTCCACTGCAGGATGAAGGTCTCTCCAAGTTTAATCCATCTTCTTTTATCCTTCTCCACATCACCCCTGCATACTTTCTTATTTCATCCATCCATTTCACATGTGTAAAATTAATGAAACTTAAATATAGTTTATTGAATACTGCAACAAAAGTTGATGCTAAAATATGAGAAATGCTTAAAAAGTATTTACCTGTAATTATCAAATATTGCTTTTAAAATAAGTAAAAAAAAAATTTTTTTATCTATTACCTGCTTACATTATCTTGAAATTTTGCATTACTAAGAAGTAAAAAATGTATAATAAACGTTTAAGCTTCTGTGAACCTTTTTATTTCACAATTGTTGTCCATAAAATGACAACTCTTCATAAAAATTGTTTTTCTATTTACATTCTGAAGATAAATGTTTTGCATAGAATTGATATGACTTTCCAATAATTGAACTTTTTTATAGAGAAAATGTATTTTGAAAATATATTTCTAGGTTGAGTCATGTAATTTTGTGTGAGAAAGAAACAGTCATGCTATTTTAAAAAAATAAACTTTAAATATATAATTGTGAATAAATCACTAAAATACCAAAACACAAAAATGTATGGATACTGAACTGAGTTCAGACCTATATAACTATATAAGCTAATGAACTTGGATTGAAAATATTGTGTTTTCAATTTTAGACTCATAGTTTTGTAGTTAAGTAGAGATAAAAGGTGTTTGCTGGAGGGTTGCATTAGATCCTAAGATCTAGGTGCAGTGCTCTCAGATCCAAGACTTCTCACTGATGATGGCCACAAGCCAGAAACTACTCTGGGGATATTGGATGAGTAGGCATTATATAGGGATTTTATGCACAAGCCTTCTGGCATCCATTGATTACTCTGGCTTACACTGAGTTGCACTACTGTATGGAGAGTTTGTTTTAATAATTGTGGATAAACATATTTTACATGCTGTGATTATATGTTTGTTGTAGCAACATTAAAACTTTAAAACATTGCATTGCTTTTTTTCCTTTTAAATTAATTTTTAGCATGAAAAATAAAAAAATTTTGTTTGTTTTAAAAATATCTGCATAGATAAATTGATATTTTTACACAACTTATGGATAATTTTAAATATTGTTGTGATGACATTTTTCATCTTGGCTGATGCAATAATATAACAATCTGCTATAAAAAGATGCTGCCATTAGTTTCATTTGTTATTAAAAATAAACTTTTACTGTAGCATCACTTATTTTCATATAATTTAAATGTAATTTTAATTTCTTTAATAAAATGTGTTATGGATATTAAAGTCTGATTTTTTTTTTACTTTTAATTTTGGTTATTATAATAATTTAGTATTCTGATATTGCAAACCACTGTCTTATAAAATTTAATAATTTAATTTCTTATTGAAAATAAACTTTAGTTTTAGAATATACATTTTTGTTTCTTTCTAGATTATTTAGTTATTTGGAAAAAAAATTGAAAAACTCAAGACTAGTTTTGATTTCTTTATGAAAATTAGATTAAAAATACAAATTCCTTTTTTTTTTCGGTGGCTACTAAAGGAATAGAAATATTGCCATACATGTTATTGTTATTGAAAACAAAACTTTTAGTACAGACTTGTAATTTCATTATTTCTGGACTATGCAGACAGATGGAAAATTTATATATCACATATTTATATATTAAAGAAATAGTGGGTTGATATTAAAAATTGTTGGATGTTTTTGTTTCATTTTTTAATTAAATTAATGGAAATAAAATTGAGTGTTTTTTTTTAAATGTAATATACAATTGAGAATATATATATATGAAAATATTTAATATGTGGAGTTATCTATTTATAATTACTTAATTAGAAAGCACTTTATCTAGAACATTGACTAATGAAAGTCAACTGCTCCAGACCCAAGAATTAAAGTAAAACTGAATGCAATATGTATATATATATATTGTAACGTTTATTTATATACGTTACAAATATATTGGCATTGGGTAAAAAAAAAAACTAAAAGATAAAAGCGGATTTAAAATTTTGTTGAGTAATTTTTTTAAAAAAAAAAAAACGTACAATGAGGGTTGAATTATTATTCTTATTTTTTTTATGTGATTAGTAATAACAGTAATTGGAGAGAACAAAAGAATTCCAAAAGCAAGTAAAAAAAGATAAGCTGAAAGTAGAAATACTCAAATTAATTAAAGATGGCCGAAAACTTGAAGAAAATAAAGACTTTATTACATAAAATTTATAAAGACTGGATAAGATTAAAAAGGCATGGTACTAGCATGCGCAGAAGTCCTGAAAACTGGATATAAAAAGGAGGGATCTGGTTGAAGGAACGTCTTGTTCGTTTTGTTTCTCTAGTTGGTCTTGGATAACATTGATATATCCAAGATTGCTCTTCGCTGAAGGAATTCGGCATGTCGCAGTGAACCAGAGCTTCTGAAGACATCGGACCTAATGATGTACACCAGGAAAAGCCTTCGTGACCGACTGGGGAAATGGACCACAAGATCAAGCAATAACCAAAAGGCCGAGCTCATTATAACCAAAAAACTATGCATAGTTATCTACTACTGAATTCATGAAACTTACCGGTAAGAATAATTATCCTGATTGTGACAAAGTTAACTATTTAAAACTACTCGTAAAAATATACGTATAAAAGAATCCCGATAGTGATTTTAATTTTTCTATATGAGAGACTCTTATTTAACCAAGAACTTTTTGTTTATTTTAACTGATATTTATATTTTCTGGATATTTCCCACCTGAATTAAATGTGTTCTCTCCAAGGTATTAATTAGCTACTTAACATGAAGTATTTTAGTTTGTCAAAATTAAAAATATTTCTAATATCAATTCTCATTTGTGCGTTATTAATAATAGTTATTATTTTTTATTATTAAATTTATTTTTAGTGTAATAAGATTTAAACATAAGTTACCTTTGCCAATATGTTTCAATATGCCCAGGACTAATAATCGTAAAAATCATTAATTCTCATTACGGTAGAATTACCGCCCCTTAAAAAAAAAATATAATAAAAATCTTTTTATTTTTTTTTATTTTACAACTTGCGAGAGGTGCTGGCGACATATTTCAGCGGATTCTTAGGAATTCTGGCACCCATAGTAAATAAAATTAAAAGTTGATTTTGTCAATAGCACAATTCGTAACAATTAATAGGCTGAAGTTGATCAGGAAAAATAGCTGTGTTTTTAGAATAGAAATACAACTTTCTTCTTTTTTGACATAGCTTGATCAACTCACGCGCAGTTTATATTAGCGTGTAAGAGGCCTAGTAATATGAAAAACGTTACAATATATAAACCGTTAAAAATATTATTTCAATTATAATTACAATATTGTTTTAATTAACGGATATTTTATTTATTTTATATATATAAAATACATATTTTGCGGGTTCATCCGTGTTAAAAACTTTTAATATTAATATACTGACGATTCGACTTGGTCACACAAGCCATCCACAGAGTTATAAAAGGTAGAAAGATGGTTGTAGAGGCGCTACAATCACTGATTTGAATAAAATGTTAAAATTCCACCAATAGCAAAAAATGTTAAATTTAGGAATGTTTTTTAAAAAAATCTTTCCAAATAGGAGGAAGTTTGCATGTATCATCTTGCTTATTGACACAATCTGGCCTTTTAAGTATCTCAATGGCTTCTCTAATTATGCATTGGTAGAGATTATCACATCTGGATATGATCCTGGTACTAGAAAAATCAATTTTATGACCTGAATCTATAGTATGGAGTGAGAGTGCTGATGATGATGAGCACTCTTACTCCATACTATAGATTCAGGTCATAAAATTAATTTTTCTAATACCAGGATCATATCCAGATGTGATAATCTCTACCAATGCAAAATTAGAGAAGTCATTGAGATACTTAAAAGGCCAGATTGTGTCAATAAGCAAGATGATACATGCAAACTTCCTCCTATTTGGAAAGATTTTTTTTAAAAAACATTCCTAAATTTAACATTTTTTGCTATTGGTGGAATTTTAACATTTTATTCAAATCAGTGATTGTAGCGCCTCTACAACTGTCTTTCTACCTTTTATAACTCTGTGGATGGCTTGTGTGACCAAGTTGAAATGTCAGTATATTAATATTAAAAGTTTTTAACACGGATGAACCCGCAAAATATGTATTTTATATATTTAACCCATGCAAATCTTCATTTTAACATATATATATATATCATCTAATCAACAACATTCTGATTTCAACATGATTTTTTTAACAATTTAACATTTTTATTAATGTATGCACTACAGAAAATGTAGTCTATATATTTTTAAAATACCATGTTGTCTGACTTAAAAGTATTTAAAAAAAGAAGGATTTGAATTCATGTATCTTGGATTAATGATAGTGCATATATATCAATATTTTAATGTGTTTATTTGAAAACTTACATAAGCACAAAATTAAAGTTTTATGTTAAAAATAATTATGATAAATTATGCATGCATTGTGATTCATTTACTAGCAGCTACTTATAAATGAGACAGGCCACTTTAATTCCAGAAGTAAGCAAAAAGAGAGAATAAATGCTAACATAAAAAGTTTAAAAAAAATAAAAAAGTGTGAAATCAAAATGCACTAATATACAAATGTGAAAGGGTTTACTTTGTAAACTGCTTTATGAAATTTCTGTTTTTAAAGCAGTAAAACTTATGACACTATTATGTTTAGTATAGACACTTGAATGAAGATTCCCATATATAAACTGAAAGCAAATAAAATGGAATAAAAAACAAGCTTTAAAATAGTAGGTTACATATCTTTAAAGGAGATATGATCTCATCTTAAATAGAAAATTGGTGGATCAATGCATAATTCATAGTTGCTTATATTGGTCAAATATGAATTCTGAAGCCTAAAGTAAAAAATATATATTAGGACTACTAAAAAGAGATGGAGAGGGAGATAAACAAATTTGATCTACTGCTGCTGTACTGTAATATGTAAATGCCTTTAATAAAAGATAATTTATGAACTAAAGTAAAAATACTAAATTGGGTTTGTGGTATATTAAATTTATCATGTTGACAATTATTATCCTTCCAATATAAAAAAGGTAAAGAAAATAGTCAGATGTGATTTTTGCATAGAAAATAAATAATCATTAACTAATAAAATTAAATAAATTACACCTGGGTCTCTTTTTACGCGGACTTATTTACCACGATTTTGAAGTTACGCGATTCATGTTTCACCGGAAGTCGAACTCCGATATTGCGCTATTACTTTAAATAATAAATTCCGCGCACTTACATTATATTGAAAGTAATAGCGCATTATTGGAATTCGACTTTCAACTTAGTAATTTCAATATTTTCAGTGCTTTATAATAGTAAGATTTTATGCAATAATGAAATTAAAATCATGATTTCCACATTTTATGTATACACACATTAAATTTTACAAGATTATAATGTAAATTTGTTCAAACATTGTGCGTGTTAATTTTGCATTTTAAATCACATTCTGTTTTTGCTTTTTAAAAAAGAACGTAATCAATTATTAATCATTTAGTGTCCACAAGTTTATTTTTAAAAGGCCAGTAATAGCAGTGGGCACAATTAAATTTGACAATTAAAAATTAAAATCTGATTTTTAATTGTAATTAACAATTTAAAAATTACTTATGGCGACTTGAAATAATGTGATGTGAAATTTGATTTTTAAACGGAATTGAAAATTAAAGACAAAAATAAGAATTTAATTTTTAGTTGTTAGTTTCATAAACAATTAATAAAATCATCTCAAAGATTATTTACTAATTACGTTGTCACCAGAAAACCATTGACACAACATGAGTGTGAAGTTGGCGCTAGTTGTTTGCAAACGAACGTGTTTTTCGGCAAATAGCTATAATAATTAAAACGTGTATAAAAAATGTAAATTACTGTACTGTAAATTATGCATAAAAATATATTATTTTGAATAAAATTAAATATTATAGTTAAAAAAAGTTTGTCTTGTATCAATTTTTTTCAAATTTGAAATTTTTTATTAGTCATATTTTATTTCCTTATTTTTTTTTTGCGCGAATTTTAAAGTAATTTTACATTGGTGCTTTGCTTTTATGCAAATTTTGAAAAATCACAGACTGCATCCCCCCTTTTTCAATGTAAGTTATGTCTATTTTTGCGCAATTTCGTTTACACGTGTTTTCTGAGGAACCTATCTACCGCGTAAAATGAGACCCAGGTGTATTTTATAATCATATTTTATTTCATTAGCAAAAATGTATATTTCAATTACATAGCAATAATAATTATATACCAATAATTATATACCAATATCGAAACTTATAAAATATTTTGCTTTTTTTTGCATACACACAAAAAAATTATAATAATGAAATAATTATTCAATCAGAAAGGTGTGTGCTATTTAGCAGTAGAAGTAAGAGATTGTGTTAGCTGCAAAATCTGGTCTGTATTATTGTTTAAAAAAAGGGACATATTGAAACTTATTTGTGGAGAATTTCTGATTAAATTATTGGTTAAAAAAGAATAAGAAAAAACTAAACGCTAAAAGAAGACTTGGGTATTATTGTTCATTAAATAATTCATTACCATCATTTTCAACCAATGTAGAAAAAATGCAAAATGAAAGTCTATCCAAGTTTAATTCACTTTCAATGATCTCTAGCATCCCTTCTTCACAACAACAAATTTCCTTATTTCATTTATCCATCTCACATCTATTCTCTTTCCAGATGTTTTACAATTTACTATCGTCTCTTCTATCAAATGCTATTTCACCTCAACTTTGGTCTCTTAATTCTTTCAAAGATGTCAGTAACATCTGTTTGTTCCTGCACCCATGTATTTTGCTTTTTAATTCTCCTTGTTACTCCTAACATGCACATCTCCATACTTCATTGATTGATGTTCTGGATCACTCTTCTGTTAACTTTCCAAATCCCAAACCATAATTAAGAACTGGTAAAACAGATTTATTAAAAATTTTCAAACACATGCGCATATTTCCTTGCAATATTAAGTAATTAAGTGTCTTATAAGCCTGGAGAAAAATATAAAATAAAATAGCTTAGAAAAAGTAATTAATAAAATAAAGCATGACAATTAATGATGTTGATATACCAAGACCATAAAAAGGGTTTTTAAAAATAAAATATAATCTATTTAAAATATACATAAGGATTGTCAACCATGCAACAAGAATAGTATTATATATATATGAAAAAGAAAAACAAGTTTTATATACGTAAAAACCTGCTATCGCTTGTATTAATGATCAATAGATGGAGCTTTACCAAGACCTCCAAACAAGCGTATTCTGTTTACATAAACATCAGAGTCAATATTCACTGTCTCTTTCATTTTGCTCCACCCTCAGATCAGCTGATTTCAAGCTGATTTGCTCTCATCAGTGAAGGGATAGGAGTTATAAAACTAGACCTAAAAACTAACTCCAAGCGTTTATGCAAAACGTTTCTATCAGTTTGCAAGCATGAATTTTTTAGACACGTTAATGTCTTCAAACTCAGCCTATCAAACAAGATAGCTATATGGGTCTGATTTCAGTTCAGTTTCTCCACATAGTAAAAGTTTCTGCAATCTATATCATTGCAAGAAAACTTTAAAGGTACATTTATGAAAAAGAAAAACAAGTTTTATATACGTAAAAACCTGCTATCGCTTGTATTAATGATATATATATAAACTAGCATTTTTAGTCAAAAAGGGGAGGAGACTGTTGTGAAATCCATTATTGCTGCATTCAAACTCATAAAGGTGATCTAACTAAATTATTATAAGTGAAACTAATATACAAAAGAAATATATATGTTTTAGATATGTTTAGGATGAATAGTTTTATAGATCATACTTGTATTAGTAATTATAATTCAGAGTATTTTGATTCTTTTAAATAAAACTAGAGTATGGTATATGACTATTGGAACTATTCATAAATGCATATAGACATATTTTAACTTATTTAATGTTTAAATGTTCATTACCGCATAATTGTCTATGCTTATAAGAATGTTAATTAGTCATTTCACAAGCTAGTAGAGAATGTAATTCTTTACATGTAGACATAGTTTTATTATGTACCACATAGATTGGTTTATTAGAGAGATAATTTCCAAAAATATAATTTAAAGTATCTAAGAGAAATTTTGGAACGCTGTAATTAATTCATTATAACCATGCTGCACAATTTATTATTTGAATTTCTATAACATAGTGTTATGACTGGATAAAGTGTGGTTATTAAAAAAATGCTAATAGACAATTAATTTTTTGTAAATTTGAAAACAAGAGCAGAATAACTGAATCTTATAAAATTTTAATTAATAAAGCTTACCACAACAAGTTAATTAAACTTAAATTAGAATTTAGAAAGCATTTGATGATATTTGAACATTAGAAGGAGGAAAATGTAGTGTTTGATGAATAGGCTTTGATTTATGAGTGAATGTGGTCTGGTTGTTATATAAGCAAGAGGATAAGATATAAAAAGATTGAAAGGTCAGCTTAATTATTCATTTATCTTTATTCCTAGAGGTTTATTAATATATAATGTTCTACACAATTAATAGTAAATACTAAGGAAACCAGTCCAACATTGGGAAGTAATAAATGTAATTATATTTCTACAAACAGATGCAAAATAAGTAAGTGAATCATCTTTGAGATAGATTAGTAACCAAAACTGTTATTTGGGTTGTGAATTTCTATCTAAAATATGATTCTGAAAAAAAGTGAACAAATAATTGGAATAGTTTAGTCAAAATCCCTGTGTGAAAAATTGTTTAACTATTCTATACTGGAGTTATAATGAATTACAAAATGCAAACAATAAAAAATTACTATCTAGAAAGATTTGGCTTGTAAATGTACAGCAAATAAAAAACAACACAATACTGAATGAGTTAATATAAAGGTACCAATACAATTAAAAAACACAATAGTAAGAAAATATTTTAATCTTTTGCCTTAAGTCAAAATTCAGACTATATACTATTCACTCCATCAATCAATAGTATTCTGTCCAATAGTCAGGTCCAGAGAGTAGTCACAACATCAATTCATCCATTCTTCCATTCCATTCTCTTCATTGCCCATTTCTTCAATTCCATATAAGTCTTCCCATCTCTTATATCATATAATAATGTCAATCTCTTCTGTTCTTTATGTCAATCTCTTTTGTTCTTTCTTTTTATTTCCACTCACCACTCCTTTTAAAACACCTTTCATTAAACTATAATCTCTTCTCAATATATGTCCAATCCAGTTTCTCTTTCTCTCTCTGATATTCTCAATCAATCTTTTTTCCTCATTTACTCTTTTCAAAACTTCTTCATTTGTTATTTTACTCATCCAACTAATTTTTTCCATTTTTCTCCATGTCCACATCTTAAAAGCTTCCAATTGTTTCTTAATATTCAATTCAGCATAATATTTATTTATACAAATATGCTATAAATTAATTTAACTTAATTCTGAATATTATGTTTCTTTGATCTGACTATAAAATGCAATTATAATTGTCAACATTTAATCAACAAATGCTAAATGAAGTCATCCTAGATTTTGAAAATTTTGCTTTGAACATCATGGTAAAAATTAATTATTACAAACAATTTCAAAAAAATTCTTTATTTGAGACATAAAAATAAGATTCAGATGTGTTTGGGATCATGGCTTGTGAAAAATCTTTGTGGAAAACAGTGGAGAAGCCTTGCCATACAGGAATCCATTATTACCTAATAATAATGATAATATAAACTAAGCAAGATTAAAGCTTTCAGAATGAATGGGATTAAATAACTTATCCAATTGTGAATATTATAAAATGATGCAAAAATCAAATTATGAATAACAATGTTGCTGAAGAAAAGCAGAAACACTCATTTGCTTTTATGATTGGTTAGAAGAATACATTTTTTTAATTGGCCATTATTTCACTTTAATAAAATAATAATCAAATTTAAATATATATATATATCTGAGTTTAAATCCATATATAATACCTTGGGATAGAAATAAAGAGATCTTTTATTTTTAAGTAAACTTGAGACAAAAAACTAATGTGGTCTACTAGACCAAATTGTTTAGTTTAAAAGTTGTCAATACCAGTTGATAGTTAACTAGCCACATCACAGCTGACATTTTTCTAGAAAGAACCCGAAAATAATATTTGTTTTCCTAATAATTAGTCCTTAAAAATATTTAATTTAACATATATATGGCACACATGTGTCGAAAATATAATTGGTTTAATTAATTTCATTCAATATATTTCAACTCTGTTTTGATATTTTATATTATTATATATACACATATGGCTGTGAAATTCTAGTTAGTGCAAAAGTTATGATAATTACCAATTAGGAAGCATCTATAATTTTTTTTTAATTCCAAGCTAATGCTTTCTACTGAGTGAGTTAAACAAATGCTTAAAAAATCATTGATTTGCACATATAGACTCTATATACAAGTATTAGTGCATCTATCTACCTGTTATTACTATAACTTGATTACAATGTGAAATTTTATTCATGCAATTAAGGATTTTTGAGTATGTTTAGGATTTTTTCCAGATAGCCAACCTATAGTCAAACAAGTTATTAGGAGGTTAAACTAAAAAGAATGGCATACAAATTAGAAAAACATACAAATACTAACCATTTGATGATCCCCTTCCTTCACTGCTTTGTAATAAAAGGATTCAACAAATATCTAATAATAATGAGAAATAGAGAACAGAATGATATAAGTTACTGAATGCAACATTTTCTACTAAAAATTTAAACATGATAAATTCACCAAATGATTTGCTTCAAACTAATAAATCTCAGTGGCTCGACTATGCCAAAACTATTTTAAGTTCATGATATTCAAATGTATACTTGATGAAGATTTTATAATGCCCTATTGCTTTAAAATACTGAAGACGGACCAGAGATCTAAAGTTCCGCAGATTGATTACCGCCTGGAGGTAATAAAATAAAAAAAAATTCCAGTTTGATGAATTGGCTGATAATGTTGTTTTCAGCCTAACACTTTGGTAGGTTAATGTTAATTGATCTCCAGAGCAACTTAAACCATAAGATTGTTGTTATTATTATTTTAAAAAATTAACAGTGTATAGATGTATTAATTTAACACATTTTAACATTTTTATTATTTTTTCATTCATAAGTTTGCATTAAAAGCTTAATTACTTAATGTAATCTGCATGTTTTTGTCATTAAAGTAATACCAATTTTCATTTGAAATAACCGTCTTTAAGAAGTTCAACGCAGGGAAAAGCCTTTCTAAGGTCCTTCATAAAGAAATCATAAGGGGAGAGGGGAAAGTGACACTCAACGGGGTTTTCTAATATTTCGATGATGAGTTTAAGTAGTTTTTTTATTCTTGATGCTAAAAATAATTAGATACCCATTTACTGACTCAATACTGAATCATTAGTAGATCGACTATTTACTTAAACTGGATTCAAATCCAGGTCACAGCAATGGTTAGTATACGCAATATCACTTCACCACATTATCATCAGGTATTTTAAAAAGTTTTAATTTATTTATTTTTGGATAAACGAAGGATATAAAGAATGCATTAAAACAGGATAAATTAAATATGAATATTCATTTTTAATGTAAATCTGTGTGTAGATCTATTTAATATTTAACAATATAAAGCGTAATAATTATTCAAAAAATACATAATCTAAGATTTAAAACTTTCTAGCTTGCTTCTATTTAATCTTCTTTTACAAGAGCTGTCACTTTCATAATGATAGTCATAAATTTAAACTCATATAATATTAAAAGAAAGAGAATATAATGCGGTTATTTAAATGCCTGTAAATAATTCAGAAAATAAATTAGAAAATTAATTTTTAAGCCTTGTCATATTGCGAAATAATACTTATTTTATATTTTTCCACAAAAAATATAGATGATCAGTCTTCCTTTTACATCGGGTGCATCACAAAAGTTGAAGACAATCTGTTCTAATGAATTCAACATTAGCTTCAGTCCTTCCCCCTCCTAATCTCAGTCAATTATTGAATAACACCAAAGACAAGTTACATCTGGACCTCTCCAAATAATCCATAAAATTAGCTGCAATTAATCAACCTGCAAGCAATTTATTATGGTGAGTCTCGTGCTAACAGTTATTAGATTAGCGCAGCAGCACAAATATATATACAAACGCACCAAAACATATTCCAACATAAAGTCAGTATTTTTAAAACACGAGATCGACTTGGGCCACAATTTCGACCCACTCAACATCAAAGTGGTTTGCGCTCAGTGCAATGATTGAAAGAGAAAATACAAAGAGGTGTGGTTTATCGCAAATAACACCCACGCGATAAATAAAAATGACCCATATGTTGCACTAATGCAAGTGGTATATATAAATTTACAAACTTGCATACTAATTAACCTATAAGGTCTCTCTTATATATACCCATCTTAGTGCTGTGAATGTGACCGGCCTGATCGAAAGCGGTGCTAAGTTGTAAATCTGTAAATGTTTATAATTTTATAATCTTCTCGGCGTAGTGACCTTCCCTATTTTATTGAATTACAAACGAATAAAAAGAGAAATAAAAGATAGTTGGTTCCCCTCTTTTCTTCCATAGCGTAAGCTTGTGGTTAAAACACCTGTAGAGGTCCCTACTATCGCATTTTATACGCATATTATCGAGGTTATAGCCTCAGTAAATATTACTTACGTAATCAATGTGCGTTTAATAAAATTTATAATTACAACTTTAAATTACTGTAATAGATTTCTAAATATAAAATCTTTCCATTGACTCGTTGTAAATCGAAAGATTTCGCGAGTATTAATGTGTAATAAGAAATGTGGACTTAATCAGTGAAGTATTGAATAGCTTCACGCTCGCAGATCTAACCGCTTCAGCTTTACGAATTTAAATAGAAAGTAGGTTGAAGTAAAGAAGGGTTTCCCTCTTTTCTTCCATAGCGTAAGCTTGTGGTTAAAACACCTGTAGAGGTCCCTACTATCGCATTTTATACGCATATTATCGAGGTTATAGCCTCAGTAAATATTAATACATATATATATACTTTTTTCCCCAAAACATTTTATTTCCAAAAATAGCTTTGTCTTAATTAGGATATTATCAGAATCAGAAAACTTATTATTATTATTTTACAACATCATTTGAATGGCTTTGCTAAATCGTTTGAAGTATAGATAGTAATACCATATTAAAGCGTTTAATCAATCACCAATGTGAAAACCGAAATTTGATAAACATTACCTATCTCTTGTATGGTTTATTGTCTTATAGATAAACCTCATTATTAATTTAATCATACCCTCCGCATTTAGCTTGAAAAAGTTTTTTTTTCTAGATAGAAACATTTGTCTATCATTGGTACACCTGGAACTTAAGCTATACCATAAACACCAACATTATATATTCAATTTTCAGTTTGATACTCTAGGGCCTTCATCTAATAGTCCTGACACAATCAGCACCAGAGAGAGTCAACACTCTTAAGAAAAATATTTTATGCATTCTTGGTGTTTTATTTTCTAATACTAATATGTTCTATTCAGCAACTTATATAAAACTGTTTATTCTATAATACTTGAAAACAATCTAATGTGATAATTAAAAAAAAAAAAAAATACTTATAATGGTAAATACTTCATGAAATAATCACGTCTGAATGAGATTCTAAAGAACCATTTTAAATAAACTTCCAATCAATGACAATCCATTTTGTCTGATAAGATTGGTATTGATATATGAAAGTGTAAACATATTAGAAAGTTTATTTTAAATGGTTTTTTAGAATCTGCTTGCAATTTGTCCTACTAATGTATCTGGACGTGATTGTTCTATGAAGTATTTATATTTCTAGAAGTGATATATTTGATCAGCATTTATTAAATTATTAATATTTATAATGGTTTACCATGTAGATAAAAGATATCAAAGATGGAATAGATCATGGGTTTTCTTGATGACATCACGAGTAAAATAAAATTTTCAAAATTTGAGGTTACATCAAAATTATGTAATGTGTTATTAAATGCTCTGAGGCAAATGAAGTAGCTAGATATTAGAATTCAATACTATGCTATTGTAATTGTTGTATTAAAAGAAATATTTTGAAGAGTATCATTACATTTTTTATGCTTTGTTTCATCCAGAAGAAATGTTTTTTGACATAATCTTAGTATCCAAAGGCAAAATGAATGTAAGTAAATCAATTCTGTTATTTCTATTGTTTGAATATCACATGACTACTTAAATGCCAAATCATTCAATCATTTACTTATTTAAAGCATCCAGTGCTTGTAGCACTGTGCATTTTAAAAGGTGAATCTTCCAAATAAAAGTAGGTACTGGTTTAGAGTGCATTCTCCACCATTTTGGTTTCTAAGAGGACCCCAAACCCATCACTGACACAGCCAAGCACTAAATGAAGTCTGATAATACTGGGATCATCATTGGTGGTGTTCCAATTATTTTGACCATTAGTTTAAAAATCGAAATTTTCATCAAAAATTAAAATATTACATGCAAATTTTATAGAACTATGCTCAATCAAAAAAATAAAATAAAACACCTCTAGAAACCAAAATATGAAACATATTAATAATTAAGAAATGACTGGGTTGAAAATAATAAACAACAATCATGTGATAAAAATTGTGATTTTTAAATTAATTGTCAAAATAATTTGAGCACTATCAATGATAACCCCTGTGTTATCTGACTTTACTTAGCAGTTGGTTGGGTCAGTGGTGGGTTTGGGGCTCCCCTTAGAAAACAAAATGGTGGAAAGCACATTGTAAAACAGTATCTAAAATTATTTATGAATGAAAGAAATTTCTTTAATAAAATAGTCAATAAACCCTTGAAAATTACTTTTTTTAATGCAGATATGTGTGCATGCAGATATGTGTGCATGCATAAGTCTAATAATAAAAAACTATAACCAAAGCAGATTGAGAACAAAGATGGATTTGCTTATAATTTGAATTTACCATTTACGCATTATTTTGTTATATAATGAATGTTATTGTTACTTTTTTGAATAAACAATTCCGATTAAAAATTTAATTGTGTCTAAAAGTTTAGAATATATTTTTCATATATGTGCAAAGTCTCAACATTGTTTTAAAAGAATGTAACTTCATTTGTTTATTCCTGAAAGCTGTACTCTACAAATGGTGCAAATAAAAATACTGTTTTGCAAAAGAGATGGTGCTGATAAATACTGCTTTGATATTTACAAATGCCCAACTCTTTTCAGTCACAAAACCTGTTATTCCTTGATCATTTAACTATATATATTAAATGGTTAATTTTTTTAAAATTAATATTATCAGTTATCATACTTTAAATAAATAATTAATACAGGTTTCCTATAAATATCACAATCATCGCAATCGATGCAACCTCCATAATCGTGATGTGGATATTTCCACTCAAATTATAACCTGTAAATATTAAATGTAATGCTGAACATAACCGTGTACTAAAAGTATCATGTGACATATCTCTTTTAATCCCAGGAGTACCAATATAAATAATTAAGACATTATATATTAATCAGCAATGCACCATAATTTCTAAGATCCGTTTTTGGTCTTCTAGCAGGATGCATTTAACTTTCACTCTCTTCATTCAATAGCTACCTCCAAAAACTTCATCAAAAATTATTGTTACTTTCTGTCCACTGATTTCATTCATTACTTACTTCTAAACTTGGGAAATGTCTTTAATGTCTATTTGATGTAATATAAAAATAAAAAAAATAAATGCTTATCAAATATTATGTAATATGAACATTGTAATTGCTTGTGCATATGGATATTTTAATGTCAATAATTATTGGAATTTAAGAGTAGTTAAACACTCTTAAATATCTTCAATATATTATAATTAATTCATATAGAAATACTTCTAATAATTTTAAAAACCCTTAAAGAAATTATATCTATATAAACTTATTCACAGAACAATTGTCTGAATATATTACTAGTCACATTCTCAAAAAATTATGCATACAAATTGGTAATGTTTTCAGTCTTAGTTGTTCTGTGAATATATAAACTGCACAATATATATATTGCACTGGAAAAAACATGTTGATCCATCTAACATGAGCTGGGACTCAATGAAACATACTTCAAACCCAGTCAAGCTTGAGATTTAGGTCAGGGACCAAACTGGACTCAAACCTATTCCCTAAGTCCCAGATCAAACATCTAACGAATAACATAATGATAGCACATGAGAATTTATTCTAAATCTAGTCCACTAGCAGAGCAAAGAAGACATTGAGACTTGCATATTATCATATTAAGATTTAACTAACATAGGCATACATATGTGTGGAGAAAAAGGAATTCGAACTATTCAAACAAGTTAAACAAAAACAACTAGTTTAATATAATGACAAATTATATACATTATGAATTAACTGCATACATTAGTACATGGATGAATGAGCAAGCAGTCTATCAAATGGTAGATAATTACATAGTGAAATTCATGCTAAGAGTTCTCATATGATCTTTTATTAACTAAATAGTATATATACATTATCACACATCTTTGGTGGGTACAGTATTTAGAAGTCAATCAATTATTAAAAGATTATTTAAGACTGCTATTAATGCTTTGATTTACGGTTTTGAAACATGGTGATTAACATATGATTTCGGGGAGCATTCCAGGATTCATTAAGGATATAATATATACTATTTTCATGCCATTACAGTCGTGAAAATAAGTAAAACACATGTGAAAATTATATTTAGCTATATGACAAAATATTTATTGAAAATTCTTTTAATTAGCATTTAAAAGACAGAACGCTTGATTTTCCCCCAAGGCAGATATATACTATTAAATGCAGAACTAAATTATGATGGTGGGATTGTATAATAAGACTGAAATAACATTATTAATAAAACTAGTGATACTCATTAGAGCATTAAAACCGGGTCATGAAGCAAAAGAGATAATAAATGGAGAAGTGGTGATACTGACAATGACAAAGAATCAAGAGGAAAAGGTTGTGCTTCTGGATGAAAACAAAGTCTAAGATTCCAATTGTATGGCAGTGTTTAGAGAAAAGTGGATTAGGCATGCCGTAGACATCACCGACATGCAGAGGCCTTTTATATGAAGAAAATCCAGGGAAGCTCAACTATCCATGGGACAGGACATAAGAAGAAATCTATGGGTTCAATCCTATCATAATCCCCACATTAGAAGTACGTAATATATATATATATTGTAACGATACGGAGAAGGTGACTATTTTCAATTAACCCTAATTTTATATCATAACTATTTACATTTTAATCAGTCATAAATATTTATTTATCAATACATTAAATCCATTATCTTCAATATTTATTCAATCAACCTTCTTAAATAAATAATTTAAAAATTTTTATGCTATAAAATAAAATGTATAAAATAAATAGAATTGTGGGAGGGTATAATATTAGTCAAAAATTTTTTTTTTATATTCTTTTTAAAATTATTAAATGTTTTGTAAATTCTTTCATTTCTATTATACCCTAGTAAAATTTTTTTTTTTGATTTTTTTTTATTTTATTGTAACGACACAGACGTTCGTTACATTGTTGTTTTTTTTTTTAAATTTATTAAACATGAAAGTAAATTAAAAAGTTCGCATTTAAAAATTTTCTTTAAGAATTAAAAATTGAAATTAAATATCATCTTAAACTCTTATATATTAAATCGCACAGATAATGAAAAATTATTAAAATAAAACTTTATTAAAGAAAAAGTATTTTAAAACTAAATTTTAAAAAGATTTGGAGATGAAATTATATCTTTAAATTTATCTTTAAATATATTTTTGATTTGGAAAACAGGTTAATTAATCAGAAATGGAAATGATTGTTAATTAGTTAAATGTAAACCAGCCTTGGGCATTTAAATGTAAAAACACCGGTCAGATAAGAAAACAATAGAAACTGTTAGCAAATAAGAAGAAATCCCTATGGAATCGGACCGCAGCGAAAGGACCATCGCATCGGTGACGTAATGTAAATTCAATCCTTCACATTAATATAAAAGGAAAATTTGGAAATTATTAATCAGTGACTGGAAATTGATTATTACGATGTGACTATATGTAGTAGTACGGAGTTGGAGGAATTGACAGACGCACGGTCAATTCTTTCAGCTGTTAAAGAAGGGAGAAATGAACTATCGTTTCCTACATTGAGGACCAACTAAATTAAAAAACCTCCGAATGAATAAATAAAACAACGGCTAAATGGATACCAATTTTAGGACGGCGTGGGAATTTACGTTCATGGCAAGCAACGGATAAAGTTGGACGTTTTAAAAATCGTAAGAACTTATATATTCACTTGAAACAATAAGAACTCTAAATTTTAAAACTTTTTAGTAAATAATGCAATAGAATCCTATCTGACCAAACTAAATTCTTCATTAATAATGTTATTTGATGTATTTTTTTTCTTATTTATTTTGTAAAATCATTTCCATTTATTTATTTTTTGTTCTTTAAGTTTTATTATGATTGTTGTTTTCCGTTAAATTAATTATAAAAATGTTAAACTTAAGTCGGGCGTGAATGGCTGTATAGATTTGTAAAGTTATATTAGGGGAGGGTAATCTTAGGTTATTTATGTCGTTGTTAGATTGGGTCAATGGATTGGATATATTGATGTAGTTAGTAGATGTAATCGGAGATTCGCTACTGGCAGAATCGTTTATATATACGCCGCACTCACCCGTTTGCCTATGGAAGGAATTATAAGACGGAGAACGCAGTTCCTTTCTATGGAGTTTTTTTTTATTGTTCTTCTCGTTAGATAGATGTAATATTCCTATCTGATTGAGAGTCAATGTCTTTCTTAATTCTTTTGGTGCTGCCGTATTTCGTATTACATTGAATACATCGATATATCAGATGGATTGATGACAGTTTGACGGCGAATTTTAGCCTAAGGTTAAATAGGGATAGAATATTTTAATTTCAATGCAAATCTATGTAGTATTCATACTCGATTCTAAATAAAAATGCATTAAACTTAAGTTGTTTATAGACGCTTGCATGGATTGTTTATCGGTTAACTATGTTTTGCGTTTTCATATTTGATCAAAATATATAGACATTCGATAAATAATGATACCTTACGGTGAGTATCTAAAATGTATTTATTCGGATGTCTTTTAAGTTATTGGTGACAATGCAAGTATCTTATGATGAATACTATTGGGTTACGTAGAAATTTCCCTCCGCAATTGTCAGTAATCAATAATTTTGTATTTTGATCGTTTATGTTTACTTTGAAATGTTTTTGACCGTGAAATCTATGTAACCGATCTATATTCAACATTATAAACAAGCTTTCCTAAATTTATCTGTGCGAACTTAATTAAAATGTAAAATTAGAATATAATAGTAATTAAAGGTAAATTAAAGTCAAAAATCAAAGTTAAAAATAATGTTAAATGTTAAAATGTAAACTAATACTAAAATAATTTTAAATCTTATATATATGTGCATAAATAAATGTTTGTATGTTAATTACTGGCAGTGGCTTATTTTATTTATTTTTTAATGTTGAAATCTAATTAGATAAGATCTTATATTATTTAATCTCTGCTATTCCACTGAGCTAGTGACATGGGCTAACGACCGGAATCAAAATTTAAAAAAAAAAAAAATTTTTTTTTTTTGACTTACGTATCTGCCTACTTTATAAATTTTTCTAGGTTCAAATGCCTAGATGGCGCCCCGTAGTGCAGTTTACGTTAAGTCACCTTCTCTGTATCGTTACAATATATATATATATTCATGAAGATGAGCTGAATGTCAGTAAACAGTATGGATAAATGTCATTAATGACATTGAATAAGATTTACTACTTTGATAATAAATGACTCCCGTTTGAATGCCATAATTTAGACAAATAATACACTATGCTGCTATAATATATGTATAGGAAAGATTTTATTTAATAAAATATACATTAAGATTTGACCCCCCCCCCTCCTTTCTGTTATTTAAAATAATTCAATCCAGCTTCGTGGATTTTGATAATAACTAGAATATTTAAATATTTGATGTTTTAAGAGAATGAAAAATAAAAGAAAAACTAGCATTTAGGTCACTCTTTCAGAATTTAAATAAATAAAATTTTAAAAGATTTCAAAGCATTAATTAGCTTGAGCGGTGGATTTATCCCATGTAGAATTACTTCATTCTATTTGGAGTTGAACAAATAATTTTATACGAAAAACATAAAATAAAATGCTGACTCATAAAAACAATCTGGCAAGCATACTAATTAACAATACATTATGATTTGAGTGTATGTTAATAACCTTAATTCATGGAGGTTTAATTAAAAGGAGGAAAGAAAAGATTTTGAGGAATTCAGCTCATCAGATTGCTTGAGATTGGCATATTAATAATAACTAAAATAGACATATAAAATTAAGTAATAAATACATATAACTAAATGTCCACACTAAAGTTATAGAAAGCTAGAGCATATGAGAGAGAATTAGATTTATAGAAATTATTTAAGAGCAAATTACATTTTTACATAGTAGGAAGATACAAGGTTAAATCAGTTATGAAAGAAATCTTGATGAGATTAGTTAGGCTAGATTTACTTTTAGGTGGCAGCTTAAAAATTTACCTTGCTCCATTTTAAGAGTCCATATTAAAAAGTCCAGTAGCAGTTCTTATGTGCCAGCAAGCTTCTGATCAGCATTCCAAAGTTCTCCAGTCAGGCTTTTACTTCATTCCACAGGAGCATGATGACATGGTAGTGGCAGAGGACCTTCATGGGATGGGCTTACTACTAGATCATTATTTTTAAGTTTTACAGAGACATGAAATATGTTAACTTCTCAGTTCTCTCAATAGTAGCTATTTTTTGATATTTAAAATCAGCCCATTTTATACTCCTCTCAGCATTTGAGGAATGCATTTAATTTCTTATTTCTAGCTGATACTTTAATCTCCGATCTAACAACATTTCTTGGTCCATTGTTTTTGAAGTTACAAACATTAGATAACATTCCAAAAATATATTCAAATCTATTTCCAGATTGGAAATAGATTTGACAATAATGTTTATAACATAAGTAAAATCTATTAATCTGTTTCCCCATTTTATTTTCAGTAAAATTTTAATTAAAAATACATTCCCAAGATTAAAACAATATTATATTTCCAACCCTTTTATTATTTTGGACAATTAACAATTGCATCTTCCATCTTGTATTTTACAAAAATATATAGTTTAATAGAAGAAAAAAACAATTTAAAAAAAAAAAAGTTTTAAAATGATGTATAATAAAATATTTTTTAAAAATTAATATTTTGTTAGTATGTTTGCTCCTGTAATATATATATATATATCTGAGCCGCACCTATGTACTTTAATAAAAAAGAATTAAATTAATAATAATAAAAATGTTATTGAAAAGTAAAAATTTATAATTTTTAGGTGCCTCAAAAATATATACATGAAATATATATACCCACTAAAGGAGCAGAATAGGATGTAGGATTTAAATATAGGTTAGTAGATAAAACCATGAAGCTCAATCTTGGGCTAAGATTGACTGCTTCAATATATATATATAAATTACCAATGATGATAGTATTAATTTAATTAACAGTCACTTGGTGGCATTGCCATCACACTTCTATGAAGAATACGATAAGTTAGAAAGATTTATAATATGCAAAATTAATAGACAAAGAATTTATTTCTAGATAATTATACAAGAAATAGAACACTTACTAAGAGAATATATTAAAAATATATGATTATAAAGAATGAGGGGGGGGAGCATTCATATCGACCAGGAACTGATCACTGCCCTTCTGTCAAGGTCTTTTACAATATCAATATTTTGTAATATATGTATGGTATGGGTATTTGTCACTTTATTAATTTATTGATGGTCAAATTGATAATTCTTACAGATAAGTAATAAACTATAAATTATACCATTTAATATCAAAGCAACAGTTATCTTTCCTGATCATGATCGACTAAAGAGAATTGATTACTAATTACTGTTGGAATTCAAGAAAAAGTCATTTTCAATAGCTTTATCATTTCTGATTTACTTCTTTAATTGGATAGCATCCCAATTAATCAGAAATTATTTGTATTCTGGGTTTAAATCTCTCTGGAAATAATCAATTTCCCCATTTATTACTAATGCTAATTCATTGTAAATAAAGTCTTTACTTGACAATATACAAACTATAAAATACAATATCTAACTAAAATTTTACTATGTGAAGGAAAAGGTAACTCATAATCACTTAATAATTATGGAATTTAATAAAAATATCATTATTCCTTATTCCATGAACAGAATCATCATAAACAATTATATATAAAACAACAATAACCCTAAATATTGATCAGGTAACTTTTACTGTAATACAATTATAGTAATTTAAGAGTGCAATATTTTCTTAACACTTTTTTAAGTTATCTCCATAAACATAATAAATTAACTAAGAGAATCAGAATAAATAGTTAATACACATATATTTATATAATAAGTATAATAATAATCAAGGCTAAATGGGTTTGTAAGCAATTGTTAAAAATAGGTAAAGACTTAAACAATTACAATATCTATAACAATGAATTTCAAACTGTTATCAAGGCAACCTGGCAACCTTCTTTTAACAATAATTCCATCTTTATAGTTAAAAGGATGTTACCTTGACAACAGTTTGAAATTGTTGATTGTTAATGATATTGAAATTTTCTAAGTGTTGACTGGCTTTTAATGATATATTTATATGTATAACTATTAAAGATATATATATAATTCTAAAGCATACTGAATATTTCCTACATATGTAATTAGAGGGATTTGAACTCAGGATTTTTCAGTCTATTAATCCTCTAATTCATCTCAAGCAACCAATATACATGACCATATACATGTAAAAAAGATATGTGATCCCCAATATATGTATTTCATGCAGAACCAGCATTCCTCAGTTGGGCCAGGTCATAATCTCCCACACACAATTGGTACTCAATTTATATTAAGATAGTGATTCCCAAACTTTAATGGTTGGAAGGGTGAGAAGATTGAAGCCTGTCAATAATTAATAACAAAAATTATGTAATACATAAAAATAATTCCCTTTTCCTTTCAAAGGACTTCATTAATATATATATTAAAAATAATTTCTTACATTGTTCATGTTCATACATGCACTTACTATAAGGGTCCCTTTTACAAATACTGTTTTTGTCTTCTTGGTGTATTTATTAGTTCTTAATTGGTCTTTCCAGATGGTTCTCTTTGGTGGCTTTTTTACCATCTCTTGGAATTGCTAGTTATAGTTTTCTGATGACTCTCCAAAGACATTAAAGTGGCAGGATATGCTTTTATTCATTTATATAATATAGTTTTCCATTTTGTATCAGACTTGAATTGGGGATAACTATACAAGATGGAACACACAACATATTTATAAGCAGACAAGACAGCTAGTGATGGCAGGTGTACTTGGGACTGCTAGTCCTTTATAATTAAAGATTTTTAATTAGTCTCTTGGTTTTCCATATTTTAAAAATTATCTAATGCAGCTTCTTAATACATAGACAAACTTATGTATAAAATTGCTGATCATGCTGCTTTCAGATAAACTATAATCCACTGTTTTCTAGTTCAAGCGGATTGACGATTAGTTGCCAAAACTGACAAGAGAAAGCCAATGAATGAAAGAAATTCTGGTAGTTACGGATAATTCAACCGATGACGTATTACACTTACCAATTTCCCTTCCGGTAGACATCATCAATTTTTGCATGACAACATTGTCATGGCAACCAAGTGACTGGCGTGATTAATCCATCAGAGAGTCAATTTTTTTTTCACCCGCGAGATTTAAAATTTGTAGAGAGGTTTGGGAAATTTTTTGATTGTTCTGTCTATTGTGATTTTGCTATCCACGGCATCACAGTTACTTTTTTGAGCTCTTAATTTGGGTAAAGTGTTTTATTTATCTGTTTATTTTAAATTTACAAAAAATTTTTGTTAATATAATTACGTTTAATGTGTAAATAATTTTCAATAATTTTTTAAAACAAATGAGCAATATACAGTACGTTTTTAAAATTACCAAATGCATGTGATAACATGTTTTCTCCAAGGACGCCATTAATTCGGGTAAATATTTCTACAATTCTCAAACTTACATTGAATTACGTTTTAATTTTATTTTTAAGTGTTTTATTTATCTGTTTATTTAAAATTCACAAAAATTTTTTGTTAATATTTCTACAATTCTCAAACTTACATTGAATAATTTTTTAAAACAAATTAGCAATATACAGTACGTTTTTAAAATTACCAAATACATGTGATAACACGTTTTCTCCAAGATCACCATTAATGCCAGATTCACATTAATTCAGGTAAAGTGTTTTATTTGTTTATTTTAAATTTACAAAAATTTTTTGTTAATATTTCTACAATTATCAAACTTATTTACAAAATATATTTGTTAATATTTCTACAATTCTCAAACTTACATTGAATTATGTTTTAATTTTATTTTTAATTTCTGAATTATATCATACAGAAAATTTTTTTCCGTTGGCAATTATAAAAATTACAGCTATGAGAGTAATACAATGTCTGATATATGTGTATGCCGAGCCTGCGGCTCGTAAAAAACATCGGAGGCCCCCCCTGTCAATTTCAGCGCTACGCGCTGTATTTTAGAATTAAGCATAATATTTTGATGCATGCATGTACATTTTTATTTTTTTTTAGTATTTGCCTGACACATCAGTCTAATCTTGTGATTTTTAATGTACCGTGTTCATGTGATCTGCGGACACATTTTAGCAATTACATGTGTCCGTGGATACCTTGGAGACGTTATCTTAAAAATCGCAACATTAGACTGATATGCCTTCAGGGTAATACGTCATCAGTTGAATTATCCGTAAGAACCGAAATTCTAAACCATAATTATACTTTTTATTTCCTGTTTTAATAAATTAAAAAAAAAACAGTTTTTTCTCTAATTTTAACTTTTTTAAATTTAAAAGCTTAATCCTTTCATCTACCTTGATAATGTCTTTAGATAACCATCTATTACATTCATTAATTAGTTTTTTCTCTTTTTTTTTCATTTTGGAAGGATTAACATTCTGAACTAAACCTTCCTTATTATCTTCTTTTTTTTAAAATAAACTTATTAAAAAATTTCTTTCCTTTATCAACAAATATTTTAATTATAAAAATATTTAATGTGTAATCACAAACACTCTATTTTTTTTTTTAAAAAAAAAATAACATTAAAAATAATTGCTTTAGAAAAACACACACAATAAACATATTTTTTCCCTCTTTTTAATCATTTAAAATTATTTATATAAAAATCTATCATTTAATAAAATCAATAATAATCATTTCACTATATTCTTTACAAATATGATCCATTAATATATTAAAAATAACAAAAACAACAAATTCTTTATCACACATTTTTTTTAAATCTTGTCTATTTTTATTTTATGAACCATTTTTTATAAGTCCATTTTCCTCCTATATCAACCATATTATATGGTCATTATCAAGGTTTATTCACATAAAATATACATATATACAAATATATATTTACAAAGAATTTCATAATTAACATCATAAAAAAATATATTATTCCGACATAAATTACAAATTTTTAAAATTTACTTTTTGCTTATTTTCCTATGTGTCTTACATTTTAAATTATTTCAATAATTTAAATTTTTATATAAAATACCCTTCAGTTATTATAATTATTATATTCTTTCATATGTAGATATATATTAAAATTTAATAGATAAAAATTCTAATATACATATGAAAGAATATAATCATTTAAATTTTGAAATAAAGATGTTGGAAAATGTGAAATCTTATAAATAAAAAAAAGACTAAATAAAAAAAGTTTATATATAAAAATAGGAAAACAAGTTTTGAATAGAAAGGGTTAAGAATTTAGTGTAATTATGGAAGTCTAATTTATAATAATAGAAAGATATTTTATCTAAAAATCTAAATTGAATAAAAAATATATATAATATAAAAAAGATTATTATATATAGCGCTAGCAAATAAGCTTATTAAATTAGGTCATGTGACATCTGACTTGATTTTTTTTTTTTTTTTGTAATATAAAAAAATGTAGAAACATAAGAAAAATATTATTTTATGTCATAATATTTTTTATATTGTTTTTAAAACTCTTTGTAAACATATATTGGTATGTTATATCTATTGACGCTGTATATAGACACACATATATATCTTTCATGTCATTAATGTTAAAAGTCACAAAGAAATGGTAAATTTAAAAATTTTAATAAATGTTAATAAATAAAAATTAAATATATATTTTAAATGCACAGATAAATGTATACAACATAATAATTATAAAGTTATTTTGTTAAATCAAATTAAATAAATATTTTCTTAAAAGTTATAAAAGCTAATTAATTCTAAATTTAGCTTAAACATAAGTTAAAGGCAAAAGGTGTTCTCTTTTAACAGTAATTAAAAGTGGAAATGATATTTTAGGAAAAAATAATTAAAATGCTGCTAAACAAATTGATAGATTAAATTAAGGAAATAAATAATTGACATGATTTAAGTAAAAATGCTGTTATTCCCTCTCAAAGATAAGAATTTGTTTTCAAGCATTGGTGGCCTAGTGGCTAGTGTTGGTGGCCTAGTGGTTAGCGTAGCTGCCTTTCAAGCAGCTAGCCCAGGTTCACTTCCTGGTCAAAGCTTTGACATATAGAACAAAGATAAGAATTTGCAAATATGGTACTGGGCAAATAAGCAGTGAACCACAGCAGATTTTCTGGAATTATCTATAATCAATAGACCAAAGGATCCAAAAGATGAGTGATGGATCCAAATTTTACTAATAAGATAGTTCCAAAACATACAAATAGTGCTTACAATTCATTCAGGGAAGAATAATTAATTCATGTCTGCTTCTAGGATTCTATTCTGCTTCCATTATGCTGTTATTAAGAAGGTTATTATTATTATTCAGTTGTTTTGTCAGATATACAATGCAAGAGTAGAGAAGCCATTATTGCCTTCATCTGTCAAGCTGAAAAAAGGTAAGCTAAAATGCATCACTGAGTCCAAAAAAAGAAGTTGTCAACAAGTGAAAAAACCACCCAAATGTATATCCATTATGTATCCATCTGAGATGAGTAAAGTCTGATGTACAGTGATAAAGAATCAGCCACCTAACCAAGATGAAATCACTGCAGAATCATTCTAATAAAGTCTAAATGGTCATTTTAATCTTCACCCACCAAAGCTATGGTTTTAAGAATAAACTCCATCAAACTAAACCAAAACTGAAAGACTGAACATGAGCTTTTGATGCTGAAAGAATAAATATAAACTTTAAACTAATTTTTAGTTAATTATTTATCTCTTATCTAATTGAATAAATTAGTAAATAGTTATTTATTTAATCTGTTTATGACAAGTATGGCAAAAGATTGTAGTTCTATTTATTGTGCCACAATTTAGTCATCGATAATTGTATAACGTTATTTTTAAAAAGGCAATTAGCTTCTAATCACAATCTCTGGCCAGGCTATCAATTAAATCATTCTTAGTTTATTTGACAGGGTCATTTAGTCTTAGAATAGGGATAATGAGAGTTTTATGGTTGGAAATATATGCAGTACATTGGAATCCATTCACAGATAACTAATAATAATAACATTCTATATTAGAAGTAATTTAATACTAATAAAATTAAGAAAGGTTTAATTGCCATGAATTAATTTATAATTGAATTGACTAAAGTGCTAATATATATATATATATATATATATATATATATTGTAACATAATAAATGAATCAAAAAAAAAAAGATATTAACATACCTGAGTTGTCCATAGAATGATCATAAGTAAAGGTTCAAAATATAACACTATCAAGAATTATAGGCAAATTATTAGCAAATTATTATATGAAATCACGTGAAGTGAGTACACTAGTAATTCAATAAAATATAACTCAGGTATACAGGCAGTAGGTTTTATCCACTTTCATTCCTTGGTTTGATGTTAAGTGCATGTTTAAACAAATACTAAGTGAATATGGTCTAGCAGGGCGCCACTAGATTATCTGAATCTAGACACGGTTATATCTGATAACCTTTCACATGTACCAGGTTTGAATCCCTTTTTGGTACTTTATTTCTAATAAAAATGAGAGATTTTGCTTTTTGAGCCATATCACTATAAGCACTAATAGTTAGGTAAAAGTAAAACATCTTTAAACCACAGTGGAGTTCATTGAACATAAATCATTTCTCAGATCTTAACATAACAAATGTGTTTCAATATTTTTATAAGTTCACTAGCTCAGATTATATATAACTAATTTAGGATGGCAATTCACTCATCCTTGCATGAAATAGATGATGGGATGTGGTTATAATAATACTAAGAAATCACTAAATATTATAAAATCAATATTTATTTATGGCCTTTAAACAGTTAAACAGCTCATTAATTAAAACGTTGATGACGATGATGATGATGATAATAATAACGATAATGACAAGGGTTTCAACTACAGCTCTAGGACTAAGCCTAAACATAAAACTAAATTTTATAAAGAAATTCATAATTATTGCTTAATTTTAGCATATTTACTTATATCTTAAATAACTAATATTCAACCATTGATGATGATGAATAATCACACTTAACAAAGACTACACTTAATGAAATATATACGCCTCGTTTAATAAAACAAACTAATATTTATTACTACATTTCTAACATATACATAAAAATTTCTAGATAATATGAAAATTGACATGAATAATAATAATAATAATTGGTTATATAACAATCCTCAGATTAATTTTAAGTTCTTCCCCCTTTCCCTTCAAATGTATTTTGTATTAAGTTGGACGTCACATTGACCATGATTTTCACTCCATGAGAAAAATATTAAAAAAAAATATTATCTGCTCATTAGCACACATACTTTAAAAATCCAACATGTAAATAGAATGTAAAAAAAAAATGTTAGTAAAATTGAAAGAGCAAGTTTTAGAAACAAGTTTTAAATTATTTTCTCCCCCTCCCTTCCAAGCGCTGAAATCTATACTGAACTTGAAACAAAATAATCTAATATTCTAATACTACTCATTATTTCACATTCACTCCCAATTATACACATATAAAAATATCATTATGTATGTGCGTGTTTTATCCCATAATAACAAAATATTATTAAAAACCAAAATAATAATAATATATCAGTTAAAACTAAAATCATAACACCATAAAAAAAATTGTTTTACACATTAATATTGTAAAATTAATAAACAAATAATTTTCATACATTCAAGATCATTTATGAAGCTCAAAGTTATTATTAGTAAGACATTCTTGTTTTAATCGATCTGAATAGTCTTTAAAAGTTCTTTAAATAAAAATATACCACTTTATTGCTAAAATGTTTATTAAGACTGATATCATAAAGAAAATAGATATAAAAAGTCATATTACCGATCTTTTGTTTGTGGCGAATTTCCAAGGGTTCAAACTTGTCTATATTTCTGCAGCTACTATTTCTGTTTTATGTGGGAACAATCTCTTTCTTGAGGTGTATAACTATTTAATGATGATGACTCTATTGAGGTTATTTGCTTTAGTGGACAATTTGGAAATCATTATATTAAATTTTCTTCTCTTCCTGTCAAGCATGTGGATGAAATACAGCAGTTGTTTTCCCATTTGTAAATTTTCTTGAGTTTAAAATCAGTTGTTGGAACAATTAATTGGACTTGATGATTAATATTTATCAGTAGATTAATTCATCTTCTTTGAATGCAGGTGAATGCTTTCTTCCTTCTATTAAAAACATCTTATTTATCTGGTCAGTTGAAAGGTGTAGAATATTATTTTAGACACATCTTTTCTTTCCTATGTGATGTGCAGCTTCCTCCAGATGGTCCGGCAAATGGGACATACATATAATTTTTCTAGCAAGCCATTTTTTTATATTTTCAACATTCAAATTTGATAGTTTAATAATCTGAATCAATCACAATAATAATAATAATAATTCAAGACAGCTTTTTATATCCAATTTTTAGCTAACTTAACCAATCAGAGATAGCATCACTTGCTATTTTTGGACAAATTTGTTTTAATTAGATCTCTAATTTATTTTCAACTATATTATTTTTCAACTGAAAAGTTTAATCCTTTTTCCAGACACTTTTGTTTTAAAAAAAAAATAGACTCAATTCTTATTTCCTTTCTTTTGTTTTTTTTTCTTTTTAACATCCAGGTAACACTTCAAATCTTTGAGCTTCCTTCTTTAGATCTTGAGATAAGACAATTTCAAAATTTAGAGTTCTGACCCATTATAAGCTTCCAAAGTGAAAAACAATTATTTACAAAAAAAAATTGCTACAAAGATTGATATCTGATTAAACAGATTTCCTCTTTTAACAAACAATTGTACAAAAAAATAATTTAACAGATTTAATACTTCCTTTTCTTTCAATATTTAGGAAATGTAAAATTTTGTATGTAATGTACACACATCCTTCATTCTTTCAAATCATTCATAAACTAACCTTAAATAATATAATTGCTAGCTTAGTAATTATAACCCAATTATTTAATTAAATCTGTAACTTTTAAATCCCACTTATAATTAAAGAAAAGCAAAATAAAAGTATAGAATAAAATATTAGAATTGATCAAGCATAGGTTAGTTTTAAAGAAAGTTAAAATGTTTAATATTTGAAATATAAAACAATTAAATAATTTACACATACATTGCCTATATGTATGCATTATAACTTTGCTTTTTAAAGAAAAATTAAATATTAAATAGTTTAAATGTGTGTATTACCTTTCTATCAACACACAAACAAATAAAGCATATAATTGTTGACCCATTCTCTGTCTGTTTAAAGCTTTTAGAACTGGACCTTGTAGGGTTTAAACTTGGATGCCCTACAGCTTCCTTTATGGTTATATAAAATTGTGATGATGATTTTGTTTGACCTTTTCTACATGCACATTACTATAAATTTGGCTAGTGACCAAATTGTAATGGCACAACTTTCTCCCCCTTCGGATAAAATCATCAGCACTTTTGTTTTAACTATATTAAAAAAAAAATCCTAACCAATAAATACACTAATAATAATAAACACTTATAATATATATAAAAAAAAAAATTAACTACTGGTAAATATATTTTTCATTAAAAAAAAAACCTAAAAATAATTTATTTGGAGATCTTTGCCAGGCTATTCTGCTGAAGTATAAGGGATCAAACTCCTAGCATTATAGGTTCCCTTATTCCCATCCAGAGCAGCAAGCATAAAGGCATTCTCCCCTATTTTCTTGGTAATTTGGAATGGCTTTTTCTTTTCAAACCATATTGTGGTCTGCATAAAAATGCACCTGTACATCCAGTCCCTTTTTAATATTTCCATTTTTCATCTTGACTGGATATTTATAAAACATATCTGGAGGAATTATTTTATATAACCTCCTATTACAAACTCCATTTAGAAATATGGACTCTTGGTACCTTATGTAATATGCCTTGAAGTTCTTTAGAGAGATTGACTCTCTATACCATACATACTTTATTTTTAAACTTTCTAGAAAGATTGACTCCCTGTACCATACATAAGGCACTTTGAAGTTTTCTAGAGGTTGGCTTTTTATACCAGATATCATTTATCCTTACATCTTCCAGAGAGATTGATTCTCTGGGCCACGTATAATTTATTTTTAAATTTTCTAGAAAGGTGGATTCTTTGTACCATATATAATGGACATTTAAACTCTTCAGAGAGATTGACTCTCTGTACCAGATATAATTCATTACATCTTCCAGAGAGGTTGATTCTCTGTGCCATGTATAATTTATTTTTAAACTCTCTAAAAAGGTTGACTCTTTGTACCAAATATAAGGCACACTTAAATTTAACAGAGCATTTAAATTTTTCAGAGAGATTGATTCTCTGTCTGATACACACTGGACATTTACATTTTTCAGAGAGATTGCCTCTCTGTACCAGATATAACTTATTTTTGACTTTTCCAGAACAGTTGAATTTTTCAGAGAGATTTGGACATTTACTTTCTTTACTGGGAGATTTGGTATTATGGCTAATATCGGCCTTTCTACTTCTTTTTCACCTTGTGGATTGTTAACTAAAGTAGGCATCCTTTTCTCTGACTGACTCTGTTCTGAGCTATCCCTACAGTCATCTGGACTGGTGCTAACATCATTTTGCCTTGAATTTGGGTTTGACTGATCCTGCAGCCCTACATTAATACGATCTTTTAATTCCCCTATTTTCTGGTAGAGATCATCCATCTTGGGGTTTATGTATTCCACAACATAGGCCTTCTGGTTCTCCTCAACCTTCTCCAACATAACACCCAATTCATGTTGATTCATTCTGGGTCCCTCTTCTAAAGAACTTGACTTGTCCCTTTTTACTATCTCCTCCCTAAAGCTATCCATTTGTTTCCCCAATTCTTTCCTAAGATTTTGGTCAATTTGTACACACTCATTGGCCATGCTTCCCTTAACTTCTCGTATTTCCTTTTCTAAGCCACTAAACTTATTTTTCATAGTGAGGGTTTGATCTATACAGCCCAAAGTGGCTTCCTTATATGAGTCCACTTTGGCTACCACCTCCTCTAATCTAATATGAATTCCTGCAGAAGTTATTTCGGCATTCTTTTCTATGCATTCTGATATGGATTGGGAGACCAAACCATGGACCTCATTCCTAACTAACTGAATTTCTCTCTTATTTTCTTCGATAGACTGCTCCACTTGAGCCTTTAATGACTGTAGTCCCTGACAGCCCTCCTGTTTGGTGACTTCCATAGACCTACACACTCCTTCTATCCTCTCCTCTAATGACACAAACCTATTTTTACACTCTATATTGGACCCTTCTATCCTAGTTTCCAAAGCGATGATCATTTGGTTGTTATTGTCAATAGAGTTCTCTAGATTTACCCTTAAACCTTCTATACTTTTCTCCATAGATTGACCTATCTTTTGTTCTAGATTTTCCATCCTTTGCTTACTATCTTCTCTTAGACTTTCTATATTTTGCTTACTATCTTTTCTTAGACTTTCTATATTTTTCTCTATCTTTTGTTCTAGATTTACCATACTTTGCTTACTATCTTCTCTTAGACTCTCTATACTTTTATTATTTTTCTCTATCTTTTGTTCTAGATTTACCATACTTTTATTATTTTTCTCTATCTTTTGTTCTAGATTTACCGTACTTTGCTTACTATCTTCTCTCATACTTCTGAGCATCTGCATTATCATGTCCATGTCTGATGGTGCCATCTTTGCTATTTGAGCCTGGCCCACTTCTGACTCCTCATCTACTTCCACACTTGAGGCCGTATTATTGCTACTAACATTAAAGGCATCTTCCTCTACTTCCTCTCTTTCCTCTTGTGTTTTTAAGAAAACCTCCCCATCCTCTTCTTCAGTATGAAAACGATCACTGATTCCTGGTATTGGGGCACCTTCCTCTTCCATAACCTCTTCCATACTATAATTTAGTTCACTCATGTTATAAAACTATATATATCCCATCTGTACTTCCCTGACCATCAGAAATCCACACATCTTCTCCCTGTCTGACACCTATTCTGACCAACTGACTGATTTGATTTTCACCTTATTATGCATTTACAAATACAACAAAAAAAAATTTTAATATCCTTATTTAATGAACTACACAACAATAATCTATATAGTGCATGTCTGTCTGTAATAGCCCAAATTATACATTCATCCATTCTCCCAGAAATCCGACAGATATTGACAGTCCACAGAATGACTAGCAGTTCACAATCTTGAGATAAATAAAAGAATTCAGTCACAGCACTATAATCACACAATGCATCACGAGCACTCAGAAGATCATCCCAATTCGATCACTATTAACTACCACAACCCTTGATTAAATGAAGCAAACTCTGTTGCAATAAAAGATGTATTAAGTCTTAGGGGCTAAAATAGATAAACTATGCCTTGCTCTCTCTCTTGGAGTCTTATGTGGCAAGTATCAAGGAATGCCCTGCTTATTATAGACTACAAAAACGAAACCTTGCTCTCTCTCTCTTGGAGACTTATAGGCTGATATCATGGCAGGACTACTGTTAACTGCTTCATGATAAAATAAGAATAACATATAAACTTGATTGGAAAACTATGCCGTGCTCTCTCTCTTGGAGACTTATAGGCTGGTATCATGGCAGGTCTGCTGTTAACTGCTTCATGATAAAATAAAGATAACATATAAATTGGGTTGGAGCAGTGAATGGGTTTGATCATTCATAAGTTACACGAAATACATAGCATTCTCAAGGCAATGACAAAACTCTCCACTCATCATCAAAACTGCAATCTAACCAACCAAACTCCAACGATCAACCATCCAATCAAACCTCTAAAATCATAGACTTTTTACAAAATGAACTCCCCAAACACACATGAGACTACTATTCCATAATTCATCACTATTACTATGCCTATCCTATCTGGCAATAAATCATTTTAATGTTCCACAAAAAAAATCTATTATTTATTTCACCTTTGTCTTAAGTTGTGATATTCATCTCTATTTTCAAAATTGATAAAAAAAAAAACAAGCTGTTTTATGGCTGTACCCATTTTATCATCATCAATGAAAAATTAAATCATATTAAACATCATCATCTAAAATAAGACTGTTTGGCCAAGAAAATTTTGTAAGACAAAAAAAAATTTTTACTGAAAAAAAAAAAAAAAATTTTACTAAAAAAAAATTTCTCTATTTTTAACCACACATCTCCCATCATTCTATAGACTCTCTTTTTCAGGTATATGGTAAAATATCAGGCCCCAGTTGGGTGTCCATTGTAACCTAATTAAATGAATCAAAAAAAAAGATATTACCATACCTGAGTAGTCCATAGAATGATCATAAGTAAAGGTTCAAAATATAACACTATCAAGAATTATAAGCAAATTATTAGCAACAATGTATATTATATGAAATCACGTGAAGTGAGTACACTAGTAATTCAATAAAATATAACTCAGGTATACAGGCAGTAGGTTTTATCCACTTTCATTTCTTGGTTTGATGTTAAGTGCATGTTTAAACAAATACTAAGTGAATATGGTCTAGCAGGGCGCCACTAGATTATCTGAATCTAGACACGGTTATATCTGATAACCTTTCACATGTACCGGGTTTGAATCCCTTTTTGGTACTTTATTTCTAATAAAAATGAGAGATTTTGCTTTTTGAGCCATATCACTATAAGCACTAATAGTTAGGTAAAAGTAAAACATCTTTAAACCACAGTGGAGTTCATTGAACATAAATCATTTCTCAGATCTTAACATAACAAATGTGTTTCAATATTTTTATAAGTTCACTAGCTCAGATTATATATAACTAATTTAGGATGGCAATTCACTCATCCTTGCATGAAATAGATGATGGGATGTGGTTATAATAATACTAAGAAATCACTAAATATTATAAAATCAATATTTATTTATGGCCTTTAAACAGTTAAACAGCTCATTAATTAAAACGTTGATGACGATGATGATGATGATAATAATAACGATAATGACAAGGGTTTCAACTACAGCTCTAGGACTAAGCCTAAACATAAAACTAAATTTTATAAAGAAATTCATAATTATTGCTTAATTTTAGCATATTTACTTATATCTTAAATAACTAATATTCAACCATTGATGATGATGAATAATCACACTTAACAAAGACTACACTTAATGAAATATATACGCCTCGTTTAATAAAACAAACTAATATTTATTACTACATTTCTAACATATACATAAAAATTTCTAGATAAATATGAAAATTGACATGAATAATAATAATAATAATTGGTTATATAACAATCCTCAGATTAATTTTAAGTTCTTCCCCCTTTCCCTTCAAATGTATTTTGTATTAAGTTGGACGTCACATTGACCATGATTTTCACTCCATGAGAAAAGTATTTAAAAAAAAATATTATCTGCTCATTAGCACACATACTTTAAAAATCTAACATGTAAATAGAATGTAAAAAAAAATGTTAGTAAAATTGAAAGAGCAAGTTTTAGAAACAAGTTTTAAATTATTTTCTCCCCCTCCCTTCCAAGCGCTGAAATCTATACTGAACTTGAAACAAAATAATCTAATATTCTAATACTACTCATTATTTCACATTCACTCCCAATTATACACATATAAAAATATCATTATGTATGTGCGTGTTTTATCCCATAATAACAAAATATTATTAAAAACCAAAATAATAATAATATATCAGTTAAAACTAAAATCATAACACCATAAAAAAAAATTGTTTTACACATTAATATTGTAAAATTAATAAACAAATAATTTTCATACATTCAAGATCATTTATGAAGCTCAAAGTTATTATTAGTAAGACATTCTTGTTTTAATCGATCTGAATAGTCTTTAAAAGTTCTTTAAATAAAAATATACCACTTTATTGCTAAAATGTTTATTAAGACTGATATCATAAAGAAAATAGATATAAAAAGTCATATTACCGATCTTTTGTTTGTGGCGAATTTCCAAGGGTTCAAACTTGTCTATATTTCTGCAGCTACTATTTCTGTTTTATGTGGGAACAATCTCTTTCTTGAGGTGTATAACTATTTAATGATGATGACTCTATTGAGGTTATTTGCTTTAGTGGACAATTTGGAAATCATTATATTAAATTTTCTTCTCTTCCTGTCAAGCATGTGGATGAAATACAGCAGTTGTTTTCCCATTTGTAAATTTTCTTGAGTTTAAAATCAGTTGTTGTAACAATTAATTGGACTTGATGATTAATATTTATCAGTAGATTAATTCATCTTCTTTGAATGCAGGTGAATGCTTTCTTCCTTCTATTAAAAACATCTTATTTATCTGGTCAGTTGAAAGGTGTAGAATATTATTTTAGACACATCTTTTCTTTCCTATGTGATGTGCAGCTTCCTCCAGATGGTCCGGAA